>WQNJ02000028.1:11380000-11917500 GCA_016584745.2 Phylloscopus trochilus trochilus
GTAAACAGGGAGCCTAAAATAATTTTTAAAAACATTGAAACAACAAGCAGAAATTTAATGTTGTGTTGTACTTGATATTTGTGAACAATGTATTTTTATACAAAAGCCTGTCTTTATTTGGGACAGCTGGGAAGTGATGTGTGAGGGGATCATTCTTGCATATATAGAAATAGCTGCATGTGAAGTACAAATGATGGTATTAAAGCACTAAGCTGGCCCATGCCTATACCTCTCTAGTGTACTGTGAAGAGAATTTTTTATACCATTCTATTATAGTTGAACTGAGGTGAGTGTAATACACACACTTAACCTTTAAAATACAAAAAAATTCGACTGGAACATGCAGTTAAATACTGCAGCAGAATTCTGCATGTGTGGGTTATTATGGCTCTGCTGTTTGTTATTGTTATTACTTAATGTTTTTATATCCATCATTTCTCACTTATTCAAGAACAAACTAGAAATAACCCTTGCTCTTGTGCCTCTTGTCAGGGTACATGTGAATGTCTGTGTATGTAAACCTCATGTGATAGCGCTTCCTGGTCACAGTAGACAGTTCTACAGTACTAATTGTCATAATATGGTAGTTACTGAAGACACGTAAAAGAAAATTATGAAGAAACTTAATGAGACAGGGAGGCTGTGTAACCTCACTAAAATGCAATCTGTAGTAATTATTGCAAAAGCAGTGCAGGGTAATTGCTAGGCAAAGACTATGAAAACAATTATTTTTTTTCCCCTGAAAGCCTCCTTAGTTAACCGCAGTTTTAGAATAAATCAAAATAGTTGATTCCTAAATCATGGGATTCCTAAATAAGTGGATTTTATTTTGGCCAAACTGTTTCCTAATTTTTAGCAACATTTCTTTTCACATAGGAGCATTTCAAATTCTGAAAGTTTCTTGTTTCTCTGTAAATGTCTATGAAGCTGAATTTTGGCCTTTAGAATGTGACTTTAGTCTATTTGCTTGGGTTCTGTGTTTGTTTGCATTAAACCCTTTATTTAAATATTTTACTTACTTAAATATTTATTTGAAGTGATGTAGTGACTTAAATTATAGAATCATGAGGACCCCTTAAACAGAAACAGATTGCACCTCTTCATCTGAAGGGGAAATAGAGCACTCTGTAATGGCTGTGATATTCACCCAGATTAGAAATGTTCAATTAGTGGTTCAACAAACAAATTATCACCAAAGAGAACATAATAGAGATGGATTGGATTGGGTTTTTATTCTGTTTTTGTTAACATGCTATTTCCCCAGTACGATTACTGCCTAGGTCAGAAGTTGCTCTCTACGTTTCTGCTGGTTTTTTCTAGACCTGACCCAGCCACAGTTCCCAGTTCTCAGGCCACTAAGTAAAATGCACTTAAAGAAAACATGCAGATTTTTTTTAATACCTAATCTTAGCAGTTCTTGGTTCTGCAAAGAAGATTCAAAGGATATCTCCCCTATCGTAGGAACCCTTGGAAGTGCTGCATTTTTGATGGGAGTTCTTCAGTCTGTGTGAAGAGAATTAAAATCTTCTCAAAGTGAAAAGGAATATGTTACTTGTGTTAACAGAATCCTAGACTGAATCAATATTATCTGATCTGTTGCAGATTAGTTCTTTCCTTTGGCACAAGAGGTGTTAATACCTATTATGCAAGTCCTAGGCTATTGCACAGCCTTTGTGTTTTCTGTTAGTCCTGCTCATTTTTAGGGCATGGAAAGGAAAAGTTTGATCACTGGAATACACACAGTAAAGTAATATGATCAGACTCAAGCTTGACACACTGAGTAATCTGTGATATGCTAACATTTCAGTATCATGTTAGTATTGCATTAGACTAATATGACACTAATACAAAATGACAGGAAAAATGACTAATACAGTAAGACTTTCATATATTACTTTAGGGCTGCCATATCTGTCCTTTTTAATTCACCTGAAACCCTGTTTAAATGCAGAATGAGAGCTGCATCTAGAGCATAGCTGGGGAAAAAAACATTTTAGGAAGAAGGCCATTTCAAATATTGTGTAACAACTAAGATGGAAATAATCTTACAACACTCGTGCTTTACTTACTGAGAATGACATCAATTTTTCCAAAAGGATGCAATGTGGTGGTGAACCGTAATAATTTATTTGAGCAGTTTAGTGTTGATTGAACAGAGTTTTGTCTATTTTAAATTGATGACAAATTGTAATTTCAATGGAAGGGACCAGAATGCTGTCAGGTGTCTCGAAAGTCAGTCATGAAGGATAGGTTCTAACAATGAAGGTGTTTTTGCAGACTTTCTTGACTAATCCTTCGAGCTTCCTAAATTCCAAAATAAATGGGATGAATAAAAGTAGCTGTACTTTGAAGTGTGCCAAATTTCTGATTGTAGATAGCGCATGCAGCTTTTATGGTGAACAAGATAACCCTTTTCCCAGCTGGCCACACTCACTTTTAACTGTCCTGCAGAACTGCAGCTTTGTCTGGTTTCACATTTAATGTGGGTTGCTTCAAGCAACTGATGTTACTGACTTCACTGCTCATCCTCTGTTCTTATTGCAAGAATGGAATGGGAACATAAATTCAGCAGCTTAAGTTCTAGGCTGGGCTCTTAAGTCATGTTCAGCTTGTTGTGTATGTGGATGTATGTCTGAGTAATTAAATAATGAGCTGAAGTGGACTCAAACATTTTTTACACGGGTTTTGTCAACTGAGACCAAAAGATGCTTCCATTTATGGAGTTTATAGGCATAGTTATAGATACTGAAGTAGTAGGCACAGTTTTGGAAATTAAAGGAAGTAGTGATGGATTACTTTACTGCCAGGTTTTAATCAAACCCACAGCACTACTTTAATGTATTTCTCACTTCTTAGGGATGAGAGTAAAATACAATGTGGGTTTTGATGTTGTACCTGCTGCTAAGTAGCTCTTAAAGTACATTGAATAGCATTGGATGTGTGAATTGTTGGCGAGCTCATCGGCTTGGAGAGCTTATGTGGAACCTTGCCATGCTTAATGTGCTGGACAGTTCAAAGCTCAGCAAGCTCAAGATTTAGAACAGGTGTTTGTCTAAGCTTCTGTTCAAGTTTTGAAATGAAAGAAACTCTGCAGTGTCCCCAGGCAATATCTTCCAGTCTCTGTTAATAGAAGGGGTTTTGTTTGTGTTTAAGCCGAATCTTTCTCATTGTAATTTAAACCCATTACTAGTCTTGTTCACGACAGGCATGGAGAACAGATTATCTTCTTTGTAAGGCAGTAGGGGGTTATAAATGTGTCCCGTTTTTTACAGAAACTTCAGGTGAGTGTTTGAGAACCCTGCAGTCCCATTCTTGCATACTGTCTATGTGAAACTACAGGGAAGTCTCTTTCTGCTGCTCTCATCAGTATGTAAACGATGATTCCCTACCCAGCATGAAGATACTCATGAGACAGTGGTGAAAATTAATGTGCATTATCACCGCTAGCATTTTAACAGGGGGCTCCCCATAGCTGTTTCTTAGCCTGACAATGTTTCTCAAGGATAGGAAGACCAGAAAATGGAAATGAAGGGTTTTTCTAATCTTCCCAGTTGAGTAATTTGTCACCAATGAGTAACATCACAAAAAAGTTATTTTGAGCTAGATATTAGAATATCTTTGTTGACACTTGATTTGAAACCAGCAGAAGTAGAAACTATTTTTTTCCACAGAGCGTGCATTGGATGGTGTGATAGCATAGATTTGCAGCTACATTATATAGTATTCTGTAGGACAGAGCAAGCTGTAAGCCTTGTAAAAGAAGTTTTCTGTGTCCAAAGCTGTGATTGTAAGTTTTTAACAAGATATCAGGTGCTTTCAAGTTTTCTAGAAGTCATTCAGTCATTCTGAAATTACTGCCAAGCTAGAGTGTCTTCAGCCTTCCTGCTATTTCATGTACATATAACACTGAAAAGGCATATAAGAAACCCTGGAGTTTCTGCATCACATACATGTTCTATATCCTGTGTTAGTCATAAGGACACAATAGGATGATTTCCAGGAAAGCCAGTGATAGAGCTGGAGTCAGGAATTAATGGGGAAAGAGACAAAGATCTGGAGCACCACTAAAGAGCAACGTGTGAGTTTTGGTGTTTTCATGCTGATTGTGCAGGATGTGACCTAAATGTTATTAACTCATTAAGAGACCTACAACATGTAGGGGCAATGGCTCTGCACAGGCTTCCCATTGTTCAGCTGCCTTTGCTGAAGTCAGAGGAACAAGGCTCATTAAAGTATTGAAGACAGAGGGGGGTTCATGAGAAGATATTTCATTCCTAGTCTTTTCCTCCAAAACTGAGAGCTGCAAATACTGGATTGTTAGAAACAAACTCTTTAGATGGTTGATGGTTTCTCAGCAATTCCAGATTGCTCATCTTCTGTCTATCGACGAGAAAGAATAACAATGTTGTACTGTCCTGCTTCTGTTCAGAGCCCTAAAGAGAGTAGTTGGAGTTTTTGAAGTGCTCGTCTTGATGATGTTACCAAGATGGAACTACTTTAAAATAAAATTTAAAAGAAAGTGTTCTGTATACTTCAGCTTTTACCCTTCCAATTTTTGTATTCATTCTCTGGGTTAGTGCTGTACTGGAGATTTATTTGACTTCAATATAGAGAACTTTTGAACACTTGTCACAGGGAAGGAGAAAAGGATCTTAGCAAGATCCTTATTTGGATCTTATTTAGATCTGGCTTCTATTACAAGCTGCTAAAATACTTTCTCAAAGTTTTATTAATGTAATTTCATTTTATTTCTTTACTTATTCATTTATTTTTAATTGTCTTCTTACTTTTAGTCCAAACATTTTGCTTGGTATCTGAAAACTCAACTTGGATTTGATAAAAAAGTATTGCAATATAAGTTACTTAAAGGTTATTGTGGTCATCTCATTCTATGCCCAGAAGAAAGGGTTAAGAAGTACTGAATTACTGGGTGGCTGCTGATTGCTGGTACAAACCAGATGATGTGCTGAATTTGACAGCAGATTTCAGAAATTCTTCGCCCTTTTACACACTCTGTCAATTTAAAGTTACTAAAACTAAGTCAGTGCTGGTTCATGACCCTTATGACTGTTTGTTGCTAGGTGATTTGCATATGTTGATTTGCTATTTATCTGAAAATTAGTATTTTCTTAGACAAAAAAGACCTTTAAAACTCTGCTTTATGCGTTCTTGAAAGTCTTCTTACGTGTACATTTACACTGACTAGTGTGACACATTGACAGTTAATGATTGATGTCCCTAACTTATTAATTTCCTTGCTTTAAGTAGAAAATGGTTTAAAGATGTGCTAGTTTCATGTGTTGTAACTCAGCAACCTCAAAAAATTGTTGAAATGTGTTTGTTTATAGAACTTCTTCTGTATGTGACACATGAAAAAAGTAGTTGAGAGAGATATGGGGGTGGGGGGGGGTTGGTTTGTTTTTTTTCCTGTAAGCCAAACTGATTTTCTTACCACTGCAGTTCAAAATTGTCTTTTGTGTCATTGATATTTGTCTGAAGAGATGGCAGACTACAGTGCTCAATTATGGGAGTTAACTCCTATAATTTCATGCAAACTCTAATTCCAATGTGCAGCTCCTTGCTGGGCAGCTTCCACTTTCTTTTTTACCCATTTATCTCTTCGGGTGCAGTGTTTCAGAGAGCAGATCCTATGCTGTGCCTCCAGAGGGTTCTGTGTAATGTGTGATGGAATAGAAGATATTTTTGATGTACAGAGTGAATCTTCCTATGGTGGATTGGTGTCTCCATTTTTCTAGATGTCAGTCTGCTTGGAAGGATTTGAAAAACCTGTATTATGCACTTTGAAAGCCTTCTAATATTGGCCTCAGAGCTTTGATGTGTAATAATTATTTTCAAATAACTATTTTCTGCTTGCATTTTAGAATGGACATGCAGGGGTTGCAGTCTGCTTGTCACTTTGCCTGGTTAGCATCACTGGAATCCATGGAATTTATCTGCTTGATTATGCTGTAGAAAAGTAATGTTTGTCTTGTTTCAGCTGTAATGATCTATGCATAAAAATGAGCAAAACCTTGAAAAGAGAGAGAATATTATTAATTAGGTTATAGGTAGAAAAAGCAAAATTGCTCTTTGGAGTACAGAGCTCTTGCTAGAGTCTAGGGAAGGGTTGCTTCCAAAAAACATGTCTAATTTTTCTAGTTATACTATTTCATGTAGTAATGGCTATCACTTTTCATCATGAAAGAGGGAAAACAAGACCATAATTAGTTTATAGTTCTATGAAGTCTTCTGAGAAAACTGAGGCTACTTTCATGTTTGAAATTAAGGAGGTGGCTCTATTGTTTTCAATATCAAGGCCTTAGGCTTCATCATGCTGATGAATAACAAGGAATTTTGACATCTAAATCATTAGGAGCTTTATTTAGTTTTTCAATTAATAAACAGGCCAGAAAAAAAATACTGCCTTCTGTCCAAAAAATAATATAAAAACATAAATTGAAAACTGTTTGCTTTGCTGTGGTATTTAGTGTTTTGTAGCCCAAAATAATAATGTATCTGGAAGACCAAATAGCAAGTGATAAGTGCTTAAGTAGTACCATAAATTACATTTTAAAAGACTGCCGATATGTTCTACAAAATGGATTTCTATGGACAGCTGGAGAAAAATCTTAGAATAAAGGAATACACTGTGAAAATGGCAGTAGTAGAACAGCATCTTTACAGCAATGTGTGGGGTAACTTAATTTTAACAGAACTATAAAATGAAATTCTGGTAGCAGCAGGTTTGTAATATCGTACTGAATATTTGCCACTCTGGCTTTGGCGATTTTGTTTTATTTTTTTATTCTAGTGAAAATAAATCTGCTTTTAAGGCTTATAGTTTGATGGCAACAGGTATCTGCTTCAGCAAAACAAAGCTCTTAATCATTATTGGAGACTCACTATTTGTAAACATGTAGCTGGGCTTGTTCATAAAATACAGATTATTGCTGGAGCAGAGGCCTAGTTTTGAAGCCCCATTAGAGAGTGATGTGCTAACTTTGATTTCGCTCTTCTAAGATGAACAGATGAAGAAGATGTTTAATCAGGAGCTGGGTTGGACTCTCCTATTGTAGTCACTGGTGTGTTGTTTCTTCTTTGAGTTGTCATCAGGTGTCCTCAAGAGCCGCTGGAGGTGCCCAATATGTGGACTTCTGGACAGCATTATGTTTGCCATGAGTTTCCTCAGGAGATATATTCAAACATTCTGAAGTATGGAATAATCAAACAGTAAATTCAAACTTCTTTGGAAGCTGAGCTCTTATAGATGCAACAAGAAAAAATTAACAATACTGGATGTTCAGAGCTTCTTGTAATGTTGCTGTGTAAATTTAATGGATGAGAGCTATGTGTTTTTTTTAATTTATTTTTTTGGCATTTAATTTATCTGACTTTGACACAAGTGTTGTGCAAACATCATCAATCTTGATGTTATCAGGAAATGTTTTTGGCAGTAACCCTTCAGATTCAGATACCCTGGAGTAGTTCTATGAAACTTTATCTTCATAAATTGGAGCTTACATGAAAAACTTCTGAAAGTGTAGTATTAAATATTGTTAGACTTGCATATATTGCTGATATGATTTCTTAAAAAGAAAAAAAGTCAAATGCACGTTATCTATCAGAGTGAATGTTAATTGATACACTTAGAGAAGGCTAAATCAAACTCTTTCAGAGATTATATTTCAGATGCTTCTGTGTACCCTGCCAAATATCAGGCTGAGTATTGGCTTGTGGGTGGTTTGTTTTAAATCTGCAGACACTTCTGGCCTCCTGTGAATCTTAATTTGAGACCTGGTTTATGTGTTGAAGCTTGCTATTGATCAGGTGCACACAGCTACAGCATGAATAACAGAACTGGCAGAAAGCAAGAGTTTTGCCAGAGCCTAAACAGAGAGACCTGGATTTGGTCTATCTGGTAGAGTTGACTGTCACTTCAGAATCAAAACTAGGTTCACTGTTTAGTCTTAGGATTCTAATTTTTTTGTAATAACATTAGTAGCTAATTTCATAAATATGTCAGGTTTTTTATTTAAATGAAGTTAAACCTTTCTCTAAATACTGTCTTAAGAGAATGGAAAACAACTGCATTATTAGGACAGTCAGCTTGAGAAGTATAAATTAACAAAACCTCTGACAAAGACACCAGAAATCCAGTGTCTCCTTTAAAAAGAGAATTAGCTTCTCTTTATTCTGCACAACAATATTAAACTTCATATGGTGAGAGTAACTTGACTATGTAGAGAACTACTTGGAAATGTTTTTAATTACATCTGATGTTTCTGAACTTTAATTGCCCATTCATCCCAATTTAACTTGAGAAGAGCCCTTGCAAGTAAATATTTTGTTTAAATGTTTCTTGTGAAAGTTAATGTGTGTACATCTACACCAGATCAAAGAATACATTTGTACAGTGATACATAATCCCTGCTCTATGTAGTAATTTCCTCTATAGCAGTAATGAATGTCATGGGGAGGAAATAATGTAGACTTCTCTTATTTTACTGTCTAAGAAGTTCCTCTCCAATCAATTAAATGCTGTTCAAGATGTTTGGAAACCATAATTTAGGTTTCTCCAAGGTTCTAGTTTTCCCAATTGTACGGATTGTTTCATTCTCATGCAGAAGAGTAATAAAGCTGGCCACATTTATTAGAGAGGATTTCCAGTGCAGGATGAAGCTCATGAAGACAACCCTGCAGTGTGAGCCTGTGGTGCTGGCAGTGCCTCCCTGTGTGTGTGCTCAGGGCTGTGCCAGGTGAGGTGGCACCTGCAGACACACCTTCAGAGGCCCTGTTAGAGTAGGGAGGGGCTGAGTGCAGCTGAGGTCTGGAGAAGGTGCACCTGTGCCAGCAGGAGCAGGCAGCTGCTTTAAATGGTTGATGCAGTTGGGTACTTGCCCACAGGACTGAGCAGATTTGTAAATTCTTTGGGGAGAGTTTAGCTTTATGGCCCCACTACTATACTTGATGGTGTCAACTTTTAATTCTCTGTGTGTATTCTTCTGTTCTGGTACCCTGATGATTAGCCCTCAATGTTTGACCTCACAGTTGGGCCCTCCAAAGAATATCTTGAATCAGTAGCTTCACTTACTGCTCAGTTTTTCCACCTGTGAAATTAAAATAGTATGTAAATTGCCATTGTGTTGGAACCTAATTGTGCATTTTTTGCACAGCAATTTAAAGCATTTCACAAACACAATGTGGATTGTTTTGAGTAAATTTACCTCTGTAGCTCATGTACTTTACAAATACTGCATGCCCAGGGGAACAGGGCAGTTTAGGGCTGATGCCTTTTCAACTTTGTGTTTTGGAATTACTATTTTTTTTTCTTTTTTGGGGTGGTGGGTTTAGTTGCTTTGTGTTTTGGGGTGGTTTTTTCCAGAAAATCTATGACAGTGAAAGCCTGTGGACTACACATACTGCATCTGGCTGAGTGAATTTTATGATATGTTTGAGTGAGATCCTGCTGCAGTGTAGTAACTACTGGTCCTATATTGTTTTGGATAAGGCTCTTAAATCTCTTTAATCACTTCTATTTTTCAGCTTAATGGTACTTAATGGCACACTAACAAACATAAGCTAGCTTTTTTCTGAAGCTGTTCATGCCACAACAGGAATCCTATAACAAATCCTTCTGAAATTCGGCTATTTAAAAATATTTTTCATACTTTTGTAATAACTTGTGATAGTGTGTCTTAACATAGGTTTTGTTTTGTTTTTATTTTTTTTTAATTTATTGAGATAGTGAATATGATCAGCATAGCAGTGAATAAAAGACAGTTCATCCGTGTTGGTGTAAAGCAGAACGAAATTGCTACAGGAACATAAGCACATGGAGGAGCATGGTGTTCTAGTGAATGAAAAACACGGGTTAGAAGTCACAGAAATTGTAAAAATCTGCTTGTACCCTCAAAGTCCTAATTATGGTAGGCTGATGCTGTCCTGTATGGAAATACAGAATGTGCCAAAAATATATCCTGAGACTTTCACTGATTAATTTTCAAGTTTTTCCATCTTGTCCATTAAAGTATTTTCAAGTTGGTTAGAAATAATTTAGTGTCATTAGTTGTTTATTCTGTTTTTATGATGGATTTTTTTCTGTTATTTGAAATGAACTTGGATTAAGAACCCTCATTATTTCATATCTTATTTTTTCCATTGGAGGGAAGGCTATGTCAGTCTTTTTTTTTCTTGCTGACACCATATGCCTTGGTGCCAACTTAAAGAGGCTGCATTGAATATAAAGAGGGTGTGCAAATTCCATTATTATCCCTCACTTTCACTACTTCAAAGTTGACTCTCTTGCTGCAGATTCTAATGTGGAAAAAATGGACAAGGACTTGGGGGCCCTGCCTATGATTCCCAAATAATGAAATCAGAACATTTGAGAAACATATTGGAAATATCTTACCCATCCTTGTCCTGGATGAGTATTTAGGTCAATAAGTCTTCTTACAGGGGTGCCAGAGCCACTTGATTACCCTGTAGCTGCAAACAGACCAAAGGTGGCAATGAGAAATCAACAAACTTCCAGAGGTTTCACAGTGGGTGAGAATTTCTGTATCCAATTAATTTTAATATACATTTGCTACTCTTTATATCTTGTGGGATTTAGGAAGTGTTTTGCTGATGTTAATTATAGCTAGACCAATTCCAGTGAATAATTCTACTCATTTATAAACATTATCAAACAAGAAGGGTTCCTGACTTTGATGGTATCACTAAGAGAATTATTCTTAATGGGTAAGAGAGTAATAATCTGCCTCTTG
Organism: Phylloscopus trochilus trochilus; assembly: GCA_016584745.2. Lineage (NCBI taxonomy): Eukaryota > Metazoa > Chordata > Aves > Passeriformes > Phylloscopidae > Phylloscopus > Phylloscopus trochilus. The sequence continues at coordinate 11,390,770 of WQNJ02000028.1, forward strand.
CTATCACAGTAAAACTGGGAAAGACAGGATCATACTTGGATTGTGCAATTTGTAGAAGAATACTTCTTTCATTTAAAGAAATTATTCTATTTTCAGCCACCCTACAAAAGAAGACAAGCTTCTATCTTGCTGCTTATTACTTGGCATTTGAATGTGCTCACTACAGAATACTCCACAAAGTTTGCCTGTGGCTTATTTAAATGTGAAAGAACACATGTGGGTAGCTGGGAAACACATCTTTGCAAGCTATTATCTTTCCTTCCCCAATTCAGTAATTCCAAATACAAGTATGTTTGCCTGCCCCTAGGTAGCATTGAATTGCCTTTGACAGTTAGCTGTATTCAGCATTGTGGTGAAAAACAAATCTATGAATTCTGTATATTAATGATAATATTCTTAGAATCATTTTTCAAGATCAATATAAAGAAGTTTAGCTACAGTGTCTTTACATGCATGTAATCATCTACATCAGAATCCTTGAGGAATCACAATAACAGTGATTCATTCATAATTCACAATTGCCATTATCTTCTTTCTACATTTAGTATGTGGTAAAATTTATAGCTTCATTTACATTGTGTTCTATGAATAATAGAAGAAATACAGTGAAGACCATGGGAAATGATCTTGTTGCTGCAGATGCACTCTTAAGAAAATCTGCATTACAATGCAGCATATTGCCTCCTGCACGACAGATTCTACAGAGCCTGCAGCTGCAGTGGAGACACTTCAGATGGTCTTCATTAAATGTAAACTCCTTCATTTTCATCTTCAAAGCAGCATGGTGATGAAACCTTGAATAAATTGCTGTAGGTAAATGATATAGTTGCAGCTTTTCCTTATCCAACTGCAGTATAATGTCTTCATTTGAGCATACTCATAGACAAATAGAAATAGGAGTACTTAAGGAAGCAACTGCAATCCATTGAGGCAATTAATATTTTGATTCTTCACAAAAAACTCACAATAGTATACGTAACATACCTAAAAATTTTTAAATAGGGAAGGAGAGCTCATGATACTGTTTTCAAGATAAGAGAGGTGAATAATCTGTTTTGAAAAGCCCAGAAATCCAGCAGAACAAACCACCCAAATCAAAATTAACCAAATTTATTTTTTTCTGGGGACAAGCCTGAGAAAGTGGTACAGTTTTAAATGAAGTGAAAAATTTCAGTTTGGTTGGTTTATTATCTCCTTTTTGTGCCAGCACTGAGCTAGTCATACTCTCATAAACAATGACGAAAGTGTATGCTATGATATAAATAACTGACACATTGTCATTTAAAAAAAAGGATATGTTTCAGTTTCTGAGAACTCTGTGTTTTCTATGCTAAAAAGCATAGCATGGATTAGTTTTCTGAAATATTATCCAGAGCAGTATTCAGATGTTGAAGATGGCATCATACATTAATTTCTGGTTTCTTACCATAACTGATTTTGTCTATGTGCACTAAAAGACATTTTTTTCCTCTTTTTTTTTAAAAAAAATGTCCTATGTAAGGATTTACAAAGCTGTTTCATGAGACTTGGTTTTTTTTTTATTTGCTTCTTTCCTGAAAGTATTGATACTCAAATTATGCTCTTATCTCTGTGATACACTTGCTCAATTGTGCTGGTTTTGGTTCCTACAATACTAGGCTTTATCTAGCTTTGCAGACATGTCAGCTACATCCACACTTGATCTTTAACGTGCCAGTTGCCAGGCTGCTTTAATTGTTTTTGATAATCCTTTCAGAGAAGTTCTTCAAGACAAATGAGACTTAATGTACTATTTGACTCATTGGGTAAAATCCATGCTCTGCAGAGGTCAATAGGAGCTTTTCTACTGATGTCAGTGCAGTTAAGATATTGACCACTTATTTCAGCATATAAGAGTGGCAGACTCAATACCAGAGCTGGTTTTCTCTACCTTGGCTTTTTGGAGCATTACTATTAAGTGAGTTTAACTGGCACATAGAAATGTATGTGAGATTGGAGTGTATGTTTTATTTTTTGAATTAAAAAAAAACCCAAACAATTATTCTACCTGCTCAAGTTGGTTCCATTTCTGTTGGCCGAATAGAAAGACAACTTCTTTTTTTGGAACAGTTTGCAACTGGTGTTATCAGTCCTGCCTGTTGGGACTGGATGCTGAGAACAGAGAAGGCTCAAGAGAGAAGCCTGTAATCACAACCACAAGGAAAAACATGGGGAGAAATGGGAGATAAGTAAGAGTTTTTCTGGGTTGGTAGCAGAAAAATGGTGCAAGTCAAGTCTGTGACATCCTCTGAGGTGTGTTGTGGCCCTCTGCTGTGATGGTTTTCTAGTGCTGTTCTTTGGTTTCAGAATTCCATCTTTGCTGACAGCCCAACTGGGTGTTGGAGTGATGCTGCACTGGACTGCTCTAATTGCACAATCCCACTGGTCTTTCATCGAGACCTGTGCCACACTCACAGGGTGTCTCCTTTGGTGATGAATCAGGCCTGGGTAGTCAGAAAGGGTTTTGTCTTTGAAATCTTACCTCAAAAAGTTATAATGAATGGGATGAGAAATCAAAGAATAGTCTCATGTTAAATTCCAACCCATGCCTCATGGGAAAATTCTGAGAATTCAATACTAATCCACACTTACAGAATTGTAAGACAGAATACTGATGAATGCTAAAGAAAAATTAAATGGAAAAATTAACTGCTGCCAAGATACTGTTTTAAATAGTGTGTGATATGGGAAGTAGGAGTCATTTGGGTTTAGTGTCAATGAACCAAAATATTGAAGATCTGCTCATTACACAAACTGCCATTCTCTGTACTGAATGAGGCGGGATATTAATTAACTCAGTCATTTACTAATTTAGAGGCTCGAGTTCATAACCTTATCACTGCTTGCATTTTTGTGTGTGTTGTCTATGTTGTTTGTTCTGCCTCAGACATGTTTGCTCTAAAGTTTTCTGGCTTTTTTTTTTTTGTGCATGTGTGGGGTTATTTGCTTGTTTTTGGGTTTTGTTTGGTTGGTTTTTTTGAGGGAGTCAAACTTTTTTGCTTAAATTTAACCTGTCTCCTGGCTGCTTGACTTACCTGCAAGTGCAAAGTTCAATTTTTCTTGCTCATGAAACAGCTGACTTAAATTCCAAAATAATATGAAATTCAGGAGTTCTGTCCTGTCATTTCTTGGTTTCAGTGCATTACTTCTTTTGGCAGATTTTGTGTGTTTGTGCTGGGGGAGGTGTTATTTATATATTTGTTTTATTTACTTTCAGAATATCTCTGTAGTGATTTACTGCTCTTACAGATTCCAAAAGCATGACCAGAGAGAGACTGTTAGTGTAACACACCAGCATGTTCCTATTTGAATGACAGTGCTTGGACTTTGGATACAAATTTGGAGGGAGCATTGGGACAACCATGACTTTTAGTACCTATAATAAGGTTGTTTTTCTGGGGTGGTTTTTCGTTTGTTCATTTGTTTTTTTGGTTTTGTTTGTTTGTTTGTTTTTAAAAAGAATAATCAGACATGCATGGTTTTTCCTTCATGACAGGATGTGTAAAGAACTATTTCCAGCATAGGCGATCATGCAGGTAGCATTGTAGGAAGAAAGCTGAGGCATAATCTTATTTTTTGATTATTATTATTCTACAATAATTAGAATAACCCATCTTTTGATACTATTCAGTATTGTATTTTAGTGATGTTCTCTAAGTATGTTGAGTGATTTGGATATCTGTGGGATTAATTCAGTTTAAAAAAACCCCAAAGCACAAGCAAACAAGAGAAGCTGCATTATAATTCCATGATGTTAATTGCATTTTTGGTGGTCAATTAAAATATATATTTACTTAACTTATGAAGAAAGACACTATAACCCAGCCATGTGCTCTGGACTGTTATCCACACGAGCATTTAGGTGTTACATCTCATTAGGTGGAATACCTTTCAGCACAGTCTCCTCACAGTCAGTAATGATATTGTCATAAGGTGCCTTGTTCTTTTCTTCCAATGGGCTATAAATTTGTGCCTTATCATAGTGCTGGAAGGTACAGTATGAAAACCTTGTGGATAATACTTACAATCATTAGAGAGCACAGCATTTTTTGTAAGATGGAAGGTATTAGCACCTTTCATGTCTGGAGTATTTCCAGCTCTGCAATTAAGTTCTGTAATTATCTACAGCAATTTGAAATGAATAACAGTAATCTTTAATGTCCTGTCATAAAAACTGATGTGTGCTGCTGAATTGCTGCTGTATTTCAATCCAGAAGTAGCTCCATTTTACTCATATGTGGAATTATATCTACCTCTTTTGGGATTCTGATAATTTATTTTGAATTTGTGATGTATAAAGTGTTGAGCTGTCGTAACATATGAAACATTGATTTTATGCTGCATTTTTTTTTGTGATGGTACCTTTGCTTATTATATTAAATCATACATAGATGTGATAAAAACACGTAAATGTTACCAGTTTATTTCCCTTCCTCTCTTTTTTAACTCAATATATTCTATTATTTGAGCAAGGAATATTTGCTGTGGCTTATAATTTAGACCAATTTAACCCTTTTGATCTTCCATTTAAGGTTGCACCCCTATGTCACGGTGGGAAAAGAAAAAATTGCAATGTTTAATGTTTAAAAAAAAGGTTGAGTATAAGAGTACAAGAAGTCTTTGATTGTTCAAGACTAGAACATAATCTTACCTAATGCAGGTAGTGGTATGCTCTAGAACCAGAGCAGACATTTATAAATAGTTATTTTTCTTTCTGCATTATTACTCTTTACTTTTGGAATGAGGCTCTGAAATCTGCTTCAGCCTTTCAGATCTATTTTTTTTCCAGGAGCAGTCAGTTGCTTTATGGCTTGAAGAAATGTATTGGTTTATTCACCTGTTAGACCTATAATAATATTGCCTTTGGAGTCCACCTTAGTAATAAATCTGAGAATTCTGTTCCCCAGAATAAAATAATTAAAACAAAAATTGAAGGTGCCAGAAAGCCTGTACTACAAACAGAATGGAATTGTGGGCTATAATTCTGAGTGTTTCAGTGGGCACAGTGTTCTATATCTTGTGAACAAGAAGGATTTCGTAATAAGGCTGTATTTCACAAGGAACTTGAAATAAAATTTTCAAAAGAACTCTGCCTGTGGAACTAAGAACATACATTTGAATGAGGTATGGGAAAACTGCAGGTTTGGGGAAACCCTGTCTCCTGCTGCCAGCCAGCATATTTGCATTGTGTTACTGCAATAGCAGTAGTGAGTATTTTTGAACAAAGAAGCTGTATTTAAATTTTATCTTTATTCCATTGTTGAATCTTAAAAAAAGCAAGCATACTCCCCCAAAACTAAACGTAAAACGTACCAGTATGTCATTATGTGTTCCATTTTTCACTTTATACTCCTTTTTGTGTATCTGTTGTGTCTCTGATGAAACATAGGTGTGAAAATCTATAAAAGCTGTTAAGAGAAAACGAATTGTTTTAGGTTTTGTGTGTCTGGCATTATTGCTAAATGCTATGTTACATGATAAATTGCTACTGACTACTGTACTATTCTCTTCAGAAAGTACTGTGGAAAATATAAGATTCTCACCAAAGTCAGTAGGATTTTTCCCTCTGACTCTCTTGGTATATTTAGTTAGTAGTGGGCTGAAGTTGTAGAGGTTGTTTTAGTGCAGTTAATTTACTAATTTATTCTGTGTTGATGAACCACAGTAGCACCTTTGGCAGGTGATTCCTTTATTCCTAGACTTGCTCTCTTTTCTGTCACCTCTTTGAGCTATAGTTTCCTTTCAGGTAATAAAATATGAATGTACATTTTTGTTAATAAGATATAGCTTAGAAAAGGTAGCTCAGTGCTCCATATTTCTTACAATATGTTAAAGAATTGTTGTGTGTAAATCTGTTCTTCATGGAGGGATGGACAATGCATAGGTATGTTTCCAGACTTGTGAATTCTGCAGGAGTTTTTTGCGTCTGTCCTTCAGCTTTTGATTTCTGAATGAACTGAGATGATTCACATAACAGGTGATGAACTGTATTAACCTGTTCAGCTTAGGGAGGTAAAAGTTTATCTACCAGACTTTGCATAAATGGATGTTTGTGTCATGCCTCTCCACTGGTCTTGAAACACCCTTACAAATCTATGCAGAAGTGGTATCACAATTACTGTTTAAGCTGTAGAAGGAAATAAATCTACTCCATAATTCATGACATTGATAAGTTCACTATTTCTTCTGTGATGAGAATTAATTGGGTTTTTTGTTGAATCTGTACCTCTTTTCAATAACTTGGCAGCATTGGTGAGTAAATTCTTGTTTTTTATAAGCAACCCACAGACTGTACAGGTGTCTTCAGCAGGCTCTGTGGTTGGTCCCTTGGAATGAAATGCCATACATAGCACGTGATCATGATCATACAGCCACGTAACTAATGTTACATTATAAAAGACAGAACACGGAGAATAAAGACAAAAACAAGTTCTGGAGTGACAATTGCTGACTTCTCTAACAGCTGTCTCTCCCTTCTTCTTAGCTCTCTGCTGTTCCCAGTGGAAAGAGGGAAAATCTACCAAACACTGTAATTTAGTCTTTGTCAAGATCAACACTTGTAGTAACAATACAAAAGCTTCTGCAAAGGAATAGTATTTAAATTTACAAACCATTCTTGAGTTCAAGTAATTTATTTATTCAACAGAAAACAATAAGCTGGCTTAATATGAGCTGTGACTAGAATTTTAATAGAGCTGATCCTTCTGGGATGTTTTTTATAATGTGTATCTAGTGGTTTTAAACACGCATTTAAAATCTCAGTCTTCTGGGACTGCCTTTTTTTTTTCCTCACATTCTTTCAATTCTCTTCAGTCAAGAGATGCACAAAATAACATTGCTGTGATCTCTGAGTATAACAACATATTGAATGCATTGTGTGGGCTTCACACAAATTCAGGCAGTGTTTAAAATATATTTTGGGACTCAGGAAGAGAACCCACAGAGACTAGAGATGCTTCTCCAAGTGGGGCTTAAATGACTTTACAAAAGCAACATGGTAATACTGTCAGAGTTAGTGTTACAGTTGTGATGTTCTGTATTTTTTTTCCAGGCTCTCTCATCTTTACATCCCTTATTTTCTAATCCCTGTTTTATATGCTTTTTCCAAGGAGCTTCTGAGAATGTCCTTCCACCTTATGTCATACATTGCAAAATTTTGTTTCCATAACTTCTTTAATTGGTACTTCTTTACTAAAAACAAGGCAAAATTTTAAGGTTTTTAATTGAGAAACTTGTATATTTCTAAGTCTTCCCTGGTTTTTGTGCCTTCCAGACATTCTTCAGGCAGTGTTGGCAGTATTTGCTCTCACAGAATTGTACAATCTGCCAAGCAAGAAAATCCATTGCTTCCCAATCCAGGCCTGTGCGTGCTGACCAGCCTGAGAGGAGCAGTGTGGTGTTTGTAGTCACTGACCCTATTTCGTAGAGGCTTTGAATGCATTTGCCAGATTATGTAGGATTAAGTTTTGTTCTACAGTTCTGGGAATGGGAATGGTATCTGATTTGAGTCTGACACAAGTACAGAATTTTGAAGTAGCCTGTATAGTAAATAAGTTTCTCAATACACTGCCTAAAGAGAATTTAGAAGTGATGCCATGAAAAACGCTGGATATCATGACTAGATATTATTGCTGGCATTACTGGTAAAGCTTTCAACTCTGATATCAAGTATCTCCAAGATCTTGAGGTCTGAGGATAAGTTTTCTTTAAGATGTTATGATTTAAAGTAGGGAACAATCTCAAAGAGCTCAGATCTTTTAAAATTGCTGATAAATAATACCATGAGAGCTGGGTTTGAATGCTTAGCATCTGAGAATCTAATTTTTTTTTTTTACTGGTGGGTTTATTGTTGTATCCATTCTTAAATCTTTCTCATGGAGCATTGAGATAAGTAGGTTAAAATGAAATCTCTTCAATTTGGTGAATTGAACTGACACATTTTCTTCCAGCTCAATTTGCTATTGAAATATCTCTTTCTGAGGTGCCCTTTGCCTTATAAGAATTGTAGATTATGCACTTCATGCCTCTGCTGTATTCTAATGAAGGCAAGGCACATTTCAAATGAAATACCTGTCGAAAAATATATGCACATACAATATCTAAACTACATTTTTCATGGAGCAAATAAATGGGACAACATTTGAAGCTGAGTTGATAAATAAGTACATATTATTTCACTGTAATTTGAAATTGTAGTATCTCTTCTGTAATTGTCACAAGCCATTATGGTACTTTCTTATCACATTAATTGAGCTAAAGCAAATATTGTTTTTGTATTTCTAGGGAAATGTATATATTTTAGCTATTAGATCAATATTGCCTTTTTCTTTTGCAAGGGTTTTGTATGAAAGATCCAGCTGAAATTACAGCTTTTCAACAGTGCTATTAAATGTGAAAGCTATTTTCAACCTTTGTAACCAAGATTTCTGTTAAATGCTTTTCCCTAAACCCCCTCAAATGTTCCCAATTTTCAAGCACTCCTCTGATTGTTCATTCAAATTTTTTTCTGTCCCCTTTTAATCTGTAAATGTCTCATTAAAAACTGAGACTTGACCAGGATAAAAAAGTTTCAAACACTTTTAAATGTACTTTAAACATACCCCTTCCTGAGCCTTTATTCTTCATTCCAAAAGGTATCCCTAATCGTGGCCTTTTTTTCTGTGATATTTTTTTCCCCACCTTTTCCATTAGTTATTCCCTCTACTCACTGAACCCCTGAGCAGTGCCCTTATATTGCTATTACAGATTTTCTTGTGCTGGTATTAGGGTCCCATGCTGCAGTATGGTGTCTATCATGATCAATCATGAATTTTTTTTTTTTTTTTTATTAAGGACATTTTGCAAGTTACATTTGTCCTTACTTAGGACAAGAGATTAGTATGAAAGGTGAGCTGTACCTAAAATCATTGCTGCTAATTCTTCTGGGGGAAAAACCAACCCAGTGGCCTTCTGTGATGGAGTGACCACACCATTGGGCAAGGGAAGATGCTATTTTATTGGACTTCTGTAAAGCCTCTGAAATAGTCCCCCACAACATCCTCCTCTCTAAATTGGAGCAAGATGGATTTGATGAGTAGATAAGATCATGGTTAAGAAAGTGGTTGGATGGTGGCATCCACAGAGTGATTCGTGGTCAATGGCTCAGAGTCCTGATGGACATCAGTGCCATGCCATAAATTATACAGAACCTCCCTTCAGATGTCTACTTTTTGTGCTATTTTATATAACTGTTAAAGAATATAAAAAGAGGTACGTGTTCAGAGATTTATTGGTGAAAATTAATATCTGATTAGATTTGTCTAGGAAGTAATGGAGAGAAAGAAATTATTGTATATGCACAAATTGTTTTTAAAGAAAGTAACTTTAAGGAATGGGTGGAGAGGAAACCAGACATTGAGTAAACTCTTTGCTGAGTGACAAATAAATTTATATGCCTGTGGGTTTTTTATAAGGCTCTAGGGGGTGTTTTTTGGAAGATGTAATTATGCTTGTGAAATACTCCTTTTTCATTTTGTTAGTGTTGTGTTACAAAAGAAAAATGTCTATTTTGGTTTTTCTATTTAGTGTATGTCTGTGTGTGGATAAGGAATATTTGAATAAAATCCTTCATGTGCCCCAAAGAATTAATTTAGTTTGGGCTAATTGTAATGCTACTGCATTATGGTATGCATAATGGAGTCTTGATAACACTTTCAGCTAAGCTACTTTTTGTTCACGGACATCTAGTGAGATCCTAACAATACCTAAACCAAACTCAGCAGATCTCTGCCTCCTCAAATTCCTTCCAGTTTCCACAGTATTGCCAACCACAGATATCACACAGGACATGAATTTCAGCCTTCTAGTTCTGTATAGAGAAAAGCTGAGCTGCTGGTTGTACAGAAGGAGAATTGGTGTAGTGTAGTGTAGCCTCATCACTTGTGTGGTGGGACTGGATGACAGCACTGAAGTTGTGTGTAGGTGACAGTGGAATTCTGAGGGCAAACTTCTCCTTCCCCACTTCCCAAAGAGACAGTGGAGGTGTTGAAGACTGAAACTTTGAAGTTTCAATTTAAGAGGAAGCACAGAGGAAAAAGCCACCCTCATGAGGTGAACAGGTTCTAGGGCTTGGGAAGAGGAATGTGGTTGTGATAAGTGTAGTGTGTGAATCTGTGTGCTATCTTTATACAAACAAAATATATAATAGAATCATAGGATGGATTAGTTTGGAAGGAATCTTGAATATCACCTTGTTCCAACCCCCTGCCATGAAAGGAACACCTTCCAGTACACCAGCTTGCTCAAAGCCCTGTCCAGCCTGGCCTTTGAACTGTTCCAGGGATGGGCCAGCCACAGCTCTGGACAACCTGTGCCAGTGCCTCACCAACCTCAGAGTAAAGATTTATTTCCTAATATCAAATCTAAACTTTACTCTTTTTCAATTTGAAGCCATTCCCCCTTGTCCTGTCACTACCTGCTCTTGCAAATAGTTTTGCTCCATCTTTAGTGTAAGTTATATACATAGTATGTTTATTTATACATTTATATATATATATATATATAAAGTGGGAAGGGATTAAGGCAGTGGGATGTGCATGTCTGACTAGGTAGAAGCTGCCAGATCCTGATGTTTGTGGGTGAGCTGCTAGTGTGGGATACCTGGCTGAGGAGATGCTGTTGCACCAATTCTGGCACTTGCTGTTCCACCTGCCTGTCTTGGAGTTAGGCTGGGGCTCCCTTCAGAGCAGTGTATTTGCAGATGTGGTGGGTTATATACTGGCTGAGTAAATCTAGTTGTAAAACTGAAGGACTGTAGGGGTTTTAGTTTGCTGCTTTCACTGCCACCACAGAACAACAATTTTAATGCTTTGTTTTCTATCATGCAGGATCCTTAGGAAAGCATGTTCTGTGTGTCTGTACATACACTGATGCTCAGATCTCTGTTGGTCAGACAAGGATATAATTGTTGGTAGAATTCAAACTATTTGCCTTTGATGGTGATCTGGGTTTCTGATAGAGCTGAGAACTGCTAGCTACAGGATGCAATGATGGAAGCAGTGTTTGCTTTGTCTTTATTCAAGCTGTAAACTGGACTGGTATATGCAAATTCAAGACCATGAAACTTGTGTGAATAATATCATAGTATATGATATAAGGCTTCAGGCTTTAAAAATTAAATTTATTAAAGCAGAAGCTTGTATCAATAGTGTGTAAGCAGAACAAAATACTCTGGTACATAAAGAATTTTTTATACTTGTCAGTCACTTCAGGAGACTGAGAGGAAGCATCTCTGCTAGGTAGTACAATCACGGAGGAGTTGCACAGGACTTAGAAGCAGCTTGATAATAATTTTGAGTAATTTCTGTACTTAGCTGCATTCCAGAAATGAAAAGCAAATCTGAATTTCTCAGTCTAAGCTCCAGGACCATAAAGCATGTTTGTTTACCATCTGCACCATCCTTTCAGCCCCTAGAGGCAAATGAAAAGACAGTAATAACAATGGAGCACTGGCTTGCTAAAAGCAGCATCAGCAGAGCTCTAAAGACAAAGCAGCATCCTTTTTTGTACAACACATGAAGTGGGAGAAGCAGCTTGTCTTTCTCCCATAGGTTTGAACAAGTTTACACAATTGAAAATGAATGGAGATATTTCTCACAAGGACATCTTCATGGCTATTTTACAGCAACAAAGATGGTGATTTCTCTATGTCCTGAGGAGTTTCTTAAACCTTTTTCATCTTTATAGTCCAGGTCAGAAATAAAGTGAGCTTAAATTCTAGCATCATGACAGAATTTAAGATGTGACGTTCATGGCTTTTTTGGTATATGCTAAAACTGAGTTTTAATACATTTGAGTCAGAAAACACTTTTAAATAAATTTATTAGCAGCTTGAAGAGCAAGTTTCAAGAATTCCAGTGTTTTCTTTTGTATTCAGTGAGTCTGTGTTCACTGTAATCACCTATTGAAACAAAATACTCAAGAATGCAAATTATTTCCTATGTGGCACTTGAATTCATAGTGTCGCACTCATGAATGGATGAGCCAGCGTGCAAGCACAAACTGCTACTTTAGATTGATATTCATACACATAGTTCCTTGTTTCATCAAGTTTAACTATGGTATTTTAAGGTCCCAAATACTGTTCTGGACAGAAAAAAAAGTAAAAGTTAAGCACAGTTATAATGGCTGTCTTGAGTGGCTGAAAAGTTTAACAGTAGAATCTGCGAATTTTCTTCTTGAGGAGACCACAGTTTTATAGAAGAAATAATCCTCACAGATTTTAGTACAGTTGTGGGGATGGCTAATCTGAACAATCTAGCTTTAGCTCTTGTATATGTGTTATAGAATAAGTCTTGTGCTGTCCTTTGCAGCTGGCAGGAGGTGAGGTTTGTACAAGGGGTGATGGAGACAAGGTGCAGATGTGTGTGTGGCTTGCATGGACAACTCAGCTTCAGTCTCACTACAAGAACCCCACAGGGCAAATGTCCTCTCATGTTAACACACTCAACATAAAGCTCTCCATAGCTCTGTAATGAGCTCAGGGTGGATCTTGGAGGATATGAGGGCTTGGTTAGCTGCCTGCAAGACATAAGCAGCTGTGTAAGGCAAATTCAGCTTGTCTTTGCATGACTATATTGTCTCAGAAGGGATTACCTTGCAGTGAGAATATCACATGAGGTGAACTCTGTGGCCTAGATTAAGTTGTTGTACTAGTTTACTGGGAGACAGTGGTCCTGAGCAATGTCCCTCATTGACAATGACAGCAGTACCTATTTAAAAGTGATACAATCCTCGTAATTTGGAGATCCCAGAACTGACAAAAAATTTAACAAAAAGCTCATTCAGTCCTTGTGTGTGCTAATAGTTCTGTATCTACTCAAATGGACTTTAGTATTGGAAGAAGTTCTTGAATATGCAGTTTCTTATTGTCCGATTCCCATTATATCTCTGTATCTCTAAAATAATAGCACTTTCCATGAATATTCTAATAGTGAACTGAGTGCCAATCATCTAGAGAGCCATTGGACTGTTTCTCAAGGGTAGAAGCTGAGTCAGGAAAGCCTTGCTTCAGGACCATGCAACTTTCTTTTTTTTTTTTCTTTTTAATGTGGGGTGGGAGAGGGAAGGACCATTCTCTTTAGTAATACCATGTAATGTTGTTTCTATCTAGAGGAAAAAACAAAAAGCTTTGATAAGGCAGGAAACACCAATTTTGCTGATGTTAAAATCACCCAAAACAATGCAGTGCCTGATTATTGATGATAGATGCAGTCACCAGCTAGCAGTGGCCTATGTGTGTGTGTGCTTGGTCTTTTGAATGCTGGAGGGTGAGGCAGAATTGAAAATGTCTTGAGAGTCACATTTTATGCTATATAATAGTTTCATGGCTGATCCAGGATTGAGTCTAGAATTCTTCACATGCAAGCTCATTTTTGGGTACAGTCTCTGGTGTGTTTTCAGCTCTTCCTAGAAAATAAGCAGGCCCAACAGCATGTGTCAAATATACTCTGTTCTTTCTAGGAGTACCAGTGCAGAAATGCTCTTAGCCCTCTGACTGTTGGGTTTCTAAAACACTTGCAGGACTAGCAGAGAAGTTGTTTCAATGTTGCTGTGTCCATATAGGCTGGTTTTGTTTTCTCACTCTTCTTTTAGATAGTCCTGTTGCTTCTTAGACTTCTAAAAAAATATGGGAAGTCTATTGGGATATAGGTTTAGAGAACAAAAGCATGTTTAAATGGTCAAAAGGTCTGATTCCTTTGAGTGTGGTAGGATATGGAGCAGGAAGATGAATACAGTCATGAAGACACATGCAAACAACACGTCTGTACTCAATTCTTGTACATGCAATATGTTCCTTCTTTCATCAACAAAGACCTACTGGAATTTGGAACAAGAAATGTCATGTGATAGATGGGGAGGTTCTGTGTAGTTGGATCAATACCAGAGGCAGACAGGCACTCACAGGACAGCAGGATCAGTTATTGGGTAAAAATATCCATAATACTTCCAGCTTTAGCTAATAACTTACCTTAAAAATATGGCTAAATTTAACCATCATGTTTATTTGTAAACATATGAAAAATTACCTTGGGGGTGATGTTCATCAATGCAATGTGTGTCCATATGTACCCAGTATTGGGTGTATTGCTGGCTTGGGGTCTTTATTACTAGAAAATTCTCAAAAATGTTGTTTGTTTGTTGTGGCTTTTGTTTTGTGGTTTGTTTTGTTTTTGTTTGTTTGTTGGGTTGTTTGTTGTTTTTTTTTTTTTTTTAATCCAGTTGTGACTGCTATGCTCTTTTCAGGAAATGTCTAAGATAATTGGAGTCTCCTGAAGTTTCCAGTGAATAATCAAGTTATCAAATTGAAGTGAATAGCATCTACCCATAACAGCAGGTGCAGAATTGTCACTAATTATGAATTTGCTGGGTTCAGTAGTGACTATGCATGAATTACGTTGCATTCATTAAAAGAAAAATTCAGAGCCCAACTGGTCACAAGGGAAAAAAAATTATCATTAGAGTGTTCCTCAAAAGTGAATTAATATTACTGAGATTTATCAGTGAAGAGAACTGCAGAAAGATGAAACACTTCTCTGCCTATGTGGCTGACAAACACTTCTGCTAGAAAAACAGTTGTTTTTCTACTAGTTTAGAAAACATTGGCAAATTCCAGCACAAATATTCTTTATTCCTTCTAGAGAAAGAGGATTTGCATGTAGGTGTTATCTTAAATATGTGAGAAATTGCTATCCATGTTTCCAGTAAGAGTGGGGAAAAAAATCTTGTTTCCAATACTCTTCTACATTTTCCTGCTTACCCACAGAACAAAAGCAGAGGAGGCAATACTTCTAATATGTGTCCTAAGTTATCTTTGTTTGGCTTTTAATCATCCAATGGGAATATAAAAAGTAAATCTAGCATATGAAGTAACCATTATGTATTGATTGCATTTGGGATTACCAGGACTTAAAAATCACTGCTGTGAGCTCTGTATTAACAAAATGATAACTATGAACCTGAAGAGCTGTATGAGATGATGTGGGAAGAAGTCCAGTGAAGGATTCTTAGTGATTCTGGAACCTAACTATAATGGAATAACCATTAAGAACCTTGGACTTTATTCCCTCTTCACTCCCTTAACTGAAGTTTTTTTGTTATGACAGAAACGTTGATGCCTAAACACAGAATTTGAAATGGAGATGCCATGTGTCCATGAAGAACTTCTTCATTCCCTGTGCTGCTCTGCAGTCTTGTCCCTTCTGCCCTCATCAGCCCCTGCCCTGTGGAGTTGAGCTGCACTCTCCCAGGATTTCCATCTGGAACATGGTTCTGGTATGCTGGCAGTAATTGCTGTGCTTGGGAATAAGGTTTTGGTGCATGTCCCCACCACCATTGTGACAATTCAAGTAGCACTCAAGGCCAAGATTCCTTCCTCCCTCCCAGGCTGTCACTTTTAACCAGGTCTCTTAGTTTTAAAGCTTGTAAGTGCTCCTATAGTCTTCTATATATCTATTCATGTGCTTAATGTTAAACGTGTGAAATGGTTTGAATGCCTGGGGCTGGGGGTATGGTGATCATCACTCTAGGGAATAGAATCCTTAAAAAGCAAAGAAAAATCAAATAAATAAAACCTAACACTGTTCCTAATATTTTCCTTTTGGTGTCTGCATTCAGCTTCAAGCAGAATTTTTTTTTATTTATTTTTAATTTTTTTTTGTATTTATTAGTGATTACTTTTCAGTGAGCCATAATTTGAAAGCAATATGGCATCTCAAGACAGCAGTGGGCTTAGATTTTTGCACCTGAGGACTAGTTACCACTTGCACCCATGATGGTTTCTGTGCTTATTAGAGGAGTTACTCCTTACTCTTTGTCAAAGTAGCTGAACGCAATCTAAGGCTGCTGGGGGGATTTTTATTTTTATTTTTTGTATTTTTGCTAAGGAGTCTCAAAACCTTCTGAAATACTAGTTCATTTTCAAAAAAGAGGAGCTATTTTGTAGGTGTCATTAAATCTACTAGAGTAAGTTTACTGTACTTCTGTAGGGAAGATGAAACAGTAAAATGAGCCTATTTTCTCCCGCTGGTCTATTCCCTCATGTTCAGTAAATGTCTTGAATGAATTTATGTTCTCAACTAATTGCTTGCTTTTGCTTCAGATAAGAGCTAGTAAAATAGCTGCATGTAATTATGATATCTTCTTAATAAGCCTTCCATTTGTTTAAACTTTAAAAAGACAGCTGAAAATATACTGTATATTATCATATGAAAGAACTGTAGAAAGCGCTTCTCTCGTCAAAATGCAGAGTGGACTTGTGTCAAAATGATTTCAAGTGAAGTGGGGGTTAAAAAAAAGCCTTTTGACCATGAGCACATTCAAAGATGATTTTGATTAATACAAACACATTTAATCATTTGTACTTAAAAACATTTTAAATTACCTCACAACTACAACCAATGTACTTTATTAGTTTTGTATTCACTTTCATTAACTCAGTGCTTACAACAGCATGAATTAATTTAGTTTAAATTGTTTGGCTTTTGTTTTTAGCTGGTGGCATAGACAGGACTTTTCACAAGAAGCTCAAAGGCGCTTGCTACAGCCCTAATTCAGTGTTTCTACTTTCCAAGCACTCCATCTGCCTGTAATTATACATCATGGGTATAAATCAGCCTTCCTTGTACTTCAGAATTAAATAATGAAAGTTGACAATGCTAACTGTGGGGAATGATAAGAAATGCTGTCAAAACTGAAAGTGTGTGCCTCAGTTTCATCCATGAAAAATGGCCTGCTTCACAAGACAAAAGCCTTGGACAAAAGACCATAGATTCTGTCCATTTTACATGAGAAATAATGGCCAGAAATTTTTCAAAGATATGAAAAATGCAGGCACACTTGAAAAATATGTGGAAAAAAATCCCATGAATTTTAATTGAAATGCAAGAAAGAATAAAGTTCCTGTGAATGTTACAGCATTGAGAACAAGATATTTGCTACAAAGCATTGTAACTTGAATGCTTTAACAGTTCTCAGTCTGCAATCTCAATAGTTCTACTTGCACATTTCCCATGCTTTTGTAAAACCCTCCGAAGTTCTCATTTAGAAACCTTTTCCACCATGAACTGGTGCTGCTTCTAGGAGAACTGAGCTCTGGTGCCACTCAATATTGGTTCTTAGTGGAAGCCAAGAGATTCATGTTCTAGAATTGACTTAGCTGGTTGTGTAAATGGATATGTATTGTTGTAATTTTAAATGCAGCACACATACCTAGTTTGTCTTTTATCTATTCACTGAATAGCCCTTAAGATGATTCAAGTATAAACAATTATGAATATTTCTGTATAGAACTCACCTGAAAACACTGATGGGAAAATAAATGTAAATCTCTACGAACCTACAGAACAGGAGCATATAAAGCTACACAGTCCATGAAAGGAGTAAATACGGATTTTTTAAATCAAGGGCACTCAAGTATAGGCATGGCTGATGCTACTTTATATGTCAAATCTTCAAAAGCTTAATATAAGCTTAAGAAAATCAGTGGTAATTCTACTGCAAATTTCAAATTGGTGGCTTCAAGGTTATTCAATATTGGGGAGGAGGGACAGTCTTTGGAAAGGTGTAGGTGCCAATATATTTAAATAGACATATTTTTAACACTTATCGTATTTAAGAAAGTAAAAATATTTGAAAATATCTTGGGGAAACAGAGGAAGACATGATTGTGAATCTGACTGGGATTTCAAAGCCCCTGAGGCCTTGTGTTTGAGGCATCAAGAAAGCCCCCAGTGTCCTTAAGGACCTAAAGATCTCTGACAATCTGAATTCAGGTGGAGGAATTAATTCACTGTCTCCTGCCAAAGTGTTTGCAAGTCAAACTGCTTTTAAAGACCTTGTTATAGAGGTGGAAAAAGAGCCGTTGACCTTGGGTTTAGGCTGAAATCTGTTGTCATGAGTTTGCATGACAGTCTTATGGGTCTTGTTAGTACCAATTAAAACACAGATTTCCCTACCAGCAAGTTTTTCTTTCCCTGTCAGTTTTGTATTTATACAAACAGAGTGAATTGCTGCTTTGATGTGTGCATGGAACCAAGTCCCATATTATTGGGAATTAGTTTAAATTGTATGAAAATGATGCTTCTGTAAGCAATACAGAGAGACGCTAATACATTTATTTATGTTAAAACATGTATTTTGTTTCAGAGAAACAAACAGCTATTAAACACTAAATCCTACAATTCAGGGTGGGAGGTGGGGAATTAAGTAGGCTGTGGAATACTACTCTGATGTGCAGTGTTGTGAGTTTACATTATAGTGGCTGTATCCAATCAGTATTTTTAATTCTTTTAATTACCGAACTCTCTGGAGTACATAATGGTGTGGAATATACACATGTATCTGTAATAAACAACATGTATCTTGAAGAAATGGATTTAGTTTTGGCAACAACGTGATAGGGAGATCAAAGAGCTTGCTGGCATTAAAGTGATTTAGATACATTTGTCATAGGCAGCTGTTATGCTAATCTCATTTATGCAGTTGTCAGCTGATAGGTTCTGATGAGCCAGCTTAGTGGGAAAATCATTAGTAGATCCCTATTGTGATAAATGTTATTTATTACTGTCAAATGGTATTAATGTTTGATTCAAAGATGGGAAATGGGCATCATCTACATGAAGTTCATCCATTCATGGTCAATGATGACAAAGGGAGCTGTTGAATTCCAGCCAAAGGAACTTCATTTCTGTAAGAAAAAAGAATAATGGATTTAATTTGCATACGTTTTAAAAGGGTAATGAAGTAATATGATGTTTATCTTGGTTGAAGAGTGGTAATTTTTGCTGGCATGGCTCCAGCAACATTTGAGTCATTGTGCAGCATTTGCTGTTCAGTTGTTGGTTGTGGAAGGGGCTTTTCAAAGCAGCAGGTGCATAAGGGGGGAGGAACTAAAATGGTTTATTCATTAGGCCAAAAATGAGCAATCTCTGTCTTTCCCCTTACCCTCCAGAAATATATTTACAACCATCTTCCTTCATTTTACTTCTGCTACGTCAGTATTTCTTTTTCTCTTCCCATCTGAGGCCTTGCTTCCTGAATTACTCCTAGAGCCATAGAGATTTCCACTCCATCTTTGTTGTGATTTGACTTTTTTCCACTTCAGCTAAACAGTTAAATTCACAGAGACAGAATCATCCCATTCTAAACCATAAGGCACATGTAAGTTAGGAGATGGGCACATGTGGCTGTAAAATTGAGTATTTCATTTTTTCAAGAGGAAAAAACCCCAATATTTTGGCTAATTAGCTGTGCAGCTGGTTTTAAGTTGTTGAAAAGTGTTCCCTCTGCTTGTGAATTTGCACAGAGGCATTCCTCTTTCTCTTCTCTATTCTACTACAGCTGCAGTACTGTAATCCATTTCTAAATGGTTTGAAGTTGAAGAAAACCCCAAAAAAAGACTCAACAAAAAACCCCTATCATGTGCATAGGAAAAAGAAAACCAAAACAAACAAACAACAAAATCCCAAGCGAAACTTAAGTATGATGCAATCAGTAATAAAGGGGCTAATTTTAACTACTCATTATAAGACAGGCAAGAGAATATTCACCGTATTGCAGGCTATATTCTGCCACTAGTATATTTATTATTGATGGACATAGAAATGAAATCAGAGTACTCTGGAAGCTTTAAATGATTTTGTAGAGTAAATAATAAAGTAACAATTGTAACCTGAGGAAGAACTGACTGAAAAAGTTCTGTAGCTAACATCAAGACAAACAAAATTCCACAACTCCTTCTTCAGGGTCTGTCCTGGCCACTAATTCATAGCCTTTATATCTGAGTAATAAGAAATTCCTGGTATTTGAGACAATTGTGGTCTTTTCAAAGGCAGGTAGGTACTAAATTCTCATTGATTTTTAGCAAGAAATGAGTGCATGACCATCTAGACATACTCAAATTTCAATGACAAACAGTGTGTACTTTCAATTGCCAGCAGTGATATTGGAGAGTGGCTGGACATAGATGCTGTATGGAATTCTGTAAACTAGAATTAGTAAATTGCATCTTGCAAATGAACTGGTAGCAATTAATGCTCTGTTAAACATGTAGACAAAATACTACAGGAAATTATGCTTATCTTGAGTTTAAAAACTTTGGACTGTGTTTTACTGGTATATGTACTCTGTATCAACAAAGTTTTTGGGAAACTTTGGGAAAAGTCAGGGATAGCTCTAAAGAGCTATCTACCATATATAATTTTGAGGTTATTAAAAAAGGTCTTGCCACTAAGTGATCTGCAAAGAAACTTCATAGTGCAGTGCTGCAAAGAGTAGTTCTATTAATTTCTCCTTAAAGCTTTCCTCACCAATCTCAGCCCCATATTTAAAACATCTTTTGAGGCTGCTCTTAGTATCACACTTACCTGTGTGAGGCAGAAATCCTTTTATGAAATCTGCCATCCAGTGTGTGTGTGATCATGCATGCCCAGTGGGTTCCTGGGCTACCAGACAGGATTGAATGGGCTGGTTTTGTTCATTCTTCAGGTGGATGTAGAAGCAGATGTTTGCTCTGTGTTCAGTCACTCGAAGCACTCAGCTTTCAGTGCTGCAGACAGCTTCCAACTGAGACTATTAAAAGGTGGAAGGTGTCCCTGCCCATGGCAGGGGTCAGAACTAGACAATTTTTGAGGTCTCTTCCAAGATAAACCCTTCTGTGATTCTATGAACTGCCTAAGTTTCAGACCTCATGAACAAGACTTACCAAAATGTGACTCCTGACTTGCCGCAGCACCACTGCCTCAGAGTCCATATTGTCTGTTCTTAGTACTGTGTGAGAATCTGCTCCATCTTCACTGGGATTTTTAGACCAAAAAAAATGTTTCAATAAATATGTATAAGCTGTTTCTCCAAACAGCTGCATCTTTTGGAGGCTTGCTGCAGATAGCTTTCCAAGTTTTCGGAGTTTGGATTTGAGTCCATTTCCTTTCCTACCTCCCCCGCCATGTCTGCACTTTTAGATGAGTGGTTTCCTTGGTTACTTCTGGCAGAAATTACAGTTGATCCTTACCCACTATTAGGATGCTATTTAGTACAATACGTGGAATGTAAGACCTTGGAACTCACCTGTTTCCTTATTAGTTCCTGGAACTTCACAGGTTTTTTTCCTTCCATTTTTTTCCTCCCTAAGCTGTGAACATCCTAGTTTGGGTTAAGATAGATTTAAAAATCTTGCTGTGGGAGAACACATATATCTTTAGCTTACTTTGATAGTCCTCTGAGGCTGTTCTGTAAAGTAGATAGATTTGTCTCAATCTGTCTTTATGTTGAGATGTGCTGGGCTTGCTCCATTTTTTGTGATAAGAGTTGCTTTGTAGGTCATAGGAGATAAACGTAGATCTTGTTGAGAGATTTGCTTGTCAAACTGTGTGATGTATTCCATGACTACTAACTTCTGGAGAGTGTGGGATTGTTATGACATGTATAATATACTGTAAGATTCATCCTGAAACCACTGAAATTCATCACTCACACTGGCATATTGAATCACCAGTTTACCAAGGATACTGAAAGTAGCTAAAATTGCTTCCAGCTTACGATTAGCTAGTTGACTAGTTAACTCTGACATTAAGATTATCTCTGGAAATGGTGAAAAATATTCAGTAAATGGACAAGTTTCAGTGGGTTTATATTCTCTTCCCCCCTCTTTTTATCTTTCAGGTGCTGTCTACTTTCCTGTGGTGTCACTTCTAGCATTGAGGTCAATACTGGTGTTTGGGGCTGTTTTTTGGTCATGCAACACTATGGACCATATTTCTGGGGCGAGTAATTTTGCAGCTGGCAGATTGTTCGTGTAGAGTTCTTGTTCTTACATAGAATTTCATGAATTCTATGTAAAAACTGCGTTTCTGTTAAGAAGTGACAGTCTTGTAACTAATATAGAACAGATTTTTGCTACTTCTCTCTACTGCAAAGGATTAAATGGTACCTTATAAAGTCATCCCTAATCTGACAAAATATATTTTTACTCCCTAAAAAGAATAAAAAAATCTCAACCACCATTTGATTTACTTAAGAGTCTTCTTAAGAGTGATGAAACTTTTTTGCAGTTGTGTGCAATTTGTTACAAAGACATGTGACACAAAAAGTTTTCTGTAGAACTTGTGGATGATTTAAGGAAAAGAAAGAGCTTTGTCATCAGGGGTTTGACATTCAGAGAAGTTTCTTAAAGAAATTGAAGGAAAACAATCTATAGGATCAGCCAGCAACAATATGAGGTCAGGTAAGGAGGTGCTACTGGGATTTATATAAAAAGCAAAATCAGGCAGTGGAGCAGTGAACCTCCCTGTCCTTTAGTCCAGAGCAAGTCTTGTGGCCTAAGGATGGTGAAGTGGAGGAAAAAGTCTCTCCCAGCAGGCTGATGTTACACCTAAATGAAGGAAGATTCTTTTGTCATCTTTCACTGTGGCTGCCACCCCCACCCCCGTCTGGCACGGGACAGGGAAAATGAGTTACTGAGATGATACTGCTTATGGACAGAGGAAAAACAAGAGAAGGAAGAGAAGTTAAATGGAGCAACTTAAAGGCAGATATTAGGATGTTTTTTTAAAGACTCGAGAAATATATGAAGGTAACTTTGTCCATTTAGAAATGAATCAAATACTGAATATTTTGAATTTGATATCACTGATGATGTGCATTTAAAATATGTGATGACATACACAGACAGGGTGCCAGGAAATGGCTTTTGTACTTAAGGATCTGTTGCAAGAGAATATAAAGGTTTTTGTTGTTTTTTAGGAACTGTAAGTAAACTATAAGGGAGACTGAAAATACTAAGATAACATCTGTGTTAGCACTGTAAAGGCTTTCAGGGCATGTACTGTATTTTTTTGGAAATGTGCCTTTTGTTCTTTATTTGGCATCTCATGATGCATTTTAGAACAGCTTGTGTAAAGTCATCAGTTGTCATCTACTTTCTGATCAAAACCTGGTGAATTAGTTTTTGGCAAGGCTGGTCTCTATCGTTATCCTCTGCTCTATTTTCTTAGGCTTGTTTGCCTGTAAGCAAACATCTGTATAAAATTATTTGCAATCAGCAGTGATTCATTCTCCCTGCTGTCACATGAGGCAGCATATTTCTAGGTTACGTGTGGACAAATGCCCATAAACCTAAATGCTGAATTTCCAGCCCTTTGCACCTTATGAACTCTTTTATGTCAATACAAAGTGAGTGGAAATCACTCTAAACAGTAAGGAAGCCTTCTTTTAATTCCAGTTTTAGGTGCAAGTGTAATATAGTAATGGCCACACTAAAGAGCAGAAATGCACAGGAAATGCATTCTGTAAAGGAGCTCAATCATTGCACTAACAGGAGCCCTGGTCTATCCACCAATTGAAATAATTTTCTAACAAATCCAGTAATGATGCAAGGTGTTATCACACAATTCTGTTTATCACATACATAATACTTACATTCCTCCTTTGGAAATTCAAAGCTGATATAGAAAAAACAACACTGGTAAGTAACTTTTTAATTAGCACAAATTATGCAAGATATGTAACAGAATTGCAATATAAATGAGAATAAAGAGTAGCAAAATATTTCTTGTTCCATCTGAGGACAACTAAATAGGTTATTTAGAGAATATAATTATCCTCCAAAGTGAGCAATGCCATTTAGCAACTTCAGCAACCACTGCTGTACAATTCTAACATGGCAAGTATTTCTAGGCCTTCTATATGAGGCCATTGACTTTTTTTAAATTCTATTTTGCTTTGGTTTTGGAGATTACCATTATTACTATCCTGTTCCTGTAAGATGTGTTCTCCCTGAGCAGGTCTCACATATAAATAGTTGGAATACCTTTTTATTTCCCCAGTAACTATGATTGGTGAATTGATTTGGGTTTTAAACAACTTCTGCATCTGCTCCAACATACTGATAATCACATGCCTGCACTTACACACCCTCCCAAAATCCAGGTGCATATGTTTCATTTCATCTTGATTTTAGAGTATGTAAAATGCAGGTTTACATCCTAAGCTATGTGTGATCTAACTAGGAAATGACAGAAGAACAAATGATAGAATTTAAATAAAGTGCCTAAATAGTTTTTTACTTGCTAGGTGTTGAAAATGGACTACTGCCTGCTCTGATTAAGATCTCTGGTGCCTCTCCTGGTTTCGAGGTACTTTGAGTGATCTGTTGCTGGCAGAGGTGATAGATCAAGTGCAGAGGAGTTTTCTCAACAAAAGGCTCCCCCCACAAAGCTTTTCTACAATTATTCTGCTGGCCAACTGGATTGCGAAGGCCTTTAGGGGCAGAGGTGAACTCCTCTGAACTCCTAACACCACTCCTTGTATCAAAATCAAATTTGACAATACATTAAAGTAATAACTCTTTCATTTTTCTTTTTCTTTCTGTCTCTCTCTTCAACCTAAGGCAATGCTGCTGTTGTGTTTTACAGAGGGTGAGTCCCAGTTGTGTTTGGATAATTAATGTGGAGGACAGGAATGTGACTTGTATATTTGTAGATGGTTATCAAAGCAAGTGAACTCATCTCTCCCAATTCACTTTATCTTTCTGCTGGTAGCTAGTGTGGTATTGTGGTATTTAAAGTATTTCATTGCCTTTTTTCTGCCGTTTTTTTTTTTTTTTTGGAATTCCAATCTGTAGCCGCTAATAAAGAGTCACTTCAAGGAGAGTGAAATTATATTACAACTGACACTTCTAAGATTAATTTTACAATTTGGGATTTTAATTTCAGTGAAAATGTATTTAAAATTGTCTCTTGTCAGATTCTCAAATTAAATATAATGAAAGTTGATAATATTCTAATAATATTAGGTTGGTTTTGGTAGTTAATAAGGCTGGTGTGAAAAGATTACTCAGGCTATGAAAACAGTACATATTAAGAAAACCCCACAATTCAACAGAATTACAACAAAAATGATAAAATGTCTTATAGATCTGGTCACTAAACACTTGTGCCATGTAATAATTCTGAAGATACTGCATGTATTGAGAATTTGCTTGAATGACTGAGGGTGGATCTGTTTTTCTCTGCAGCTTGTAAGAATCTTTCAATTTCTAAGAAGGTTTTGATCAGACCTGGAGAAAACAACCAAGATGATTTTGAAAAGAAGACAGTGTAAGATGAGGGAATGAGTCACAGCCTGGCACACAGTGCAGCCCTTGTGAAACAGTATATGATTTCAAAGGCTGTGCTGTGGCAAGGTGTGCTCTCCGTGTTATAAGCAATTCCTTGCAATTTAAAAAACTCATTAATAAGTCCTTGTTCTTGGAACACCCGTGCTATTAATATAGCCTTGGGCTAGCATGCAGGAGGAGTTGCTGCTAATAATTATAAATCTCATTTGTTTTTTTCTTTGGGCAACTTATGCTGACCAACATCTGGTGGTCACTCATATAGCATTATGTGAAATCACTTTTGCTACAGCAGTACTGTTGCATGACCCTTAGCACTTCTGACCATCACTTGATAGAGCCATTCTGGTAATGGTGATGGTCATGATACTTCTTTTCCTCCCTGAACTTTGTGTAGTCAGGAAATAGATTAGTTGAGGAAAATAATTTTTAAAAATAATCTTCAACTTGCTGTATTCCATTCTCTCTGAGAGGATGTGTTCCCTTGCTTAAGTTCTCCTTGATATTCTATATATTTCAAGAAGATTTTCATTCCCTAGGGTCTTTTTTCAAAGAATACTCTCTGCTCACTCTTTTGTGAACTAAACTTCTAGAATTTCTGTAATTGCCCTCCTTTTATCTTCACTCTTCAAATATTCGTTTTATACTAAGGGGACAAGAACTATGGCTGCATTCCAAATGTGGCTTCAAGTCCCCTGTGTAGTATTAGAATGCTTTATTCCAAGTCTTAATCTTGTTTTCTGTATCTATCCTAGAATCTCTCGTCTTATTAATTTAAACACAGTTAATCCTTGTGTTGATGGTTTTAAATTTATTTCCCGAACTAGGACAATATTCAACTCCTGTTAAATGTTTTGTGGCATATGGCTGGAGAGAGAACTAATTTTTATTGGTTTTTTTGTCATCTCATAACCTTACCTTTCTTTACAATGAACTGCAGATGCCAGTGAAACCACTAACAGTATCAGCCTGTGTTCCTGGTCTATTTGTCATTCAGAATTTTATTGCCTTTCCCCTTTTGTCTTTACAAGCTCTATTCCCTGGTTTTGTTTCATCAGCAAATTTCTTCACCTTCATGCATATTTCATCTCCTAGGTCAGTGATATATAAAATGAACAATAATGGGCATAATACTGATTCTTGTGGCATTCCACTAATCCCTCTCTCCCAAACTGCTCTGTCTCATAAACAGCTTCTGTCCGTGACATTTAAGCCAGTTCCCTATCCACATATGTGGCTCACCCCAATACCCTACTTAATGACTTTGGACCAAATGCTCTTTTCAACTGTGTGGTGCAGAGGGAAATAAAAGACTGAAAGAAGGACAGAAAGAGAATGGAGGTGGAAGCAGAGACTTGGTGGTGTTTCTAAAATCCATGCAACTTAAATTCTTTCTACTGTGTCTCCTCAATAAAAATATAGAGGGTTTTTTTCAGATGGTTCTTCCTTTTTGTTTTCACTCCTGAATGTAAACTTTCAGCTTGTTGACTTGAAATTGCAATTTAATTATCTGTTTAGACATACTACTTATTACAATTTCACTTATACTTTTTAAACCATCTGTCCTGAAAGCATGTTAATCCTCATTAGTAAGACAAGAAAAGACCTGTCATATTTCTTGGAATTAATGTTGAAAAGGCGACAATATACAATAAAAATGTTTCTCTTGTTACAACCATCTACAGTCTAATCAAAGAAAATTTTTATACCAGATACTTATAAAAGTTTTTCTTTCTATCCTTGTAGCTTAATTTGTTCAGGGTGACTTTTCTTTTTTCAAAATTCTTCCATTTTTGATCTGGTTGTCTTAATATCTTTGGACTACCTTCTTGTTGTCTATAAATCTGACAGTTCCTTTGTGAAGCTCCTTTTTAGACAATGATTAAAGAATTCACTTGAGGTTTTTAGTAATGTATGATTACTATTTTAATAAATTGCTCTTTTCTTTCCTATGATGGATCTGTGGTAGTTCCATCTCCTAGTCGTCTCTTGGTTTTCAAGTGCAGTAACTGGGTGGTACTTTGTTCTTAGTTTTGACTATTTCTACTGTTGTCTTCTTCATTCCTGAACTCTGTTTTCTTATCTATAGTTATCTTTCAGCTTAGTCTGTGCACCCTCTTTTTTTTTATTTTTCCTTAGGATTCATGCTTTATATCTCATAAGTGCTGCCTTTTCCTGTTATAGTTTGTTTTGTTGTTTACTCTGGATATTTTGATCACTAGCACATTTTTTACCAGAGAATGTGTGTTCTTCTTGGAGAAGTTTTTTCTCCATATTGTGCCCTTTGTTCAGTACTATATTTGAGTATAATTTACCCAGCCCTGTTTGTGTTCTTTCACACTTTGTTCTCCTGAAACTTAATTAGATTTTATCTCACTGAAGCATGGTTGAATTCATACTGTATAGATTCTTACTATATACTGCTTATTTCCAAGATCTGCTTATTAAATGCAGTCAATTCAAATAGTTCATGGCCAAAATCTGATCACATTTGCTCT
This sequence comes from Phylloscopus trochilus trochilus, assembly GCA_016584745.2. NCBI lineage: Eukaryota > Metazoa > Chordata > Aves > Passeriformes > Phylloscopidae > Phylloscopus > Phylloscopus trochilus. The sequence goes on from WQNJ02000028.1 coordinate 11,418,433, forward strand.
CATGCCCTTCAGTAGAATCCAAATATTCCCAAGAGAATGAGAAGAAAATATTGAAACAGGTTTCTCATTTTTCTGATTGCTGAACACACTATGCACTAAATGGGTCATTGAGATCCTGTAGGAAGAAAAGGATGTGGTGGAAACAGTTCTAGTTTTGCCTTATGTCTTCTCAAGCCATGGATTAGTGTATATGTCCTGTAGTTCTCTAAAGCATGGCTGAGTCAATCCTTAGAGGAGATTGGGATGTAACTGGTCAGAGTGTGAAGCTGGAACTGAGCAGATGAGTTCTGCATATTTTAAGTTGTCACTGTGGGCATTTTTCACATGTCTAGTAAATAACAATATTTCTTCATTGCTTAACTGCAGGATTAGAATGAATTACATTAGTATGTAATTAAGTTCATTGTTGGATGCTGAAGAACTGCACTGAGCAGTTTAAGGGAAACTGAATTTTGAACAGTAACATTGCAGGGGGTGATTCAGTTCTGTGCCAGTGCCAAAGCTGACAAAGGGGTTGGGAAAGGAGCAAGGGTTCCCAAGGCAGGAGGACCCATTTTAACATCCCTGAGACAAATTTGGTGTTAAGGTGGATGGTGGGCATGGTGGCATGTAAGGCTGTCTCTGTCAATGATGAGCTTGGGTGACACCCTGCCTAGGAACATAGAGCAGGGATCAACCCACATTCCCCACTCTGTGCTGCTTCAAAAACAAGCAGCAGGAACATGAACAGGGCCTGGCTGGTGTGAGCCACATCCAGGGTGGGTGAGATTCTCATACATTGAACTCCCTGGTGGGGAGCTCACTGCCAAGCTCCTGACCAAATTGATTCTTCTGATCACTGTACAGCCCTCCTCATGCAGGCTATAGGCTAATTATCCACCCCCTTGTGTGTCTGTCCTGAGTATATGATATTTTACTTTGGTTTATTTTTAACAAAAATCAGGAAACGAGTCCTAATAGACCTGAATTTCCAGAAGGAAAAAATCCCCTTTTTTGCTTCTGTCACTGGCTCATTTTCTTTCTGGGGCAGTTATCTTGCACTTAAAGAATCTAAAAAAATGTAACTTTAAAAAATTTTTCCCTTTAGAAGCCACCCTCAAATTGTATAAAGGAGAAAAGTGGTATCAGCACTATATGCTTAAAATCCTCTTTAAAAGGCAGCCCCCTCCCTTTCCTAGATTGTATAGCACAGTTTAACACTAGGGGAGAGAAAAAGCTTTCCTTGACAGAATATTTCCGTTTTTCTTATACCTATTCCAAAATATTCTTATTCTCTCCCTTTCATACCCTCCTTTTCAGGGCCTTTTCAGCAGGGGCAAACTGAAGCTGAGCAGCTCAGCTAAAAAAAGCATTCTTTCCTGAAACAATCAACCTTGTTTGTTCTAATTAAAACTTACTCAGTGCTTGTGAAAGTTGCTGAGATTATGGTGCCAGAGGAAAGTGAATATTTTTCCTTTTTTGAGTAATGAACCACAGCAAGAAGGCTGTGGTTGCTGTCTTTAACTCTGATACAAACAAAAATCTAAGTAGAACCCACAGTGTGTTTTACTGGTAATTGAGAGAAGATAGTTTATTGTGAGTCTGCCAGCTTATAAAAATAACCAGTGTGCTTTCCATCAGATATATTCTGAGGGGAATTAAAAGCCAACCTTCAAGGAACTGGTTGAAAAAATGTAAGCTGTGCTTCAGGAGTTATTATTTCAGTGTTCCGTGGTGGCAGTTTAATGGTAAATCAGTGGGCAAAAGTGCATGGAGGCATCTGAAGACACGGCTTATTTTGTTGTATGTGGGAAGGATATTGACTGTGTTCTACAGCTTGAATATATCTCTCCACGTGGACAGCATAAATATTACAGCTAGAGTGGCTAAAAATTTTTGAATATGAAGTGTAGGCAAGGAATTTTTTTTATTGGCTTTTCACCAGTTTTCTGTAAGATAGAAATATTCTGTCTGCCAGTTCATTTTAATGAGATTTTGCTGCAATTGCAAGAGAAATATCCTTGTATTGCAAAAATCTGATTTATGTGTGACAGTGCAGTGTGAGAGTTGCAGGTCAAACAGTAAATATTCTACCTGCAGCTAGGATAGTATTGTGTTTATGGAGTTATCTTTTTATTTATCTGTTTGATATGATCTCCATACTCTGTTTTCTGTGCTTTGGGTTTAATTTCTGATATTAATATAGATTTTCAGGGTGGCTTGAGTTCAAAATCTCTTTCAGCTTCAGTATTCCAGTTTTAAAATCTGGAGACTTTTTTTCCTATGTTGGAGGGTATTAGGACTGAGAAGTTCCTATCCATCAGTGTTACAGGAGCAATATGTAACAGAGCAAATACCAAAATTATTGAAAGTGAGCTTTGGAACCATTAACAGGGATAAAAAGCAGTGACAGCAGTTGCTATTGTCATTTCAATTTTATTCTAACAATGAGATTTAAAATATGATAAAAAATATGATTTAAAAAGAAACTGGATTGTACATTATGGTGGTTGGTTGATGTTTCTGTGAAGGCTTATAAAATTTGGATTGTCTCCTGCTGCCACTGGGAAGTTCTAAATTGAAAACTGTGATGGCAGGAGCCATAAATAAGTTTTCCTTGTGTTTGTAATGTAATCAGAAAATAGCAACGTACTAAAATGCCAAGGCTGAATATTGGAGTGGCAAAATTTTCTGTAAACTTCAAAAATTCTAATATCATGAGATACATTTACCTTGGCTTAGTATGGGAAGGATGTTGTGCTTTAGACAGCGGCTGTGTCCAAGCAGATTGCTGTGTGCTCAGATTGAAAGGAAACTTGAGGGCTTCTGTGGGGGAAAAAACCAACCTCCCCCAAACCAACAACCCAAAACTCATAACAGTTCTTTCTGCCCCATTACAGAAATTTCTCTTGGCTTTTAGGTCTTTGTACCTAGGCGTGAATCATAGTTTAGCAACAGAGATAGATACTTTACAGCCTCAGTAGGAAATGGAGAGAAAGGAGAAATTGCAATTTCTTTGGGAGGTGTGGAGAAGGATAGGAACCACTGCATGGAAGAGATGAGTGATAGTTATGGCCATCCTACAGGGATTTGGAGATCTACTGTTGCACTTTGGATATTTGCACAACTTGTACTACGACTCATCAATTACCAGTTTCATACTTCTCAAGTTGTGTTTAGTTATTATTCTGAAATAGCTGTATTTGTTTCTATTTGCCATGCAAGCACAATTAAATACTGGCACAAGGAGCTGGTGAAAAGCACATCCCTTACATGCATATTAAATATATAGTTCTGAAAACTATTTGCAGTTCAAAACAATTCCTTAAACAAAAATTAATGTCATAATTTGCCTTATCAGTCTCTAATTTCAGCAGAAGTGTTTGCTACCATTTTTTGACCTTTGATTAGCATCTCTTATTATGTAAATGAAGAAAGGCCATGTAAAATGTTGGCTCTGCTGTGCATTTACATAATGATTTGCTTTTGAAAGATGGGCAGTTAAAACTACATCAGTTTAGAATTTCTTTTGTTTAATGGCTGTGTCTTTATTTAAAGTTTAAAGGTAAGAAAAGTTGAGTGATTTGTTCTTACAAAATTTCTCTTTAAAGGCTACCTCTGTAATTTTCAGGAAAATAGAAGAGGCAGACTTTTAAACATCTCTTCTGAAATAAAAATCTAGCAGGATTCTCATTGTAAAAAACCAAAAGATAATAGATAGAATGCACTCAGTATCCACATTGATACAGGCCAAGAGTAATTCTTTTTTCAGTTTGTGGAAAAAAATTTTTGATGAATGAATGCCTGCAGCAGACATGTCAATAAAGAGAAAAGTTGTATGAGCTGTATTTTTTTTTTTTTTTTTTTTTTTTTTTTTTTTTTTTTTTTTTTTTGTTTGAGGAAAAAAATGTGAAAGGTACTCTCTCTGGAATTTCTCAGGGAACTCTTTATGAAAGCTGTTTTGTGTGCAGAGAGATTACATGCCAGAAATGCAAAATTAAGTACAAAATAAGGCAAATAATGGTGAATATCCTAAATGTAGAAAATAATATATAATGCATGATACTTTAAATCTCATTAAAAAGAGAAGCATATGTAACTTCCTAGCAACCAAACCTCCAGAGTCTCTCTGGAAAGATGTTCCTTCTCTAAGGGCTCCCTGGTATAAGTGCTTTAATAAATGAAGCACATACGGAAAGTATATCAGTGTTCCCTGTGTGCAGAATATTTCAGTGTTCTCAAAAGCCTCATATACGATTGTATAACTTCCTAATCTGATATAATCAACACAAAAACTCTATGTTAAATTAATGTTCAAGATCTAATTTCAGGCAACAAGAGCCATGACAACTGCACATAAAGCCGGTACTCCATCCTTAATTTCCCTTTTGCTCTGCACTAAAAGCAGCGTCCCAATACGGCCTTAGAGAGCTCAGCGCTGATTGAGATGCCATCTCCTGGCTGAGCTATAAAACCAAGTCGCAGAATTATTGTGGTTATTCAAGATGCCGTAGTGACTGTTTTCTGGCCCTAATCCAGCCCTGGTAATTATGGTTAGATTTTGTAATTTCTCTTTCCACTTTCATCTCAATAGGGTGTTCTCCTGGCCGCCTGTCCCGCGCTGCTGAGCGGCGTTAATGCGGCTCTTAAACAGCTGCTGTGCTTCTCACTGCAAGTGCCTGCATTTCGGTGGTAGGTAAATGACTCTCACACATAGTGCCTTGAGAATTAGCAGGATAAAGGACACTTACTGTTTTTATTTTACCACTCGGTGCCCATGTTTTATGGGGGTCTTGTCGGGTAGGTATTTCTCTGTGACAAACATCGGTGTTTCAAGGCCCAAGAACGACAAGGCAAATCAGAGAAGAAATAAGTGCCCTGATGTTTAATGTCCCAAACGTTGAAAATTTTATTTAAGGCTATATATATTGGTCTGTCATTTTTTTTTTTTAAATAATTGTATGTGCCATCCAAATCAATGGAACATAAAATAAAACTCTGCATATAGACCCAATTTTTACTGTGGAAATAATGAGGTTTTATTCATTGTCTGCACCCATTTTACCTACTGGGTTTGTAAATTACCCATATGAAAAAAACCCTGCCCGTTTGGAACAAGGGATAGTGATTTCTTTTTTTTTTTAAGGCAAACATGTCTTAAATGTTTAAAGAAAAGCCTTGAAGAAAACTGAAATTGAACAGATAGCTTCTATGATATATTTAAGTTATATGTAATAGCCTCTGAGGCCAATACAATGAGCAAAATAATCATAAATGCATTCATAGCATGGGGCATTTCTGCTGAAATGCTAATGGCTGTTCAAGTCATGATACAATATTGGTGGAATGGAGAAAATTCTCACATTCATAAACATGTGAGATTTTACTGGCATTCTGTTTGCTCCCTTAGACATCACAGAGTGTCAGTGCTGCTGCATTGGATACTTCTGTTGACATCTTACCAGGCTCATGGGTCCTTTAAATATGATATGAGGGCAATGGGACTATTAAGATTTTGTCAGCACATGTTATTGTCTCTGCAGATACAGTAATAGCTCTTTGAAAACTACATGTTCGGTGTGTGAAGATCCTTTCTGAAGATAAATGACTTAGGCTTTTGTTATAATAGCAAAAGTAACCTATATAACTAGAAGCTGGCATTTAAATTATCAAATCTAGGATCTTGTAATTATAAACCTGATATCTTGTTTTATCTATTGTCAATAGAAAGGAACAGTTTAGTTGATGAATGCTTTTTTTCTTTAAAGCAATTAATTTATACTAACAGCAAATATGTCGCATCATTCTTCACTCTGATATGTGTTAAAATGGCTAAAGTAGAAGCTCTTAGGAATGCAGCTTTTGTTGGGATGATGACTAACCTTTATCATTGTAATTCATTCAGACCAGAGCATGATGTTTGCTTTTTTTAAAAAACCTGCTTGCTACAAGTAGCTATTCTTTAACAACATAGCTTTCAGCTGGTTTTGTCTCATGAGTACAGACAGTGAATTTTTGTTCCATCAGTTTCTATCCTTAGCCTACATTTTGGCAGGTCTTTGTTGTAAGTGTGTGTCTCGCATATTTATCTCACTCTTTCACTGAAGGCATTTAAAATTTTGGCTTGGCTTATGGATGTGTGCTCTTGGTGTTAGTGTAATGTCCATACATCTAATTGATAAGTTATAATGCATTTTTTTTGTAGCTTTAACCAGTCATTTAAAATAAATAAGATCATAATGATCAGTTTCCATTTACCCATTTATTAAATAACAATGTTCACACTGAGCAGTTTGATTTTGTGTTACAATAAGGCAGTCTCTACATGATGACAGATGGTGTTTCATTTTGCCGACACTGTGCTAAAGTGCTGTGAGTTGTGATGTGTTTGATTTTATTAGAGATCAGATTTAACACATGCATTCTACATAACTGCAATAGCATTCCCATTTCTCATCTGTAGGAGAAAATGAAACTGTGATGAAATGTAATATACTCACCCTCAGGCAGAACTAGTGGGATTGGGAATTGCAACATAATAAATCTAATGGATATTGCACTACAGGACACTAGAAATTTACTGTTATTATGTTCAGGGAAGGAACTTGGTTTTGTAAAACTCGCTTTTATTTCACTGGCATCAGTGCAATTTCACATTATTTAACCATTATATCCCAACAGTTTGCTGCATTGAAAAAGTAACCTAAGCTCAGAGGAACAGAGTAAAAGAACTCAAAAGGGAAAATACAAAGTCTGAATAACAAAATGACTGAAATTATTAAATGCAAATTACTGCCTGACAAAATAGTTATAGTTAATAATGGGATATCATGATATGCATGTTTAAAGTACATTTATAATTTATAACAATAGGCCATTAAATATAAATATTACATATTCATACACATTAAAACACCCAATTTATTTTATCACTACTCTTTTGTACTTGAACACTATTCAAGCTAACAGGTATCAAGATAATACTTATTTTTGTTACCCTTGTTTATATTTGTTTTTCCTGACAGTCAGAAGGTTCTCTGTTTGATCTAATTTAGCATGTCTGTAAAAAAGGCTTTTCTAGAGCACACAATAGATTATCCAATCTACTTTAAGAAACCAGAGATCCTAATTAGAAGGGTCTCATGGTAATACAGGAAAAAAGGAGAGGTATTACAATTTAATCATAAGCAAACAATTTTGGTATGTTGTGTTTTGAATAAGTCAGTTTCTCATACCCTCCAACATTTCTGGAACATTCTTGGGTGTACCTGTTAGAAGCCTTCAAAGACTTCAATTTTTTTTTTTTAATGCTGCATTTGCACAGAGCAAAGATTCAGCACCATGCTTTTATTTTACAAGATGCCACTAGTCCTGTGACATAGAAATGGTCTAAGTGAACTGAATGAAGGTTATAGATATTTTTTTCTACGTTCTAACCTTTAATTTCTTATGAAATGCAGTACATGCATTCTATTTCAGAAAAAAAAAAAAGAATCTTAGAATCCTGATTGAAATACTAACCCCTGTCATAAAAGACTTCACTTGAAGGACTGCATTTAGTTCCCTGAGTCTTGAGGAGAAGCAGCAGAAGACACCTACTCTTGAAAGTAATGCCAAGGCTTTTGAGAGTAGCTTTGAAATATCTCAATTCTTATATCAAACACTGTTTAGACCTTTGGTGAAGTGCTCCTGTTATTTTTTAGGGGTTAGCACTGCTGTGATGATCACATGAATTTAAGCTGTCAGTGAAAGCTGAATTTTTTGGGTCTGATAGCTGAGAGTTAATAGCAGGGAACATTGATCAGCCCTTTTGTAGAAAAGATAACAAATCACATCAGGTTTAAAATTAATAAATAAAAATAATAATAAATATTAATTAATTAATAAATACCACACAGTGGAGTAGACAACTAACAAGCTAGGAAGGAGAAATGCTCTGGGAGTGTTTGAGCTAACCTGGAAGTAGCAGTGCCCACTGAGCTGTTCCCCCTTAGGTCCCAGGATAATCCTGCTGTGTGTTGCTCTGGTGCTCTGTGTACACCCATGGATTTGCCAGAGGGTATCCAATGGGAGACAGGTAGATTATCTCTCTGATTTCAGAGGCTTTTATACAACACAGAATAGTCAACTTCTACATCTTAGTGGAACAGCTTCTTTTCAGAAGTAGAGTTCTTCAAATGGTGATGTGTTGTGGTCTAACCCCAGGCAGCAGCCAAGCCCCAGGCAGCCACTTGTTCCCTCCCCACCTGCGGGACTGGGGAGTGAATTTGAAAAGTCTGGAAAATTTTTTAAAAGCTGGAAAACTTGTGAGTTGCGATAAGGACAATTTAAAAGGTAAAGCAAAAGCCATCCACACAAGCAAAACAAAACAAGAAAGGAATTGAATCATCCCTTCCCATGGGCAGGCAGGTGTTCAGCCATTTCCAGGAGAGCAGGGCCCCATCCTGGGGATCAGTCACTTGGGAAGACAAGCACCATCACTCCAAATATCTCCTCCTTCTCCTTCTTCCTCCTGCTTTATACACTGAGCATGGTCTGGAATATCCCTTTGGTCAGGTGGGGTCACCTGTCCTGGCTGTACAAAGAGCAGCAAAGGCCTTGGCTCCTTGTGAGCCCTGCTCAGCAATAACAAAAACATCTCTGTATTATCAATCCCGTGTTCAGCACGCAGCCAGAGCACAGCCCTATACCAGCCACTGGGAAGAAAATTAACTCTACCTTAGCCAAAACCAGCAAAAGAAAGGAGAGGGAGATGGTGCTCAACCCAAAGCACAGCTGAGGGCTCTGACTACCAGGAGCTGCCAGCCATTGCTCTCAAGTTGTGTGGGAGATCAGAGAAAAGCCAGCATGATCAATGATAAAAACTTGGTACAACAAGCTTATAAATACATATATTCTTGGGTTTATTTTTCTTAGAAGAGTTACAAATGTGACTAAATATACTTTTTAACAAACCTGATCATGAGGTACAGAAAGGATACTTTTTAAAAATTCAACAGTGACATCCAGTTGGTGACAGGATGTTTTCTAAACTTCTTGTACAGTGTTGTCCCCATACTCCTCTATGGCTCCTAGATTCTTTAGTGTTCAAGGTGCTTTAAATTCTGTAAGAAATTTTTTATGTTCTTTGCAACGTGTTAGGCTTCTATTATTCTGTCACTTTACATTATTCCTTTCAAGGAAAAATACTTAGAGTAAGACAACTTCATAGGTTGACAATTAAAGATAAAAGCTATTTTCAGTTTAAGTGCCATTTACCATTGTTATAAAATTGTCTGCCAAAGTATTCTTGAAATTATATATATATATATATATATATATATATATAACTTTCACATAGATATAAGTTTGTGTATATATAAAATATTATCCCAAAAGTAAACTACACTGGAAAATACCCCCAACACTTTTGCTATTTGTAAACAGTAAGTGCAGGCAATATGCTCCTAAAAGGAGTCTATAGCTCTATAGGGTTTTCTTAATGTTACACTTCTGCTACAAAGAAAAGTAATGAAGAAATTGTAAAAAAGCCATCCATGAAAAAGGATTGATCTACTATATGGAGCAATCTTTTAGCAGCTGTTTTGTTGTTTGTTTGTTTGTTTTTACCTTTTTTAACCATAGTATGGGAATCTTTCTGTCAGTATCACTGCTTTGGTTGCACTGGAAATAGTGACAGTAAATCAAATGTATATCTATGAATTCATCATTATTCCTACAAAATACTAATTTTCTCTCTCAGGTGCGTTGTAAACATAGTCTGTGATACTCTCTGTTGAGAGGAGCTCAATTATAATGTGGGGTTTTTTGACCAGCAGTTCAGTACTTAAATGCTCCCAGATTGCTGGCTAAAATACTGTGTTGTTAACTGCTACTGAAAAGAAGATAATCAAATTTGGACAATATCAAGAAAAGGAAGCCAGAACCATGCTCAAATCTTAAAGCCATCCCCTTTTATAACTGATAGTCTTGGTAAGTCAATTGATTTAAATGTGAGAGTTAAAATATATGAGGAAAAAATATTTTCTTCAGTCAGTTTCAAAATCCAATTGCAGCTCAGGTTCTTTCTGAGCTTTTAGCTATTGCCAGGCAACTGGCAATGCAGCTCTCCTGCTGTAAATCCCGTGGGGAGACAGGCAAGGCTGGTAGAGGTTACTGTTTGCTTCTGTGCCCCTCAGTGCTAGGTACCAAGTCTGACCTGTGGCTATTCCTCTGCTAGGCAATGTTGGGTGGTGGTCTTGATCCAGGAGTCCTGTGGTCTGAGAACTCATGAGTGTTTTACTTTGTTTGGTTTTTTTCCATTTATGGTGGCAAGTCCAAAGCACAGAGAACATCCTAGCAGCTCCTGTTCTATCACTTCTGTGTGATTCTGCTCGCAGTTGCTTTATGTGTTGGTTTTACCGTGGCTAATGCAAGTCATGCTGTCATTGCAAAATCACAAGTAGTTTAAGAACTTTTCTTTCACACCATGTGGGGAAAATCACACAACTGAAAAGGGGAAAGTGTATGAAACTTGATGAGTTTCATAGGGATCTGTAGCTCTAGCTTCCCTCTAAAGCAGTGCATGATAGTGGAATTTAAGGACAGACTCCTGTTGTGCCACTATTACAGCAATGTGGGTATTGGTCTTAAAGTTTAAGGAGGAGGCTTGCAAAGGAACACTCTTGGGTGAAAGCTTTAGGGGCCTTGATCCTAAACTTTGTGATCATTTTTAATATACTTGAATTTCTAATATGTAAGGTGACTAGTGATTTCATTCAGTTATGCTGGGTATTTAACTCCTTCCTCCCCACATGCCCTTAGATCTGGAGGAACTGAAATGTTATCAGATTAATAAGGTCTCTGGCTGAAAAAGCAGGATATGGTTTGAAGTGGCTTTTGATTTCAGCAGGAGCTATCATTTCAAACACCTGTTTTAAGTTATGGTACTCATAATGGTACCTCCTTATTCTTTCTGACACTGATTGGCTTCCACGGCCTGAAATAAGTATCTCTACGAGGATGCTGGTTTAGATCCTCCATGTATCACTCTCCTTTTGGTTTCCTCAACTATGTTAGAGAAAGTAAATTGTTAAAAAAAGAGGAGATATTCAGTGGAACATTATCTTTTGAATCAAAGATCAGTATATACTATATTATATCCAATGGTTATATTTTTTATCTTCAATAACCTATGTTAAACTTTTTCTGTCAGTTCTTAGACAAAAAAAAAAAATCCAGCATATACTTCACTGTTGGAGCTTGTTCTTTAATTTAATTAAACTTTATTGTTGCATTTCCTGCCCTCCATCCTCTTTCTCATTCAATATACTTCCCATTATCCCTTTCATTGAAATTACTTCCTTCTTTTGTCAGAAACTCTCCCAACACTTTTTCAAAGGTGGAAAAAGAAAGGGGTTTTATCAGCAGTTTTAAAATGTTTTTTTGTGTTGTATTCATTGTATTGAGAGTCACAGCAGTGACTGAAACCCAAAAAGCCCAGTAATGGTTATTATTGCCTGTACAGAACTGAGACTTGACAGGGAATCTGGGCAATGCCCTCACAATACTGAGCACTGATACTTTATTCCTTTTGTGTTTTGTACAGATCTCATCTCTACCACTGCATACAAAAGAGAGTCTCTGAAAAGGTGTCCTATTTATGAAGAAATAGATAGCCTCTACTTGAGAGGATTTTTTTTCTTCTTTTTTTTTCAACTTTTAATTGCAAATGAAGGAAAAGCATTGTAAATCGAATTTGATTTGCATGAAATTGCACAGGCTTGCTGGTTATGTAGGACTCCCTATTAACAAGAACATTTACCATGTTGATTCTTTACCAAGGTATTTGTGGAAAAAATACAAGAGCCCTCCAGTGGCTAAAATAATGCCATAAAACTTGGTGGTCCTTAACCAAAGCCTGCCTAAGCTCTTGATGAGCTCCTGGTACTTCAGCAGCCTGTGTGCTGTGACCTAAGTTTATCATGCTGCTTCTCTTATCTTTCATTGTTATCATTTGCTTCCTTATTGTGTTCATCTGCTCTTCTCATCTTTCACTTAGATTGATGTCTTTTCAAGAATGAAAGTTATTTTAGTTACATGTGCATTGCCCTTGCTCCAGCAGGGCTTCAATTCCAGTCCGGGGACTATTGTGACTCCTGTAATGTAAATGCCAGAGTTACATCAGGCCTTGTTTTAGTGTGTTTTATGGATCATATTTTAACATTAGCATTTCTGTTCTTGACTTAGAATAATGCTTCTTTAGCTGATGTTGATGATGGACAAGTACAGCTGACCTATATAAAGTTGTCAGGATACGATAGCTGAGTTTTGGCTAAAGATTTCTTTAAAACCAAGAATATGCCTCTCAGTGTTTCTTCTGAAAGAAAATAACTGTCAGAAATATTACCTATCGATTCCCTTTCTTATGAAAGGAAAATAAGACCTGTTAGAAAAAAAAAAAAAAAGCCTTAAAACTTCTGGAAAGGCTTTAATGGCAGAAATCAATTATTTACAATGTAATGACAAAATACAACTTTTTTTCACTTGTGGATCATTGCATGTGTAGCAGCAATGTGGTCATACTTTTTAGTTTCATAAAGACTAGTTAAGTGTCTGTATCTAATTTATGATAAAGTGAGAAAGACACTATGAGGGCTGCTGAAAGTCATTTCATACCAGAAGATACACATATCTTTCCTGCAGGTAAAATATTTGACTTCCAGAAGAGAATATTCAGGCACTTATAATGATATTGTGGAATATTATGAACTTTCTTTACATTTCTTTACCACAGGGAATGGTTGTGTGGCTGTTCTTTGCCTTTTAACTGTTTTCCATATGCATTATCCCAAGGAAGACATTTACATTCTGTAAAAAAGGAAAAAAAAAAAAAAAAAAAGCCTGTGCTTCTGTTTCCTCTTATTTTTACTTTGTTACTGAGGGTTTTTGTGTCAGTCACTTCTTGCCTGTTTTTTTGATAACAACTGTTCCCCCAAACCCTTGAATCTTTCTCCTGTCAGAGATGACCTTTCTTCCCTTCTCTTCCATTCTGTGGATGTTAAGAGACATATGATGGTGACTCTGTGTTACAGCAGTCCCAGCATGGTCAAGTCCAAATCAGTGTCAAAGTGGTATTCCTGTAAAACTTTCTGACAGCTTTTATATACCAAGACAACTAGAAATAATAATTTATGTCATTTTTTGCCAACTTTTGTGTTCCAATTAGCAAAAATGATTTTGCAAAAACTTACATAAAATAAAAGAATTCTAAAGAATTTTTAAAGACCTTTCTATACATTTTTCTCCTATAGATAAAGGGAGAAAGCCAGTGCTAGTTGTTAGCAGCACTAACATGCTTCTAGAATGCACAAGAAGAGTTCCCAGTGATCCAGGCTGCTTTTCACTAAGGCATGACTGTATATTATCTACTAACCCCTAAGAGTCTGGGTGGGTTACAGAATTATGGACTTATGGCTTTGGAGCAGAATGGAGATCCAGCTGGTTTAGAATTGTGTCAGAGACTAATACCAGATGTTCCAGAGTAAGACATAAATCCTTAACCATATTTGATTTCTCAAAAATCTTAATAGCTGCTTCAGTAATGTTGAAGCAAAATTTGCAGAACTTAAATGTCATAATCTATTGACATAATACCATGTGATAATACTGCTAACATTTTGCATTAGAATGCAAATTTGATTGAGCTGGGAACATAATTACTTTGGACTATATCTTGGAGTTGGAAATTAAAGTCTTGGAGAATGTTAGCAGCAGCATTGTAGTTGACATGAATGAAGAAAGGAATGCAAAATGCTGTTCTTCATCTTAATTTCTACATGGAAGCTTGTGAAACTTTTTCTGCCATGCCTGTAATTAGCTCTTTGGCTGGTTTTTACCTCCTATTCTACACTAATCAGCTGAAGTAATTATTAAAATGGTAACAATTACTGTAGAATATTGTAGGATTCTACTTCAGCTACTTAACTGTGGAATCCTGTAAGCTCCAGTCTTGTATTCAGTATTTTCCACAATCAATTGATGTGCACTAAGAATTTTGAAATTCCACTACAAGAAAGTTATGCCAGTTAATGTTTTGGATTCCTCCTCCCCTGACAACATTTTCTGAATTAAAAAAAAATCAACAAACTTAATTAACGTCAATGTTATTTCTAATTATTCAATGAGACCCATGTGCTGAACAGTGATGGCTGGATTAGGTTTCTGTTGTTATTTATAGCCTTGTTTGTAAGTGTTTCATGATTTTGTCATGCCAAATGTGTTTAAAAATATTACTGTTATATTGCATTTAACTTTTTCATCTGTCCATAAAGTGAGAGTCCGGAGAAAAGCAGGGAATTCCCCAGGCTCTCTAACTGCATTTGAATTTAATTTCCCTCTTTCATCTTCTCTTTGTCTTCTCTGTTTAAATTGCAAGCCTTTGGAATGGATTCACCTACATACTTCATTTGTAATGTGCCCAACACCACTGTCAGATGACCCTTAGTCTTTTCAGTAATAAACAAGATTTATAATAACATGAATTTAAAGATAATCTGGAGACACAAAAGCCCTAATTATGCAAGGGGTGGGGGAGGGGATTGAGGACAGGGAAGTTGGAAATATTTTCTTTTAAAAAACCTATTAAGTTTCTGTGCAAAACATTAGTTTCATGTATTAATCTTCAGTTCTGTGTGAGTTTCTGGATTTGTTACTGTACACTAAGAAAGAAAGAGATGCAGACGTAGGGATTGTGAATCTGCTATTGTTTATCTGATATCTCTTAGCGATGCCATATCAGTTCAACTGAAAAGACATCTAGGACCTTGAATAAAAGTAAATGCTTTTTGTGGGGTAGCAAAAAGGTTGAACTTTGTCATTGGAACACAGAGGTTGAGGAAGTTGCTAAATAACCCTGGATCTTTGGTAGCCTATGTGAAAACCAAACCAACATTTGTGTCTTAGGAAAAGCTCACCAACAAAATGCAGTGTGGGTGATAATGCTTGATGACATTTTGATCAAATCCACGTCTTGTTTGTTGACTTTCTGCTGTATTTTACATTTTATGTAATTCAAAGGCAGCTTTAAGGAACAGGTCTGCCTTGTGTATCTACATAGATGGATGCTTTCAACAGCATTTAAATTAATCTCTCAAGCATTTGGGTGGGGGTTGGTTTTGTTTCAGGTCATATTTGAGTTTTACAGGTGTTAATTCAGAATTCATGAAACGAGTAATTTTCTACTGTTAGTTCATAATACCCTACATTGTCTCTCTTTGCTTGAAATTTCTTAATGTTAAGGTCAATTTTATTGATTCTTTGGATCTATTATTCTATTCAATTTTTACTAGGCACATACATAAAGGGTAACTAATCTTAATATCTTGTGTTCACCATTCTGTTTAGCATGAAATCAGTAACTGATATATTAATTATAATAATCTGTTAAATATACTTTACCTACATGTTAATTATAGCAGACCATTCTCATTTATTTTTCTGGGTAGGCTATTAATTCCACCCAGATGGTACTGCTTTTTCAGACTGTAACACTCAGTGTTAACGGAATAAATCATGTTGCCAAGATACAGGAGCAAAAATGTTATCACATCTGAATAGGTTTTGAAATGATATAACCATGAAAGAAACTTGCCTTTTAATCAGGGAAGAAGCTTAGTTAGAGCAGGTCAGTAACCCAGGCCTGCTTTGTAAGACAGGAAGCATTACTTGGAAGTACAGGAATTGCTATTGCATTCCAGAATATCAAGCATTTTTAAAAAATGCCTTTTTTCCTGCCTAAAATAAGCCAACCTAAAAAACATGATGTAAAATAATTCCCATTTTACTTGATAAAAATTTGAGTATTGTTAAAAACATTCACATTCTTCAGCATTTGTAGAATTTATTATGCATTATTAGTATGCCATGTTTGCTGTTGGCAAACCCTGTTAAGACAAAAAGAATCTGCACTGCCTGTAAATAATTTGTGAAAA
Source organism: Phylloscopus trochilus trochilus (assembly GCA_016584745.2). Taxonomy (NCBI): domain Eukaryota; kingdom Metazoa; phylum Chordata; class Aves; order Passeriformes; family Phylloscopidae; genus Phylloscopus; species Phylloscopus trochilus. The sequence goes on from WQNJ02000028.1 coordinate 11,434,383, forward strand.
TTCTTCACTCCTTCACCTGTAATTAAAACAGATATGGTATCAGCTCCTTCCTTTTCCACCTCCCCTGTTAGTGTGCTCAAAATGCAGTTCCTTGCTGGCTACAAAGGGTAGGATTTTTACTTTGACATGAAATGTGTTTTAGGTGACATATTACTTCTTGTCTACCTCATTTTTAAAATCAGTCTCCCCTCTTACACGGATTCATACACACTCCACCATGTTTATTTGCACAGTATCTTGTGATTTTGGTCTCTTCTCTCTCATTGGACACATTCTAGAGATATATGCTGGGTTATATTTGGATATTTCGAAGCCCATTGCTTCATTCAAATGAATGAATCAAGGCAATCCTTTATGAAATAAGATTAATGTCACCTTTATCTTCTCTTTTACCTTGTAGAATAAACAGGTTTTGAATGACAGGCACGGTTTTTCATTTTAAAAACCCTAAGTAACCTAGTTAGGCAGAACATACTTTTTCCAAGTCCAGTGAAACAGATTGTTCTTGTTTTCTTACTGTGCAGGAAATGTATTGAATAATACTTTAAAGTGTATTATCTGCTCATATGTGGAAAGAAAATAAAGAACTTGAGAAAACCTCAAACATATGTGTTCAGACCTTCTTGGTAACTGGGTGTATTTTGTATTTTCCAAAACACTGTTAGCATGGTGGAATTAAGTAGAATAATTTTTTTCAATTTCTTCAGAAATTCTCCCATTAAAAGGTTATACATTGGTGTGAGTTTATGTAGGGATTAAGTGCTAACAATTATTGTTTGAACCTTTCTAGGCATTACTACTTTCATGGTTCAGTATCACCTTTGGGTTGTCAACAGTCAAGAATAAGAGAGGTGACTAAATTCACCTAAAGTATTTCTAATTTAATATATAGTATTTTTGAAGCAAAAGAGTAAAGCTTTGCTGTGACTTGAGGCACAGCTGTGTATGAATTGTACCTCTTTACTACCATGAAAAAAGGATCAATAGTTGTTTTATGTTCTCCAGCAGGAGCCCTTACTCCACACTCCATGATCAGCAGCTATATCACTTTACTTTTCTGTATTTTCTAGTGTTAGAAATAGTCCAGTTTTAGCTCAGTCATAGACACCAGCCATATAAAATGGGCTCTTTTCTAATTGCTGTTAAACATGCTGGTAATTGTTGTGCTTGTTGTGAGTCTGAGCTCTGACAGTTCATCTCTTGGAATTAATCTATTCTTTAAGGACAAGTGAAAGGATATAGTTCCAGTCTTAGGGATTTAAAAGTGTAGAAAACACAGTCCCAGATTCTTTTGTTGACTTGGGAGAACTATAAAGAATAATTTCAATATCCTTCTTACCTCTCTATTTGTCTGGATAAAGAGGGGGGGATTTGTGTAGTATTCACTGCATAAAGTTTGGTGCTCCAGCCCCTGTAAGTCTTTGACAGAAACATTTGAAAAGTTTCCTAACTCCCAGACTTGTAGAGACACCAGAGGAGCACTCATAGCCTATGGCTGAAATTAGCATAATGTACAGTCCTCTTGATATCCCCATTAAGCTTATTGGGCCAAGTTCAACTTCCTTTCTTACACAACAGCTGTGGGAAACACCTATGGGCTGAAAATGGCCCACTGAGTACAGTGCTAACCCTCAGCTTGGAAGAAACGTGCATGAAAACAGAATTAAAAACTACAACAAAGCTGAAGTGTAACCTAAAACATGAGTTAGAACCAGGCAATGTTGCTAAGCTAACTATCAATAAGGAGTACAAAACCACTACATGGTTATGAGTAGCTTTTAGCTGGGGAATGTAAAAATCTTAAATGGCACAGATAACGTCAATCTGAATTACCGTTTTCACAATGACACAGATGTTAGGATAAGGAAGCATAAATGGAAATTAAAGAGAAACAAATTCAGAACAGATGTCAGGAAGCATTTTTTTTTCATGCCGAGAATCACAAACGTGTGGAATGGCCTACCAGGCAAGATTGTTAAGGCAAAAGCACAGGGGACATTCAAGAAGTGATCAGATGGCATCATAGGGGAATTGAGTAGTAAAAAAGGAAATGAGCATGCATAAGGCAAATGGTTTTAATTTAATCCCAAACAATGTCCGTGTTCTTATGTTATTAATGTGTGCATATTTACCTTGGATAAACACACAGAATTCTTAGATAAAAAAGCCAAAACCTAAAATGTACAAAATAGCCTCTTTCTGATAATAAAATCAAGAAAAACAGAAAAGCTTTTTTTTCTCTGTAATATCTGTAAACATTGTGTATATATAAAAGAGGTTTTTTTGGTACAGTTTCTCTCTGCATTCTGTATTGGTGATCTGTAGATGTTAACCATGAGGTCAGAGGGGAACTTCTGAATAACTGTCAAATATATTTCTCAGGAATGGCATCTTGTTGGTGTTGTCAATTGTCTTTTTAAGGATGCAGGCTCTCCTGAGCTCCATTTTCACACAAAGTGCAGATAGAAAAGATGGTGTACTTCATCTTATCTTTTGGGAAAGAGCAGATGTAGGATACTCAGAGTCTCAGTCCCACAACATTTATTCCTGTAATTTTGTGTTTTGTCTGCCCTGTTAGTTTTAGGAGGACTCTGTGTGCATAGGTACATCTAAGTTGTTTGCAGTATAAGGTTCAAATGCTTTGTTTGACTCTTGTAAGACAAGGAGATATCCCTCAAAATAAGGAATTGTGTTTTCTCCTGTGGACTTCATTTTAGCAGAGAACATTGAGCCTCAAAATGTGGAAAGATACAGAAACTATAGATCCCAAAAGCTAGATTCAACTTCTGAATGTGAGAATCAATATTTTGCATCATCACTCTGCTGGGTTGAGTCCAATGGCAAATAAAGGAAAGATGAAAATAGAAAGCAGCTCTGAGCTGTATTTATGGACCCCTTTTGTTACCTAACTGAGCTCTGAAAGTACTTCTGGAAGTCACTGTGATTGCATTGTTTGCAGCTTAAAGCATCAGCAGAATAAGCAAAATGCTTACTTCTGTTATTACTCTGTTCATTTCTCTTCTGCTTCCCCAGTGTTCTCACTGTCTTTCTCATCCCACTGACCAGAGAGCTTCTGCACTGGGAGAGTTATGGAGAGGAAGACTGTGTAGAACAATAATAGGGTTATTGGGTACCTCTAGGAACTTGGAAATAAAAATCTATTAGGATTTGTTCCTTTACTGTAAATGTAAAATTGACTTAGAATTTTGTTTCTTGGATATAGAAGTTCAACTCATCTGTATAATAATATCATTAAAATTCAGCATAAAAAATGATTTTTTTCCTTTCAACAGTGTTATTACAATAGTCTAAAAAGGCCAAATCTTAACCTGGTAAATGGTGATGAAAGGATAAAGGGAGGTATTTTGTAGATTTCAGAGAACAACAAGCTTACTGGGTAAATCATCATGACACTATAGAAACCAATGGCAATTGAATCAAATAACATTCTATTACTTTCCTACTGGCTAGATGCTAGTTTGGTGTCTGTAACATTATTGGTTTTGTTACCAGGATTTTAAATTTACACATGTAGAATGGAATCTACATTACACATTCCTAATGGAATCTACCCCATGGATAATTCAGTTTATGATTTCCACTTCATCTTAATTTCTAGTATCATAAGTCCCTGACTTATAAGGTAAATTAATCAATTAAACATCAATTTCTATGCTACTTCACTTTAAGCTTTTCTTAGATAATATTTGATCAGTACACATCTAAACTCCTAATGTTTAAACAAATCATCACCTTGTCACTTAGGTGTAGAAACAGAAAACTAAACAATACAGTGTTAACTTATCTGTTGCAGGCTGAAAATGCTGTCTGGGCTTATCTTTTTTTAATGTGCTTTTGACATAAAACCGGTTCACTAAGTCACATACTGAGAAATTCAATAGCAGAATGGGCTTAGTGATTTACTAAAATCATATGTAAATCTCATAGTCATATACTGTGTATAGATTAGGAACTCCACAGAAAGAGAGCTGTTAGAAAATAAAGCAATAGAGCTGTGAGTTACTTTTGAAGGTTCTGGAGTTTTAATCATTCACTCATATTGATATTCCTATTTCCATTATGCTTGGCAGCAAGTTGTTCTTTTAACATTATATTTATGTTTCATTGTCAGTGTCTGAAACCAAATCACAATGATCCATAGCAACATTTTCTTAACTGTGTTGCTATCGGTTAATTAACACTTGTACAATGCACACCAGCTGTCGATTAGAAAGAGAATGAGTACCTGTCCCAGGTCAAGGAGAATAGGCTGTGATTTTACAAATGAAGGGGTCTGATGGAGTTCAGCACCAGTTCCCTCTGACTTCACTGACAACTCTACCTGCTTTCTGTAGCACACTTTGAAAATCCCAGCTCTAGAGAGAAGGAGCCACTCCTCCAGCACTTCTCAGAGTACTGAGTGTGCCACGTAGGCTGCCTGGGTTGAAATCCAATTGATTTTACAAAACTGAGCAGTAAGACTGGATACACAGAATGAAGACAATCTTATAAACTGTGCCAGTATCAACATGCACCATATCCTTAGATGTTACTGCTGAGTCATTGGGCACCACAAAATTTTATGTGAGACCTCTATAAAGTCTTACCTAATAATTTGGTAATTTATTGTTGCACAAACCCCCCCTCCACCCAAACCCTTGCCTATTATTGATTTTTTTACAGGTAAGAGTCAAAAGTGACAAGGTTAAAGCCTGTAAGATGACATGTTGCTCAAGATGAAAGAATCCTGTCAGACAATAGGAACAATGGGCTAAACTTCCCTCAGCAACATCTTGCCAAAGACACATCTGAGGATGTTTCAAAGTGCCTTTGAGAAATGGTACATATTATATACCTCTGCTCAGCTATGTCTACCTGGCATGTTAGAGGCAACCTAATTTTTATTTGTTTGAATGTACCCACAATTCTAAACCAGGTCTATTTGCATGAGTTTGATCACAAAAGAACACATTCTTATATGAGTAGCAAGATATTTTAAATAATGAAATATAATTCCATCAGCACTGTGCTCTCCTGTTATTTATTACTGTACTAAATTATCTACAACTGAAGACATCCAGTTTATAATGAGGTATCTGATGATTTATTTTTGAAAAAAATATTAGCTTTATTATTTATTAATTCTAGCAGTATTCCTTGGTGTATACTCCATAAATATTAACATATGTGATGTCTTGTAAAGATACAATGAAAATAGCATTATGCCTGATGTATGGTAGAGATTTGAAATCTCATTTTTATGTAGTTGATCTTCTATAGCTTATAATATCAAGAAGCCAAATTAATTAAGAATTTGTGTCAAAAAAAACTGAGAACAGTTTTAGTGTAAGAACATTTGGAGATTTGCATTTGGATTGAAAGCACTTTTTAGCCATAACATTATCACAAAAGTAGTAAAGTGGCAGATTGTATTTTGTGCATTTGTGGAAGGCTAGATAAATTCCAAAATCCCTTTTAAAATATTGCGTTCCTTAACAAATACCTACATGAAGAAATTGAGAGCTAAGTAAGGATATTGTGATATGTTCTCAAAGGAGATCAAGCAGTTCTCTTAAAATATATATATATATATATATGCTAGATACTATTTTAAGTAATATCAAAACATAACCACTAGCTACATTTACTGTTTAAAATAAGCCAGATACCTCCTCATGATGCTCTCTGAATACAGCTGCTGTCTGAAACCCACAAAGACCATCTGGAATTTGAGATTTATCAGAAGATTATTGTTCAAGGCCGGTTTATCTCAAAACCCCAAGTCCTTTACATTTGTGCTGACATATCCTTTTATAGAGTCTGATGTAGAGAGATTTCCTTTAAGCTCGTTATATATTTGCTCTGATTAAGAACATGGCAATCTCTTTTATTTTGATATATGTGATTAAATACAGTGCTGTCTTTGTAAGTATTTTAAAACTAAATTTGCATGTTGTTTCATTGTCATTTCTCCCAGGTTTTCTTTTCAGATAGAAAAAAAATCATCTTCACATGAACATTTGCAAATACACCATATTAATTCTGAGATTATGAAGACTTAGAGCGACTTGATGTTTATCTATGTTTTCCCAATTATAGATAAGCCTGAAACACTCGAAGGGGCATTGTAGTGACTTGGAAAATGCAAAATTAACATAGAATTAGACATGACATAAATTATTTGTATTATAAGTTGATCTTTTCTTTGTGTCTTTAAACAGAAATCTTGTTTTTCTAAATAGCTTGATACAGGTAAGTTTGGTAAATGTTCACGTTCTGTGGGGAGGAGAAGGCAGAGTTCCCTGCTTGGCTGTGTGCTCATTACTTGGTAACAAGAGAACAATAGAAAAAAAGAGAAGCCTCATGGCTGTAACTAAAGCACTTTGTCAGGTATTCTGTAAGGTGTTTTGCTTATTTATTTAGCTTTTGAGGAAATGTTAATGCAGCAGTAGTACTTTGGTGAGCTCTGCTTTTACAAATATGCAATATAGTAGTTCCAGATGTGTCTGAAGCCAGTGTGAAATTGGTGGATTCAAGGGGGCTTACTTGAAAACCTTAGCTGTAAATAGAATGAGCAAGTCGAAGGCACTTGCATTGCATTTGTAAAGATTTATGTCAGTATGTTTGGTGTTCATTATGGCTTCTCTTATCATGTCTCTTCTCTTCTCATTAGAGAACAGGCTGTGATTTTGGCTCCTAGCCAGTATCTTTTGGCAGGACTGATATTGTAGGCATGGTGTGGCCATCACACACATCTTCATGGATGCAGCATAGGAGGGGTCTCTGACATTTGTGTGCTGTACTGGGGAAATGGTGCTGGCTGGGATCCCTGCTTCTCTATCAGTATTGTTACCTACTGATAATCACATTAAAAACTCTTTTGGGTTTCCTGACACAATATCAGGGAGACATTTAGAAGTTCTTTAGTATTGTGGAATGATGAATAATTTGGGGTTTCTATGTGTTTATTAGTACAAAAGAGGAAAGAATCTAAGTAGGATACACACATACAGTTAACAAACCTATGTGCAGTCCATACAAGGCACTGAATTAGGTAACTGCTGCACTTAAAGAACATTGTAAAGAATGAAGCTCAAACAGCAACACTGTAATCTTTGAAGGAGTGCCCTGAGATGCATTGGCTAGAATGGAACAGCTCATTACTAATACGAGGCAGAATCCATACACAAGAATCAAGCAAAGAAACTGTATTTCCTAGGCATTATTGAGATGCCAATCAGAATGCAGCATGTGTGTCTGGAATTGCAAATCATTTTCTGGATGCATTTATTCCATATCCTTGGTGTAAAATATATACAAATAAATTCTAGGGCTCTCCAAAGACTTGTATGTGTTTGCCACTGTTCACATATTTCTGAAATGTATTGTCAGTCATTTGACAAAGACTCAATGTGAAATAACTGCCAGTTCACTAGTATTCCAGACTGTCACCTTCATTTTACTTCTTTTCTGGGAGGAAAAGCATTTTTGCAGGTTTTTTTTTTTTTTGAGGCAGCAGACTACAAAACATGACTTTCTTGAAGGCCTGTGGATAAGGTTAAGGCCACTGCTGCAGAGACTCAAAGCTAACTCTAAGCAGGGAATGAGGCACTTCCTTTTCTGAAGTGAAATTAAAAATGGAAAGCTACTTTGACCACCATGCAACTCCCCACTGGCATTTTCATTTGCTACTTGCTAGAACTTCATTTTGGTGCAGTTTACACCATCCTGAAATGCTTTATGCAAAGTCCTTGGTTCTATAATTGTTATTTGCTTTTGAGTCAAGGCAGGATTTTCTGTAGATGCTTTGTCCTGTACACGTGTTGCATCAGCAAAAATAACCAGAGTGACAGAACTGGTTTGTGTGACAGTTTGGCACAAAAGATAGAGGAAAGCAGGGCAAGAATGAATTGCATTTGAGATGTGTTTTTCTCCAGCTCAGAATAAAGAAAAGATTTGTTTAATCAATTTTAAAACCAAGAAAGCTATAACAAAGCATAATATAAAACTAGAAATATGCTATAGATTATAATAATGAGAATGGAAGAATTCTAGTGTGTGACTTTTAATACATCTCTGTATATATGTTCTATATGTTTTATGAGATATTTCTTTTTTCAATAACCATTTGGTAAAGTTCTTCTTAAATATTGTGTCCTTGATTCATTGGTTCTTGATTTTTGCTTTGCATGCTGTTAGAAAAAATATAGAAGTTGAATGACAACAGGGGTGGTTCAGACTCTCTTTAGATTTTGCACGAGTACTTTCAGTACTTTCTCCAAACTCAAGGTTAAACATGATGTCATGTTTTAACAGTGACAAACAGAAAATGTACCCACAGAATGATATTAATATATGAAATGCATGAGTTGCTTTAGAATGTATTTTGCATGTTCTTCAGACAGTGTTAGAGCCTTGCAATGTGTCTAATTTATACTTTGTTTTTCTTATATAGTATTTTTGAGGTGAAAATAAAAGACCAGTATAATTATTTCTGCCTCAAAGAGTTGTGGGAGGAAATGTAAGCATAATTTAAATATCCAGTAGATATTTGTTAACTGTGATACTGTTGAGCACAAAATAAGCTTGATTAATGTGCATCTATCTAGCCCTTTAAAGAATTGTGTATCAAAGGATAAAGCATTTGCATTTTGAACAAAGTAAGAGGCTGTAGCCATATCAATATCATTATAATTACACTTCTAATCTTTCCTCTGAGTATCTCAGCTTTCCTTGGTGGCTGGCATCAAACTTTTTAAAAAGTGAGTATTAACATCCACATTCAAGTCGGAAAAAAAACCATGTTAGCTCTTTTCATATTGGAGGTATAAGAATAGAATAGGGCACAGAAATTAGCAATATACTGGGTGTATTTTGTGATCACAACAGAAATCAGGACAGACTTACAGGGTTCTGTTTGGCAGAGGATGGTGGCATTACGCAAGAAGGCAGATATCGTGTCTAAATATGGGCAGGGATAAATGTAGCCAAAAAACCAGTCATGGATGCAGATGGCCCTGCTGAAGTTTGTGCACCTGGGCCATTTGGTTTCCAAACTGACCTCATGACTGGCCACAATGGATCCCTTCTCTTCCAGAGCCAAAAATGGAAGAGGCTTAAGTGGGTCCATATGGCACACAACAATCAACAGCAAAGATTCATTGCCAACTTGGTATTGCAACTACAGTTTGTATTTCAATGTGCTGTGGAATTGGTTCACTATTCACAGAAGAGCAAGTACTGCCAGGAGCAGCTTAATCTATGAATTTATCTAATTATGTCCTAAAAGCACCAGAGAACTGCAGTATGATTTCAGATGTTGTGAGATGAAGCCAAAGTCAATTTAACCTGTACTGTGCAAATTCCAGTTTGCATCCAAAATCAAGAATTTGAGCTTCCTTTATATCTATGGTGGCACACAATTTTTTTTTAAAAAAAGTTTTACTGTACTACATCCTTTGTGTAGGAAGCAGAATATAACATCCCTTGACTTTCAGGTGTAAAAAAAATATGACAAAATATTACAAATAATCTATTGAACATGGTTATCTGTGACCTTGAACAACTTTTTTGTTCTTTCTCCTTTCCACCTTGGACTTCATAATAGAATTTATTTTAAAGCAATGATACCCATCTCAAAAGAGTAAGAGGCCTTTGATATAATTGCCATGAAGCTGGAAAATCAAATGATATTACTGTAAAATCCTTGTAATAGCCTAGGCAATAACTTCACTGTGTTTGAGTGCTATAGCTCTGTTTGCTCAGTAGTTGTTCATTATGTAGTTTTATTGGTTATTTTTCCCTTTTATCGTCTGTTGATAGAAGGTACTTAACTATTTATGAGTCTCTCCAAGGGTGAAGCTTGCTGTTTCCTGGCTGGAATTACAAGTGAGAGGAATGGAATGGTACTGGGTAGTGTGACACCTGTGCATATTTTTTCCGTTGTGATATCTAGAAAAATTTATGTGAGCCATTCTTTCCACCTGAAGACAGCCCTATAGCTTGGGCAGGACATTGCCTTGTGACTGTGCCATTCCTGTTGACTCGTGGAAGCTATGAACCAAACACATATTTGCATTTGATAACACAAGTAGTCACCTGTCCCTAAGATTATACTAAAACTAGATATCTTTAAGGGTGTTTGTTTGTTTGTTTGTTTGTTTGTTAATAGAATTAAAATTGAGGAAAGTCCTTAGCTGGTATATATCTGAAAATACAGGTTCTATTTAGAAGTGCTCTGGTAGGATTTGGAATGTTAGTGGAAAACACAATATTGTATGACATTGAAGGGGTCACATAAAAAGATGATCTGAAGATAGTCTTCCATCAGGATTTACTTGGTTCAGAGTTGAACCTAAAAGTTGGCAGTAATTAAAAAGTTCTGATGTTTTAGCTGACTAAGTAATATTCATTCTGTGATATTTTTTCTAGTACAGAAAATTATTTCCAACCCATTTTTCCAGATGATGTCACTACTGCTTAGTTTGTGTAGCTCTTTTTTCCCACCTGACAGTGAGTGCCATAAGCTCACATTTAAACTGTCATATTGTCCCAATGATGTTTTATTATTCACCCCTTTCATCTTTACAAAGAAAAGCTTCCAAAAATCCACACTTCAAGCTATAAGCACATATAGCCTTGCACAGTCAACCTTTTACAGAACTTCTGCACAGAACAGGTTTTTAAATAATCTTATCTCAAAGCCATGCAGATGACATACTTATCAGGAATGGAAAACTTAGACTCACAGGGTTTTTGCAGTTCAATAACATTCATCCTGCCATCAAATTCTCTCTGAAATGCCTATGTATCTACAGTGCTCTCATAAGTACTCTGTAAAATCTTCAGAAATAATAAAAAAATAAATTTAATAACCTACAAGCTATATTATATAGAAGCAATCTGTAGAAATAAAAATCTACACATTCCAAAGTGGTTTTTATCTACAACCAAGTCATCAGACATCAGTGGCTGTGCCACAAGCAGAGTATTTATACCTACCTTATTAATGTTCAGACTTTTATTCCATGAGGTTTTTGCCTAGGAAAACAAAATATATTTTTGACTGGTCATCTAAGTTCCTATAAGGAATTGCTTCCGTGCAGGAAGAAATTCTGCAGATTATATAAGTCTCAATTTTAGGTACAGTTTAGGAACCCAAATGGAAAAATCATTAAACAGTTAATGATTTTTATCTCTATAAAATTTATATTGTATAAAAAATGTATATTAGTGAGACTTCACCTTGAAAGGAGCTTCCCATAATATTCTCATCTAGCTTTTCACCAGTCACACTCTTCCTCCAGTCATAATGAGAAATAAATTCCCTGCAGTTTAAGATTTACCAACTGACTGGTTCTAAAACAAGAGTGAAGTAAAATTGTAAAGGAAGTTGACATATTCTACTATGCCCATAGTAAGTAGCCTCTGCCAGCACAAAACCATGAAAATCCTTGAAACACACTGTACTTTTCCACTGTGTGCAACTCCCCAATGATATTAAACAGTCACTACACACCAGAGTGATCTAACACAGCTAGTGAGATGTGGAGAGAAGGGCAGAATATCCACCTGCTTGCCAGAAGAATTCCTGACAAACCAGCCACTTACCTGATAATTTTATAACCTGTTGTTTCCTGCAGCCCTCATCCAATTAATACCCTCTGTGCACAAGTACCTGCCATGTTTTTTTTCTGTCATCAGTTTTTTAAGCCTGTAAGAACCAAATTAAACCATAAGAAATTATTCTTCTATAAACCTAAAATACTTTCTTCCCTGTGCTCTCTGGCTCTATGGAAACTGGAAAGACTGTCCTTACTGGCAGAGCTGGAAAGACATGATGCTGCCATACCTCAACCAGAGTTCTCTCATCTGACAGGAGGACGTCATGTTGAAAAGTGGATTTAAATTGTGGAGAGGGATGTGATGCCAAGACCTGAATGTTTTTTACTCAGGGGTGAATGAAGACAATCTATTTGACAGTGCACCAGCAGCACAGAAGCAGAGAGAAAATCTGTAGTATTGATTCATCAGCTAAAAGAGACCAAAAGTGCAAAGTGTGGGCTACAAGAATTTGTCTTTGTGTTAGATTCCACTGAGGAGAGTGTCATATGTGTCATGTGTCTCCTCTGAAGTAAGAAAGTCATTTAGCCTGCACCAGAGGCCCCACCATCAACTGAAACTCACAGAAATACACTGATCTTCTGAGAACTACCCCTGATTTGAATAAATGTGGGAAGGTTGTATTGTTCCTTGGGTTGTGAGCTCACAGGTAAAGGGCTTCTCTCTCTTGTTGTAATTTCAGAGCAATGTGACAGAGACAATGTTTCTTTAGCCTGCAGCTCAGAAGTGTGGGTTTATCCATTTGTAAGCATTGTAGGGAGGGTCAGTTTTTTTTAATGAAATGGGTGAAGTGAGTTTTGGTGATGTGATTTATAGCTCTCACTGCTACCACGAGCATGGGATGATCTCAGGTAGCTACAGTATGGCTCCTCCAGGATCAGCACCAGAGAGTGCAGTGGTCCTTGAAGCTGTTCCGATGAAATTCTATATTATAACTCTTGCCACACCTACTGCAATACATCCTTAATATAAACTAGATCTGACAATTAGTTTGCTGAATTTATTTATTATTGAAAACTCTTATGTGCAAAATTTGAATGTCACTTGGATATGAAGTTCATATAGCTGTGACTTTCCTTTATAAGATTTTGGTTATTGCAGTCCTGCAGATGACCCTGGATATTACTTGTGAATTCAACACCTGACTTATACTTTTTCATCTTTTTGGAAAGGAAATTAACCTTATTAAAAACAAACCAAATTGCTTGATGTTGTGTGCTGCTGTTACTGTAAAATCCCTTGAGCAAAGAAGAAAGGAGTATCTCAACAGTACTCTCTGTATTCTGCATTATTTTAAGACCCATAAATATATTTGGCAAAAATAGATATACTGGGTTAAATTACAAGCTATTGGATGAGCAACTTTATTCATTCCTGGCTTGTTATTGCCATGATTCAGAAGTGAGAATTTCAGAGCTTAGTAGAAAAATACATCTTTCCAATTGTTTCTGCATAGTTTTATACAGCTGCAGTAGCTAATTTGGTTGTATATAGGAAGTTTTTCTATCATGTATTGCTGAAACAAGACCAAGACTATTAAAACTTCGGACTATACTTCTGTGTCCATTTAGATTGTACCACTGAAACTGAAGCATTAAAAAGAGAAATCCAGTCTAGCAGCCACTTGTAATGCAATCATGAAGTAGAATTTGATGTGAAGAAGGGTAGTTGTAGAGGAAAGATTAACTTAAGCACTAAGAATATATTTACTCACAGTTGATACTAGAAAAAAGAAATGATGTTTAGAAGCCATTGCAATTTTAGAAGTATTTATGTTTAGAAAATTGCAATTACAATTTTCCTGAGATTTTTGTCTCATCTTAGTATATAAAAGATTATTTTACTATGTCTTCTTTAGTAACTTCAAAATATTGATTTGCCAAAACTTACTAAGCTTGACAATTGTCATCTGTAATAGAGTATATGGACTAATAGAAAACATGGACCATAATGTTATACAAATTCTCGTTGTGGTTAAAAAAGTCAATATTGAGTGATCTCTTACTTCTAAATTTGCTCAAATGACATGTCAGTGTCAGTAAATAAGCAGTATTTATTTTGCAGGAAATGTAGAGACGTAATGCCAATACTGTTTTTAGTATGGCTAAACAGCTTTTGTAGATGGTCACTTAAAAACCCATCAATGGTAGGCCTGGGCCAAAGACTTCTGACCACTTGTCATTCATGGCAGTGGCCTCCTGAGAGGTTAAAGCAGGCCTGTGGCTCACTTTGTTTGTGGCTCCTTGGATTTTGTGCTGGTTTTCCATTCCCCTGTCTTCCCCTGTTGTTTAAATGAGCAAATTAAGACACTTGATGGTCTTGGGAGAGCTGTCCCTGAGAATTCTGACCAAAATCAAGTGTGAGATAAGGTCCAAACAGAGGGAGATCTGATGCAATTTTTTAGGTGGATCAGGAGTGCTCTGTGGCACTTTCAATGCTGAAATGGCAGCTGTGGAAGGTTTTAGGGCAGTTTTGTACTCCATCTCCTTAGCAGGGTTCTCTCAGTTGTGTGTGTTTAGAGATAGATTGTCTATTTATAAATTGGGAAAATTGCAGCACACCTTTTGTTTCACAGCAGTCAGGGTTATGTAGGTGATAATTAAAGAGAAGCATCTGTTGGAGATTGTAAAGGCAAGTTTTTACCATAAAAAGCAAGAAGCTAACGCACGCTGGAGGAGAGAACTGGAATGCAAACAGTCTCACAGCATGTTCTTAAAGCTACTGTAGTCTCACTTCAACAACTTCTGCCACTGGTTTATGAGCTTTGTCCATTGTGACTGTGGTAGTACCACACTGACCTTTCCTTGGCCCATCTGGTTTGCTTTTCAAATGAATGTTCCTTCTAACAATGTCCCAGTTCAAGCTGATGCTAGAGTGCAATTTAGTCATTGTTCACCAATGATTAATCAAGAAGGGATTTCATAATGAAGTCAGCATTAAAATGTATGGGCATGTGGCAAATCAGATTGAATGGCAATATCTCAGAATATATAGCATCACATTGTTAGGTTTCTTTTGTGGTTTTTGCTCTCCTGGGGACCTGAGTATAGACTGTGATATGCCCAAGCCCCGTTTATTTTACATTTTAAATGATTAGTGGAAGATTAAACTTTCATGCTAACTGAAAAATATAATGAAAATGCTAAATTCTGGGCTCCCTATCTAAATATTATTAGCTTTTACATGATGTATTTGGTTCTTTTGTTCTTGCTGACTCACAGTCCATAACCTTTCTTTTGTTAATGCATTTTAATTCCCTGTTCAGCATCCCTAGACAAAAAGGCATTTTGATGTATTAGTGGAGGGAAGGAAAAGAAATAGCCTAAAAAGATAAAATAATGGAGAAGAACTACTTTTAGATGCTGTCATCAAATATAAACAGAATTAAGAACAGTCACTAGCTGATAAGGAAGCTGATTATATTACAAGGGGCTGTAATTTTTGAATGGCAGAAGGGAAGTTATAGCTAAAAGTAGTTTTTGTTAGGTAAGTGTTCCTCTGTGTGTTTGCTGTAGCTTGTACCTGGTGCTGTCCAGTGAAGGTCTGGGTCAAGCTCACTTACCATGAATTGCCAGATAAACTTATAAATTCCAGCATGGAGGAAAACAAACTGTGGATCTGTGCATTTTATATACATCCCTGCCTCCTTCCCTTCCAAGTATTTAAAGGCACTGTCAGGCTGGTCTCATGAAAAATTTTGTAACAGGACTATTGCTCAAGCAAATCGTGCTGCAGAGTTTCCAAAATAATAGAATCCCTGATAAACAACTGCAGCTGGTATTTCTAAGAGACTATCCATTTTTAATCTCTGAAAAGCAAATAGCTTGTGTTCATATCCATCTGATAATTCAGGCAAACGATTCCTACAGATGCCAGGGAAGGGGAAAGTGAAAAGGAGCACTGAAAGAAATGAGAAAAGGTGATGATGCCATGGTGTGAAAAGGAGGGAAATACAGTACTGCATACACAAGTGTTCCACATGCTTTGGAGAAAGTTTGTGAAGGATTATGTATTATGCTTTAGCATTTAACAAGAAGTTCTGAGATCTTGCCTGTCCATTGTCTTGAAGATGCAGTTTTAATCATCCTTAGAAGTCAGCTATGGATAAAAAAGAGAAACCAAGTAGCATGGTTCAGCTTACATTTGAAACAGAAATTAAAATTCTGATTTGAGCAAGTTTTTTAAAAAGTGAAATCAAAAAGATTCATCACAGAAGGTCTTCTTGTCATGGTCCTCTAATGCCCCTGGAAAAATATTCTGCAATAGTACACTAAAGGAAAAGTATGAGAGGTTTGATTTGATAGAATACTTGTCTTTGCAGCAAAACATTGCCATATCATGAAGCAAAGTAAACAGAGGTGATTGCAAATGCAAACTCTATTATGAATAAATGGATCTGCATTTGGGAGAAAAAAAATAAGTAAAGTAACTCCTTTCTGTTGTAGACAAGATTGGTATTAATAGACTGATAGGAGCACCTGAACCCTCTTTTAGTCATCTAGTGAATTCATCTCATCATTACAATAAACCCCAAACATTAGCAGTATCCTTTCCTCATATAATTTCAAGGGATGTGGATCTTCCTTTAAAATGGCAAGAATTCAAGAATTTTAACTTTTTTTTTTTTTTTCCTTTTTTTTTTCCCTCCCCTCAAGAAGGGTCAAGAGATGTAACTGTATCAGGGAAGGTCCCAGAGACAATATATACTAAACTTTTGGGTCACCATCAGATTTTTTACATTATAGGCATCTACTGAATTTCACTAAAATATCCCTAAACTTGCCACTGTAAGACAACTGAAAAACATGTTATTCATTTCTAAAAAATATAAAAATCCCTGTGGTGTATAGATCCCAAATCCAATGCAATCTGAATTTAAGGTAACAATATATCTTATTCCAAGAAATGTTTTTCATTAAATCCCTCATGAAAGACTTGGTTGTAGGGCATGAGATCCCCATCTTCTTTAATATGCAGCAAAACCCAGCATGTTTTATTCAACGAGTCAGATCAGTGAGTGTATTCAGACTATAAATTTGTACATTATGTACAGATAAAAAACATACAATGCCAAGAAACTGGCAAAGAAATTTCCAGTTGATTTTTTTTTTCTTTGGGTTTATAAAAATAACTGTGGTGCATCAATTATTCCCTATTGCCATGGATACAAGTGATACTTTATTATATAACTGTACAGCTGTGCTCAGTTCTCATATGAAAAACAGACTTTTTCATCTTTCTATTTCATAGTTACTGAACTGAGATAATAACATCTCCTTTTATCTATGAAATCAATTTCTTTACCATTCTCTGAAGTATTATTGATTAGAATTTCATTAAGGCATTTATAATAAAATCTATAGTAAATGTTTCTGTTCTACTACAAGGATGCAATGGATGAAGGTCATTCTGCTATATATTGCACATGCAACAAAGGTATATAACAGAGGGCTAGTAAGGTTTAAAAGCCAAGCATTCAAAAACTGGATTATACAAATTCAGGCTGTCTTTTATATATATGTTATGATTAAATCTTCAATCAGATAAGTGTGTTCTGTATACATTATTTATTTCAGTCTGTTTTAACCACCAGTAATTCCGACCAAAAAAAATTAGAAATCTGATATAATTTGACAAAGCATACTTCTGATGGGTTTTTCTGTAGAAATTATCATGGTATTGTGGAAACCCTTTTGCACATGATTAAATGTTGCCTCACAGCAGCTCTAGATAGTTATACCATTTTACAGCTAGGAATCTAAAACTTTAAAATAGCATTATTCCAAGATTGATACTTTTATAGATTAGAGCCTTCCATGAGCTGATTTTTTTTCCCTAATACTTGACCTTGTGTAGCATTTGAGCAGTCCAGAGCCTTGCTCTTGCAGAGCTGGCTCAGGGTGAGCTCCTGCTAGGATGTGGAAGAGAGTGCAGCCAGCAACACCCTCTGGGGAACTGGTCTAGAGCTACCTTGGTATTTCGATAGCAACAGCTCTGTCTGGCAGCAGCAGGACAGCAGAGTTCTGAGTTGCCTCTCTGTCCCTTCAACACTTGCATCTTATTCTCCACGGTTATCAAAGTCCTTGTAACTTGAAATATGTGACTGTTAAAACCTTCACACCTGATCTGTGCCCCCCACCCATGTGCCAGATTTCAGAGGTAAGTATGTGCTGCTTATTATCACTTGGTTGTGTTAGCTCTAAAATCCTTGTGGAACTGACAGCATTAGACTACTAAAATAACAAGTTTTTATAGGTACAGATATTTTTGCATTAGTTTCAGAAAAGTAGATATCAGTAAAAAAGCTTTAAAAGTGTTTTGTGTTATAGATAAAAAAGCGCTTTTTCATTTGCAGAGGACGTTGAGTGAGAGTGCAGAGATTCTTACATATGCAAGGGAGACTTTAGATTTATGTTTGATATGGCAGAGTGGGGAAAAAGTTTGGGGAGTGAGACCAAAATGGCAAACAGAACTTAGGGAGCTGTGCCTGACTGTAGTTTGGGGAAAAATACTGACACAGAACAACTTTTACATAGATGTTCACAACATCATTAGTTTTAGGTTTAATATATTTTTCTTTATGTTTCCTTATTACATAATTAGTGTGAAGTGTGAAAGGAGAAAGTACAGTATTTAGTTACATAGGTAGTTTCTAACAGTAGAAAAGGCAAAAAGTAAATCAGTCCCAATGGTCACATGCCAAAACATAAATGCTCCAACCTTACAATAAATTTAAGCATTCACAAAACTTGTATATTTTAGAAAGATCAGAGGAAGTCATAACAGTACTAGTTTAGGTGATTAAGGAAATAAAGTCCATATTTCCTTATTTTGATTAGGAACAGATCACTGCAAACCACACAAGTATGCAAATATATGCAGCCATTAATTCTTGTAGATAAGTATATGGTTAAATTGACTCAGTATGGCTGTAAGCCAGCTCCTTACATATACAGAGGTATGTAATAGATTTTGTCAGTTTGAATGGTTTATTGCTGTATATAGACACTTCCTCTTTTTGGATGGCACTGCCACAAATGACATAATGAAAGAAATTAAACTTGTGGTGACCCACTTTAATACCTCCTTAGGCTTTCTCCCAGGCACTGGAGATTCTGTGGAAAGAGTGATATCCGTCTATGAATCCATGAGTCCACGTGCACACACACTTGTTTTTTAATTTGGAAAAGTTTGGTGGCTGGTTAGGATCTTCCAGAATATTAATATATACCTCCACACGTCATAAGAAATATTTAAAAATGCTCTATGGCTTTATGTTGATGTGTCTCTGTTGCAACAAAGATCATTTAGAGACTCTTTGCAGAACCTTGTTTTCAGTTACTTATCCTTTTCCCTGAACTTGCAGGCCTTGTGGGCAGAAGGTACCTGGAGTGAGTACTTTGTGCTGATGAGCATTGCTACAGTCCCATTAGTTTTCATGGTGAATCAGGAGACTTATTTTCTTCATAGCACTGTTAGTAAGGGATAGTGCTACATTTGGAACATTCTCCTTTCCTTTCTACTTCATATAATTCTGTCTTGCCTATTGTGTACTGAATTAGGACATGGTTTTCACTTTGAATGCCTGGCTTCCTGCATTACAGCTTAACAAAGATGAACTTTATTGTTCCTGAGGTACTTTAGGATTGACAAATTCCATACTGTGAAGGTGAGGACTAATGACATTTGAAGACTGACTACCCCTATGCACTTCAAGGGACAAAAGTAATGAACAATTGTTCATTTAATGCCCTATTATTAGAAAGGACCACAAACAAAAGCAAAGGTGAGGTTAAAATTGCGTTTTAAGGCATGTGTAGAGGATTGGGGATTTGGTTTAAGTACAGAACAGTTTGCTGCAATTGGAAACCAGCATTATCACAGCAATTAGCCTTGGGCATAATCTTCCCTCTCCTATCTCCTGTTTAGATCATATATCAGCACCAGTAGTTCATGTTGTACTTGTAAGTAATGTACATCAAGTCTATTCCACTGTTCCACTTTTCCATTATAATGCCTATTTGACACCCTATTTAAAATGCATTTCATTTTACACAAAATAATTATTCCACTATTAATTGTGCACTCATCTTTCCTTCAGTGCTCTTTGTTATCTGATTATGTTGAGTACGATTCTGTATATTACTGATTTCCAATTCTGTTACATACTAAACAGAGCCATTAGGAATCCTGTTTATAATGGTGCCATTAAAAATGATGTGCTGTCAAGAGTATCTTATAATGAAGTAGAGAATGTGTGTTTTCAAAGATATTTAATGACTATAGGGTTTTAAACTGCAATGGAATATTTTTAATGGATTCCAATACAATAAATCAATCATATATTGCTTGACTTAGTTACATTATATTAATGATAGCTCTGTTTTATGTAAAACTGAACAGTTCATTCTGGAATATTTTTTCCCTATCCCAGCCTTTGGTCTTTGTTCAGGATTTTATTTTAGATAAGTATTTATCTTAAAGATTGTTTTCTGGGTGATGTTTATTTCACTAGATTTGTACCATGATTAAATAGCTACAATACAAAACACTTTTAATGCATAATTTTAATTCTAAGTGAAAGACAGCACTAGAAAACCTACAAGCTCTTTTAAAAAAGGAGAACTTTGCCAGTAGTCATTAGGACTTTGGGTGATTCCCAGCACCCCAGGAGTGCTGTGCTGTCATGGAACACAGAACGAGAGGGAACCCACACCTTGCTACACCCAGGAGAGAAACAGGGACTGCAGAAGACAGTCTGAGGTGGGGAAAACCTGGGTAAGTCTGTGACCATGGAATTTAAAAGCAGTGCAGAACAGTAGATATCCAAGCCTGCTGTTGCATCCCCAAGATACTCCTAGAAGCTTTCTAAAAGTGATCTAAGTGATTACTTTAGATATTTGTGTAATGAGACAGAGTGTTACAGAACTTTTTTTTTCTCCCTTTCTTCTTGCAACCCCTTGTAACTGAGAGTGTGGCCATCAGGTAGCAGGGCATGAGATAAAATAGAATAATTGTTATTATGGGACTGACTAGTGGAATACTTAGTTTGCTAAGTCTCACATTAGAGTTATTTTTTTGTACTGTTGTATGTCTGTTCTTTGGTAGTCTGGTGGCAAACTTTCATCACCACAGGGGTTCAGCTTGAATTTGGTGTAACATCTTAGGTCCTATGGGTTTGAATTGTTTGGTTTTGTGTTTTCTTGATAATCTTCTGACACAGAGCCCATTTGTTTGGGTTTTGTGTGCACAGAACTTAAGACTTAATGAAAATTATCTTATGATGCATAATGTCTCTGCTGCCTTTACTTCTCTGAGAAAAAAATGCAAGTGATTTTTTTTCTTCTATTTCTATTCCTATTTGCTTTTTTAGCAAATGAGTTGCAAGGTAATCACTTCTTTATAGATGTGTACATGGACATTTTTTGTGAAAATATCTTACACTTGGCAACTAAAAATTAATTCTCATATGGTGTGTACAGAATCAGTGCCTTTTACTAGTGCTAAACTAAGGTATAATAAGTTAAATCAAGTTGTGAATACAGTAGGTCTTGGACCAGAATGCTGATTTCTAATCTTGTTCCAGTCATACTGTATAATTTTCAGTGTCCTGATGAGAAAAAAAGTGCATCTTCTAGAGCTATGAGCCTATGACTTTATTAATTTTCCTGTAGCTTTTTAAAAAGAAAATCGTGCATTTGGAGCTCCTCGGCTCTTGCCACGCTTCGTGCCTACCATGTTTTGGTTTTGGGAAATTCTGTTCCCAGGCACTCTTCTGGGAAAATTGTACAAAACAAGGTAGTTTACAATATGTGACCTTGTGTACCAGAAGAGTGCCTGGGAACCGAATTTCCCAAAACCAAAACATGGTAGGCACGAAGCGTGGCAACACTCAGCAGTGAAGCTTTTTTTTTTTTTTCTATTTTTGTGCTCTTAGGTCTATACATTTTTGAGGTGTGTCAGATTAGGCTGTGATAAATATCACAGAACCTAACTGAAATAATTCTTGAGTATTTTTAGTAGGACAATCCACTGAGAAGAGAAAATTGGTTAAAATTTATGACAAGATTAAGATTTGGCCATATGGCCTAAAAGGCAAGATAAAAATTCAGCAATGTGTACATATTCTCTATTTAATTAAATAAGAGCAAACAAATGCTGCTTGAATTAATTTTTTTTTTTATTTTCACATTAATTGAAGGATACCTAGTGTCTTGTTGAACTGAAGAATGATTTTTAGATCATAAATGTTTATTTTGACCTCATAGTAATTTATCATACTGCCAACTAATTTCAAGCTTAAGAGAATTAGGGGAAAAAAAAGGAATACTTTATTATTCTAGGTGATTGTTTTCAGATTAGTAGAGATTCATTGCAAATTTAGAAGGAAGTTGATAAAAGGAGGTACATCTCAGTATGGCCCTTCGTTCTGTCCATAGCTTCTGAGGATTGCTGTATTCACCAGTCTTGTCTTGGGTAAACCTCTGCCCTTTCACTTGGAGGTTTTTGTATTATTGCTTCTCCCAGAACAAGTATTTGTATAATTGTTCTCAAACTCCCATTTGGAGTGAAGTTTATCAGGAGTGTATTAATGTAGAATTCATTTTTGTCTCAACCCAAGTCAGAGATGAATATTTAATTAATATTCTGGACCAGCCAAGAGGGTAAGGACCTTTTAAATGGGAGCAGTGTGTGTGAACAGCTGCAGGTGTTTATCACTTCATTGTCATGTGTTTTTTTCTCTTACAGAACACAGGTTGTTGACTGGAGTATAATCTACAGTGTTTCATTGCAGAAGTTGTGTTATGATTACACATGTCCCAGGAATGCTCTGTAGTTAATGACAGTCATGCACTCTGACCCATATGATTTTTTCTGGCTTTATTTAAAAAAAAAATCTAATTACAAAAACACATTAAATCTCATGCAAAATAATAGATTAGAATCCAAATTAACATTAGACTATTAGACTAAAGCTACTAATGCAGTGGCTGAACCTTGCAAAAGGATTTTAAAAGAGCTTTGACTGCCTCTATCATGGATCTTTTACATTAAATTTACATTAAACACATTATTAAGCAAAGTAATAATCCTGTGACATAATTCTGATTAATAATGTGAAGTATTGTGCAATGAACTTGGAGTGAAAGTTCAACCTTTTGGTTTTGATTATCATTATAGGAGACATATCAGGTTTGTATATTTATTTACCTACAACTCTGACCCAGACTGAAAATGTCCAAATTTTCATTGGTGTTCAAAAAAACCACCAACCCAACAAAAAACCAAAAAACCAAAACCAAAACAACAAAAAACAAACAAACAAACAAACAAACGACCAAAACATTATAGAATTTTCCTGTACTTAAAATATTTCATTAAGAATCTTAAATTTCTCAGTTCTTTCCACTGTATTGTATTGTGAATATCCCCTTGTTTCATTCCTTGGTGCATTTTCAACAGTAACAGGAGCCACCCACAAGAAAGGTCAGATTTTCAAAGGAGCTCAACACCTGAAAGCTTCCCTAAATGAGCCTTGAAAAGGATTTTCACACCAATGACAAAAATGTGGCAGACCATTTTTCCATACAACCTTTCATCCCAAATACACAAAATACCCATTTATGAGTGAAGCATTGCTCATTAGTCTCATGGTAGGGACAATGGACTAATGTTTTTCAGTATTCTAGGTTAGAACTGGAGATTTATATTCTTTGATAATAATCAGTGAATATTGAAAATTAACCTAGCTTTATGCAGTTGTAACTAAAAGCCATCATAGTGCATGATTTGTTTCTCAAAATCCTTTCATCCTAATGGATTTAAAAATGTTAGGGGACACTGGGCTGCATAACAATAGTATGGTAACTGGGTGCCTCCTAATGAGATACATAAACAGACAGCAAATGTTGCAGGAAACCCTCTGCTGAAAGCAGGGTTCATAAATTTCTGCCCTGTGGGGATCAAGATGACTCCCTGCAACTCAGATACAATCACCTAGAGACAGATTTATGGCCTAAAACACTTGTTTGATAGTAGATACTGAAGGCTCTGGGAGATAAAGCATGGCTGAGATTGTCTGTACTGCAGATGGATGTTGGGAAGCTGAGAACCCACTCCTGTGTGAGGGATTCCTCTAGGGGATGACAGGACAAATCTGTAAGACTTTAGCAGACCCTATCCAAAGCCCATCCCAGATGGCTGGAATTCTGCCTATGCACAAAGCAAGCTTCAGGCTGCGGAACTTAGTGGGCTGAAATACAGGGTGAACGCATTATTGTCTATTAAATGCCTAAATTTTATTTTAGTCTTGTCCAGATCTGGGCCTAATACACTGAGATGAAATAGGTCACATACATATCCAAGATATGTATCACCAGAGGGCAGTGCTAAACTGGGAACTAAAATTTTATTTTGATGTGTAATTCACGTGCATGGAAAAAAGCTGCTTTTGTTCTGCTTCAAATATTACTATTTAAAAACATATTTTATTGAAACTAGTGTGTGTCTGATTTAGGAGCAATGAGAAGCTCCTAATGATTTTAATGAATGATTTTAATAGGTGCAAGGAAAAGAATGGTTAAACATTACTTGTTGGAGTTCAGAAGAGAGATTTTGCTCTGAGTTGCTCAGACCCTGAAATAGATTTTGTTCTTCTTAAGAACATTGCAAGATTCAAATTATTTTGACCTACCCTGTGCTTAACTCATCAGAACCCCTGTTTGTCTCTTTTAGGTGGTGGGGAAAGGCATGTTCTGTCCTGTGCTGCTCATCCAGGGAAATAAGTCTTGCCTCAGGAGCTGTGGCCTGTGTCACGTACGGAGTCACGGCACACAAAGAGTTACTGCAATTTGCATAAAAATGCCAGTAAAGTGCAAACGCTGCTTCATTAATATGAATGAAGTTCACAGGATATTTACAAATTACACAAAGCCCCCCATTTAAGAATATATATATTTGATGCAAGTCACACACGGTGTGTGTGTGAAGCAGTTTCTGATACTGGCATAACATGGCACGACAATAAGTAAATAATAATGGTTGTCTTCATCTTCATTGAGGCAGGAACTTGGATTGGGCACTGACAGTAACAGATGTAGCTGTGGATATTAGTTGAAATGAACTCCAGTGTAGTATATCACAGTAATAGGCTTTGTCAATATGAAGCATGCTGGAAAAGCAGGGACTTAAATCTGCATGAGGAAGTGGGAAAAGGGTCAGATTGAAAAGGATGTGTCTCCAGTGCTGATGCAAGGATTCTGCCTTTCCGGGGAGCGTGATGCTCTGTACACAGGGAATAATGAGAGTATGAAGCATTTTTATTAATGAAAGGCTGGTTTCCTATTAGTCTGTGGTAATGAGAAGCATAATGTGTCTATGGAAATAGGAATCAAAACTGTGATCTAGTACACAGTAAAATCATATAAAATTATATCAGTCATTAAGGTTTCCTTGTAACGGAGCATACACAAGTAAATCTAGAGAGGCTTATGTATGAAAAATGATTCTTATCTTTCTTTTGCACTTGTGAGTCACCCATATGACAGTGTCTTTTATCATGAGCTGAGTGAAATATAAAATCTTTCTCAGGATATTATGCATTAATCATTAATTTTTATGTTATGAAAACCACAGTATCACAGCTAAGTTGGAAAATGAACTACATCAACTTCACTTAAAGCTTAAAGCATTTATTTTAAAGTACTGGAATCTAATTCAAGAATGCAGTGCTCTGGTATCATCACTATTTGGCTTCACATAAATGAGCTCATCTTTTCATGAAGAATTACATTGCTAACCAATCCCACAGATTAAGACAATATCATGAGTATTGGGTCATTTTTTGCACTTTAATTACTATTGTAAACCTGAATATCAAACTGTAATTTTATAACGATTTTCAGATTGTTTACTAGTATGATGTGAAGAATGAGAATTTGGACAGTTGGGTGGTCTGTGTTTTATTTTAATAAGAGGTAAAGCTATATTTTTCTATGGATTAAGTCGAACACAGAGAGAACTGTCAGTGTGAAAACAATAGAATTTATCTCCACTGATGTAGCTTGACATATGAACAAGAGCCTGAATTGTTGCCATGGCAATAAATGTGTAGGACTTATGCATGCATTTTCTGCTATAGGATTTTGATTAATGGCATTGACTAAATAGTCTGAAGTAGAAGAAACACTGCAGCAGGCCTGAGAATAGAGATGGCCTGGAATGGGTATGCACACCCTACTGTACACTTTTACTGGTAAAATAAACTGGTTGCAATCGGAGTTGTCAAGTCTCCAGTAAAATATGAATTGAGGATTTAGCACTTACATTTAGTGTGAGAACTCGAAAAGACAGTCTCTTGAAAAATGAACTGTTAGAACACTTCTATTTTCATATATGGTATTTCTACTTTTGGGATGAATGGTTTGAATGATAAAAATAGTCGTTTTCAACCTTAGTGGCTGTGGGCTCAATACTGGTCTTGATTCAGGAGACAATAAAGTATCTAACTTTGATTCATTCATTAAGGTATTGAAGCTCTGGGAGAGGAAAGGGTCAATGTCCAACTGAGCCAAGGTCTTCATCTGGTGTAGGGAAAAGTGCTTTTCTGGGACTGGGGCAGGACGCAGAACACCTTGTGGGAGGTTTTATTAAGGGAATAGTCAGAGCTTACCAGAAAGGCCCCTAAATAACAGAAATTGAATTCAAGTAGATCTGATTGAAAATAATAAACCTACAGGTCTGCCTGAGTTTGTGTGGCTGTGTATACTTGGCTATAGTGCATTTGCAATTCTAAACATATTTATTGTAAAAGCAATGTAAAGTCCTAACTAGTGTTTTAAAAGCTGTACTTGCACAGATTTTTCAGTGAATTCTGGAGCACGTATGGCAACTAATTGTACGTATATGAGTGATTTATAAAGAAGTTAGGGAACTCTGCAAACAATTCCAAACAATTAAAAAAAAAGTGCCAAAAATACTTCTCATGTAGAATATGAAGATGCTTCTTCTGATTTTAAATATATTTTATTCCCTATTCATTATAAGAGCTATTTGTGTTTAATCAAGGGTTCAGCTTTCCTCCAGCTCATATTCTATTCCTAATCAACCCTGTCAAGGAATCAGACTGCTGAATTTGTGATGTAGCTATCATTTCTATGGTAATAGGATAGTTGATGAGCACAGTGTTATTGGCTTATTGTAGGATGAGGAAAAAGAAAGACTGGACTGTGTGGGAGGCAGTTAACAGGGACACAAGTGACTGTAGTTGGAGAAAACAGGAGCACAGGAAATGATGGCCAATTAAAAGTATTTTTGTGAAAGGATTCCTTTCCAATTTGCCTCAATTTGAAGCTTTCTCTTATTTTATAAGCTCATCAGTACCTTTAGAATAGTATCAGAAATACTAATTAATAAGCATGTTTCAGTGCTTTTGCCATTATACTTTATGCTACGGTGTCTTGATTTGTGCTTTGATAATTGCTCATTGCAAATGTTTGAGACAAGAAGATATTAATTGTGTTAGAGTTTTAAAAACCTGATCCTGTTTACCTGATCCTTGTGCTCCCATTCTGTAGCTGGCATCATCTACCTTACCTTGGCACATCCGTTTCTCCAGTGGGACACAGCATGGTGATGGAACATGTTCCTTCTGGTCCAGACACTTTCTTGGGCTTTTCAAAGGGGGAAGTGATGGAGCCTCAGGTTGATTTTCATGCATTCCAAACCTGGAAGTAGAGGGGAAAAAAGTTGATGTGAGACCACCATATTTGTCCTTGGATCTCTCACATGAATAACGCTGCTCTTTTTGGCTCCCATGCCGTCTGCCACTGAGTAGTGCATCACAGGTCTGCCTTCTTTTCCACACCTCTTCCAAAGCAAGGAAGAAGGAAAGGCATGCAAAAACAACCCAGAGAGCTTATTTTAAGGATAAGAATGTTTAATTTCATTGGCTTGTGCTTTTGGAAGTGTTTTTACCATGTCTAGTCTATTACTGTGTAACTCCTCTGTTTCTCACACCTTTCATGACTTTCAAAGCTCCATCTCTGGCCCAGGTCTTTCTTTCATGTAACCTTCCTCTGCTGGAGGTGTCCTTCAGCAGTGCTGTTCTCAGTGTAGGAACAGCACATCTCTGGAAAAAGAAGGATTCCAACCAAAGTAACTGTATGTGGTATAACAAGTAGCTGTGGTATGAACAGCCACAGGGAATAAAGCTGGTGCTGATGTTCACTTCACACTGAAGACCTAACCAGGAAAGGTCATGAATTGAGTCACTCTTACCTGAGAAAAATCTTGAAATCCATTTGAACTTAGGTAAAAAGCAAAAGTCAAAGTAGCTGTTCTGTAGTCATTTGTAACTTGTTAGCAATGGAAGGATTCTTCACAGTGCTTATCAGTATCTCAGTATATATAAAGGGTGTTGCCAGAATAGCCTTAAAATCATTCTCTCATTCATCTCTACTGGACTACCAAAAGGGAGCTCTAATACAAGCCCAGTGCAGGGCAGAAGGGACTGTCAAGACTGGAGATATCACAGCACATTCATGGCTTTGACAGGTTATCACCTTAATAAGAAGGCTGTCAGAGACCTTCCAGCTCCCAAGCAAGAAGAAAGACCAGGCCAATTATCCCGATTCAGCCACAAAAATAATGGACTTGAATGAAATTCCAAAGCCTGCTAATGGACCCTGGAAGTGGCCGAGAAGCTGAGGAGTTAGTGAAGCATTGTCATTGCACATTGGCCTTTGCAAACGCTGGCCAGCAGTAAGTACTGTGATCAGCTCTGGTTCTCAACTTAATATCCTCTCCATATTGTATAGATTATCTCAATTTTTGTGACCTCTTCTGCCAGATGAGAAGCAGGGGTAGGGATTCAAATGACAATAGAAAAAAAATCCCAAACATCATGAAAGTGAAGTTAAGCAAAGAATCTCTTCTTCAGAGGCTGTACTGAAGTTGCATTACAAATTTACACAGTTTTAAATTGATCTGAAAAATTTTAGAGGCAACCTTGCTAATCTGATGTAGGAGGATGGAGCCAGGCTCTTCTTGATAATGCCAAGCAATAAAAAAAAGCAGCAACAGGCACAAACTGTTGCATGGGGAGTTCCACTTGATGATGAGGAAGAGCTTCACTGTGCAGTGACCAAGCATTGGAACAGATTGTCTAGAGAGGGTGTGGAGTCTCCTTCCCTAAAGAAAATCAATAGCAGCCCTATTCCATCACACCATCTAAAATTCGCAGCTGTGAGGTCCATATTTCTCAAAAACCTAAACACAGAATAGGGAGTTAGGCCTCAGATCAAACAAATCACTCACTGGCAAAATCAGTGTCCTAAATTTTTGTTGAAATTGGATTTAGGAAACCACCTGCATATTAATACAAAACAACCTTTTAGATTCAACTGTTTGGCAGTCTTATATAGGTCTAGATGAATACACAGCTTGGTGGGTAGAAACAGAAAAATTACTAAAAAAACAATACAGAGTAAACTGGGAAATATTTTAAAGAAATTTATCCTTTGATGCAAATTTTCTGTTTGTATAATCAAGAAAACAGGATGAGAAAATAAGAATGTGTGATATCTACTAGTGCATAGGATTATTTTTTTTCTCTGTTTTTTTCATCAGTAAAATAGGTTGCTGATAGTCTGTCAATTTTCCTGGGAGAGAGCTTCCTGTGAAAGTATTTATCTTCTGAAGCCAAGAAAATATATGCTGGAAAATTACCTTGTTTATCTCTACTGATGATGTCTGCCTAGTGAAAATGTTTTTAATTGCCCTTGCCTTCCAGAGAAGCAGTTCTTATCATATCACATTATCATGTAATCTTCCAGGGCCTATAATGTGACATATGGGTTTATTAGTGGGTAACATCTGAAGTGACACAGTTTTAACTAAACATAGATCTAGTCAAGATGCCTGCAACCTTTAGGATCAACAGAGATGATTGGTTTGAGAACTAATGATTCCTATTTTTAAAGTGTACACAGCTATCCTCAGCAATATCCACACTTTGGTGTGGTCTTTTATCCCACTACATCAAATAAAATTATAAATTGCTATAGTAATCACATATAGTGTAAATTTTGTACTGCGTTGGGTTTTAATAATAGATTTTTCTATTTAAGGCAGTACCTTTGATCCAAACAAAAGAGTCTGCCTTAAAAAAAAAAAAAAAGAAAAAAAAAAAGCTGTTTCATTTTATATTGGAAAAATACAATGTGACATCTGGAGAATAAATTGTTCAGTCAGCCAGAAATACGCCTTGTAAAAATTGCTTAGGTTTCTGTAACAAGATTATTTACTGCGACTGTTCACCTATAATACAGCACACTTCTGAAATGGACCTTTTATGAAACACATCAAGCAGTGTGGAAATGTATTCAGTGCATTAATCTACAACACTACACACTTTACAACACTTTTAGAACAGATTTTGAAACTCAGATCATCTAATGAGACAGAAAGTTTTTTCTTTATATTCATTCCAGTCACGTTTTACTCTAAGCCCTCAGAGTATTTAACATAATGCAATAGGGTTTTTTTAGAAAATACAGACAAACAAAATGTATTACTTTTAGGATGACTAGTGATCTCAGACTGTTCTCTGTGCATATTTCCCCTGCCTGTACATAAGGCAGATACCATGTCTATCTTTTGCTGTAGAGTTTTATAAATATTTGAGCACTTCCAAACATGTCAGTTTTCTAATCATAGTTTTGTGTAATCAATAGCAACATCTTGATAATGATCATACCAAAGCCAAAGAAAGGGTCTGACACAGAGAGGGTGGCACTGATTTGCTTTGGCTCTCGGTGTCTCAAATGAAGAAACATGGAAAAATAGAAGCAATAAAAAGGATGCATTTGTGCCTTGTTTTAGGCCCTAGATATGCAAGGAGCAGCACATGTTCTGTAACAAGGTGATTTCTAGATATGAATAAAATCATGAGTAAAGATTGGATGAAAGTTGATTCAGGAAATATCCAGATGTAGCAATGAAAAATTAAATTTTGCTAGTGATATCTGTGAATAGCCAATATCTAAATCCCAAGCAAAATGACAGCAATCTAACACCTATTTTTTTCCCTGTAAAATAGGTTACAGTGAAGTTGCAAGAATGTAGGAGGGCAGTCATTTCTCAACATGCAATTTAGAAATTACTGCATTCAAATTGTGAGATAGATACTGAGACAGCAGCAGAAAACAATGGCCACAAAAGCAGGAATATTTCAGTTTCTGAACACAGAAGGCAATCTTTAATTGCTGCCTTGCCTGAAAGTATGAAGAGTATTCTGTTGACTGGTAAAAACATTGCATAAATCACATGTTGGAATGCTTGACTCAGACATTGGTGCTGTCATACATTGGCAAGTCAGGTTGTCCCAAACCAATGTTTCTTTTTCTCTAGAAGTGCATTATAAAAATGAGAATCAAGAACATAAAATTCTTTACCTGTCAATTGTCATTAAAGATTTAGGTGGTAAAAGAAACCAGCTGAAGAATAAGAATGCAGTGTAAAAGGAAAAGTATATAAAAATCCATTTATTTTTTAGTTTAGATTCCCCTCTGTTCCAGCAGCATGGTTTAATAGGAGTGTCTCAGCCCAGGCCAACTGGAGGTTTACCTTCAGGTTTTGAGGTATGCATTCAAGCCTGCCTGAATTTCCTGCCAGTTCAAGTTGCTTATTATGAATAGAAGTCCAAAATGCCCACCAATTTTATAACATAGGATATTAACTTGGAAATTGCTGCTGTGGATTGCAATTACTTTCAGTGCTTTATACCAAGATATTACATTTCCTTTGTTGCAAGATAATGGTACCATATGGAGAAGGCTAAAATTCACCGACCCGAGGAAATGACCAGTCCTTGAATTCTTAGTTTCTGCCACTGACTCAGAGATTGGTCTGAGAACTTGAGTTTCATCTTGGTAGTCTGATATCTATCTTCATTTTGGATTTTACAGTATTTTGCATATATAAACTGCTGTATTAGTGGTTTTGCTTTTACTTATCTAAGAACAAACCTGTGTTAAGAAAAGGAATTTATACATGCATGGAGTAATTGAGAGATGTTATCTGCCAGAAGTTGCTACCTGTCGTCTTGCTTTCAAAGATATTCCTGTTTCTTCTGTGTCTTGCCACTAAAAATTAAATCATTCCAAGACTGTGAAGTATTTTTCTTCAGAAACCTTCTGATGTTGTCAGTTTTGTATCTTAGGATGTGCAATTGTTGCAGTGCTCTGCGTTTCCTGCAGATTTCATTCTTTGCAGAATGATTCATGTAATTTACTGGAAGCAGTGTCTACTGTATGTTTACTTCTTCAGCCACCAGAATATGCATGCATCAGAAGTCATACTGTTTCCTGTAATAACCTCTGAATTCTTTGTTCTTAAAAATGTCATAATTTTATCTGAAATGCTGTTACAATGTTCCTTTTATTTTCCACCTTTATTTTCCTCGATTGCTTTTACACTCCACTCCATTTTGCAGTATTGGTGCTTTATCTTCTTCTTTTGGCTTTGATTGTGTTTGTGTTTCATGTCCTCAATTTGACCACATAAACAATGGGTTTATTGTTAGCAGAGGTATATATGGAGAACTTAGGCTGGCATATACTGCAGGCAGTTATGAATGGAAACGAAAGGTATTATGTGCTGCACAGTGTGTATCTGAACAGGCTAAATAATAAAGAAGTAAATGAGATAAAGTAAAGCAATTGCTTTACTCAGTACCTTTTATTGTCAAGTAGCAAATAGATAACTGAATCAATCAGGGGGAACAGTGGCACCTCTTCATGTAGAAGTTCCATTACATCCCTTAACTTTCCAAATAAAGTTTCCCCAAGGACTATGGTGTTCCTCAACTTTTATCCCCTGAGTGGTTGGTGCTCTTGCTTAGTGTAACTGAGAATTGTGTGAGTAAATTGATAAAGTCCTTGGGTATAGGAGCTAAAATAATGTAAAATATTATTCTATTATTTAAAATTCCCCCCATTTAAAATCTGATTTTTCATTGATATAGGAATCTGACTCCCACATGAAACACCTGACAAAAGCTCCACCCTGTCTTGGCCCTGATCCTCTATGTCTGTGATATGTTGAAGGAAAAAAAAGCCAACCATCATGAAAATAGCAACTGTTCCTAAGTGATGGGAGAGGGAGCTAGACAAGGCCTTTGCCTTTCACCAATCCAGAGAGTTTTGTACTGCTTCTCAGGCTCAAGTAAATCAGACGTTTAAATGTATGATCAGTAAACTAAATATGAAATACAGTAGTACTGGGCAGAGAGAAAGCAGGGAGGTAAATAGGGCTCCAGATATTACTGATGTTCTGCTGGATGATTGAATTAAAACTAAAGCAGATACTGAATATGGGTATATATCACAATAAGAAATAGAACTCAAAGGAAAGTTAAGCTGGCTTCTTTTGTTGACAAGGCTTCTTTTATAAAAATACCACTAAGAAATCTGTTTCCCTCTGCACATTCTACAGATGGAGTGCAGGAATATGAATTTTCTTGTGGATTCATGGTTATAGCGTTAGACAGACTTTAAAACTTCCAGAGATTTCTCCTGTTCAGTTATGTTCCTGCACTGAAGTGATAATATTATTCTTTCTGTGCTCAGTAATCCTTGGTCAGCTACTTGGGCTTACAATATCATTAACTTTTTCAAACCAAATCCCAATATTAAAGTAAAAATCTACAGTAAAAGGATGTGAAATAAATAAGCTTCTGCTCTGTAAAACTTCATATAAAATACATATAGTAAGCTACTACTATCATGGCAGCTATAAAATAAAGTAAACTGTAAATCCTAACATAGAATAATAAGGACTACAGAAATGGAAAAATTCAAGTGTAATACTTAGAATAGGAAAATATGTATATTCTAGTATTAAAATTACTTTGGTTCATAATAGCCATTCCTTAAGCCTGCACAACTGCTATCCATAGACAGAAAATCAGCCCTAGTGCTGGAGAAATTTGGTGTTTGGCTGTAGTAGCAGTGTAAAATGTTCAAGTGCTTCAGAGCCACTCAGCGTTTCGTGACCCCACTCTGCCCTCTTGGGTAGATTCTTAAATCATTATGGTTGCAGATGTCATGGGAAGAGGCAGGTTGTGCTAATCTCCTGTTCTGTGCTGTAACACCACTATTTAACAGAGCCCTTTGGCCCTTTCCTCTTTGTAAAGTCTGGTATTCCTAATTCCCAAAGTGTTTGAAAGGGAAGAGGACACGCTGCTGTGAGGAAAGCACTTTGTGTGTTCTCTCTGGTACAACCTCAGCTGACACCTTCCCTTTGCTGCATGGTGGACAAAGGAGGGTCATGTAACCCCTGTAATTTTAGCTTTATCCTTCCCTCAGCCACATCTTCCCTTCCCAGCTCATTCTCTGAACCTGGTGAGTGTGAGCTCATGTTTTTGGGAAGGCAAGGGAGGGGTGGGGAACAGCAGAAAGGAGTCTCCCTACTTGACCAAAACATTGCTGTGCTCTGGCTGTGTGGCAGATCCATGAAATATCTCATGGAGACTGTACCAACTCAGAAGGTGTGCTGAGGTAAATAATGCTAAAAAAGGCATTAGATTCAGGTTAAAAGAAAATGAAGGCTTTGGCTTGGAATAATGAAACTATTTGGACTACATTAGTTTAGTGGAATGTGTGGTGAAAATTTTTATTTGCAGGAAATGCACCTGTCCAGTAAGTGAGGAAGTACCCAGATGATGATTAAAGAGTGTATTTGGGAATATCACATTTAAACTGGTGAAAGAAGGAAAAAAATATGTCATTTTTAAGGAAAAAAGCTTTCTCCAAGCAGGAGTGTATCCATTCATTTTTCTAGTAGTTCGGCTACATAATTGTAAAGAGTTTTTCTATTAGATTCAAAAACCTGAAGGATGCAGAGAAAACTATTACCTGAAAAAACTGTGCATATCTTTCCCTGCTGAGTTTTTATCTCCTTAAAAACTTTTCCCTGATATAATTGGGAAAATCCTTTAGTTCTTATAGTTTGTAGCATGAGTAATGACTACATAAGGTTTATTAGCTTGATGAATGTATTAGGTTACTTATTTCTGATAAATGAAAAACAATCCAATAGATTAAAAAAACCCCAACAAAACAGCAAAACCAAAAAACAACACCAACATTTAATAATACAGCTTGTTTCATAGTTCTTCCAAAAAAAGTCGAGTTAGGAATTCTGCCTATGTCTGAATATAAAAAATGGACTAATTTTACAATTGTATATGTGAAATTGTATATTTCACATGATAATTAAGCAAGTTAAATTTTTCCACTACTTTCTGCAAGGTATGCTGGCAGGAATAAAAGTTGGAATTGCCCAGTCTGCAAATACTTCCAATTTTCAGGTTTTTAAAGGTATTTTTACTTAAATTCTTACTTCAGAATTTTGTTAAATTTATCCTCCTTCAATAAAGCCTCTGCACTTCTGTATCTTACACATACTTAACAGGTTGATCTAAAATCCCACAGCTCTTTCTCCTACTCTGCCTCCCCTCTGTTTGAGACAGTTTAATGAATGCAGTTGTTCTGCTTTAGACATCTGGGGCCATATCATCTACAGAATAATTTGCAGTATTATTTTATAGTTTAAGTAATGTTCCCTTGTTCAGAAACCCACTACTATAATCATGTATTGATTGGCTAGTATTGAAATACTATAGATCGCTGGCACAATGTAAATTAGTATTTTATATCTGATGCCACATTGCAAAATATTAGCATTCAGATTAAAAACAACTGCACTCTGCCAAGAAAAGATAGATTTAGGGCCAAAGCAATTGGATTTTGAAATACATTTATGCTTATTTTTTAAAGCATTTCAATTTTGGGAAAATGAAATTGAGGGTAAGCTTTTTGCCTGGTACTGTGTACGTTAGGGGTTTACCCAAGGGGATAAATCCAAGCCATGAAGTTAATTTAGCTTCAGTACTAGACAAAAATCTCTTGGCTCACATAAGCAATGCTAAAGGTTGAGAACAGCTGCAGATCTCTTAAAATCATGCTTTTTCTGCAAAATCAGTTTTTGTGTTTCTATATGCACCATCTATTTATAAATATTTCTATGGCTATGTAGCTTCCTCTTTATAAATGAGTTATTTTAGTACACGTTTGATCCACATCAAATTTATTCAGATTATTTCAAGGTCAGGATGAAATTTAAAAAGAAAAATGTCTAGAGAGAGAGTTTTTTTCTTAGATGTTATTTCAAAAGGTGATCTTTCATAGGAAATGTTTTAAAATATTATCTGTACATAACTCAAAGTGTTGAAAATATTTATTAAGCAGTTTAGGTTTTGCTTTGAAAGGAAAGCTGTATTAATTTCTTATTTACTTTTCCCTTTATTAGTTTTTGATGAAAAAAGCTAAGAGCTGATAAAACCAAAGCTGTTTCTTCAGTGTGCATTTTTGCAAACACTGCTAAGCAAAACCTTCTTTTGTTTTATTGAACTAAAATAATGTTGTTAAAGGCAAAAAAATAAGTATAGGGAACAAAAAAGTTTCAATCTATTTAGACTGGTTTTTTTTTCCTTTACTCAAAATGAATAAAATAGATGTCAGTTATATGGAAAAGAACTTTCAAATAGAGATTATTGTCCTTGCTGAGCAGAAGTTTGAAACACCTATGGGAAACTTCTGCCAGTATTTGAAAATTCTGTTGTGTATGAATTTCCCAGAAACTATATTTTTGTCTAAGGATTATAATTTAAAACTACACATGGTATTTGCTTATACATGCCATACTGATTTTATTATCACCACAACCTTTTGTAGTTGCCTTTTTCTCACAAATGTCTTATCTAGATATAATTTGGTGCATGAGCTCATGCTGGTTTTGCTTTTCAATACAAAGCTTCTATATACATTCTGGCCTATATCTCAAATAGGTTTTGAGCTAACAAAATTTGTATATAAAATTCCATATACCACCTTGATGTCACATTGCAGGAGGCAATTTGTCTTCTGAAATTTTCCACGTGTTATTTATGCTGAATAGTGGCAGCTTCACACAGTCTGTGATTGCTGTGAAAATGAAAGAGCAATATGTTCTGATCTGTTGACCCTCATAGATTTTTTTGGGTAGACTTTTATTTTTACTTTTGCTATCCCAAATGGCTTCTTTTTTTTTTTTTTTTTTTGTATGTGTGTGTGTGACTTGAGTTAGCTCAGACAGAGGCAGCTGAGCTAGTTTGGGGTTCAAGTTTACATTCACCTTGGTGGCTCATGGCAGGATTGAGGAGTGTGTGGTAGCAGCCCAGCACGAGCATTTCCAAGTGCTCAGCCCTACAAACAAATACTGCTGATACACAAATGCTCATAGCAGCAGCCTCCCTGGTGTGGCTGGAGAAGTAGTAAAAGGCTTATTCTTTATAAAAACATCAGATGATCAGTTACTCATAGATTTTGTTGAACAATTGTAGCAACACTTGTGTTCCTCGTGCCTGTGGTGTACTTTTACCCCTTCCTGTCCTTGGGCACAATGTCAGTGTGAATGACACCAAGGCTCTTCCTCACCAATTTCTATTGCTATTTGTATTAATAAATTAGTTAATCAAATACAGTGCCAAGTGTAATGGAGGCTTGAGAACTCCAATTCTAAGACATCATTCCTGAGAGAAGGTGTCACACAGCACCAAGATATCACAGGATTACACACTGTAGGCTGGATGATAGTAAGGCTTGGTGTTATCACCTGCTTGGCTTCCCTCACATGTAAAGATATCCTGGCACCTGTCTTTTCACAGCTGCATGATTTGCTTCCCATCATGTCACGATAATACATTTCCCCTGCTTGTGTATATAATTATCTTTCCTAGTGTTTGAAGTTCTCTAGTGTAAAAGCATCAAGTAGAAACACTCATATAGTGTTATCAACAATCTGGAAAAAATGTTTCTCACAACTCTTGCCTATTTTAAAGATAGTTTTTGCTGATAATTTACAGCCACCAACATGGTTCTGTGATCCCTCCCCTTCACACAGACACACTATGCATACACCCACACATTTTTCCCTCTTAGTTGATGGAGGGCATAATTTTGACTCTGAAAATCCATTTAGATATAAACTACAGAGTACTGTTCTATTAAGAACAGTGCTGGTAACAGTGAGAGAATTAAAAATTCATTCAAGCATTCATTTATAAGAGGGTGTTTAATTAGCTTATTAGTTATCAAAACAGATAGAGTATGAGTACTCATTCGTAACTACAGAATTATTGTATTTTGCCTTCTCTTTGGCAGTTAATAATTTTGAGATAACTGGTCAATGTAGGGATAAAAGATATTTTTTAAGGAATTGTTTTTTTAGAAATGCATTGTAAACATTTTCTGAAAATTTTTCATGGTTAGTTCAAAATCACAGATGGTTTTTGTCCTCAGACACTCTAGTTTTCTACCCAAGAATTTCAGTTTTCTCAGTTTAACTGCCTGGGCAATTCTTAATCTTGCTGTGTTGCATTCAGAATCCACAGTGCCCTTGAGAGTCTGCCCAAGTTTGTGATTTTCTTCTAATAATATTGTAGGCACTTTATTTAATTGGTCTTTCAAGTGACAGATCTTAAATCCAGACCTTGAGGTTTGGCCAGGAAGCTCCTTCTCCCTGCATTCTGTATGATAATCCCAAAGAAAATCTGTCTGGCAGTGTTAATGTCAGCCTGGGCATGCCAATCTGTGAACGTGCACCCATGTCATGTCTTCCAACAACTCAAGCTTCAGTTTTGCTTTATTTATCAATTCTATCAGGAGAAAAATTCACTCCAGCACAAAGGGTGTAGTTACACTGATATATTTCCTAAATGATTAGGGAGATGAGGTAACTCGTGGACAATTAGGTCAATATTGTATTGAAAAATACTATTCTTTTTAAGCTGATCCTGTAATCATCTACAGAGTTTTGAAGCCAGAGAAGCAGACAAAAATAGTAGCAGTAAAAATAAAGTAAGAATTTTCTTTGAGAAAATTAATTCTAATTTACAATTCAATTTCTACAGTAAATGCAGTGAGACTGTTTTAAAATTTTGTGGGAAGGGTTAAGTATTTAAAATATCCTAATAGGACAATGAATGAGTCCCAAGGAAGAAAATGTAGAAAAGATGTTTTCCAGACTCGGCCCCTTTCTCTTAAATTCTACAACTAGCACCACTGCTAGAATGGAAAATGAGTATTTGGAAAATTGCTTGCTTTTTGAATAAGTCATGTTGTTGAGGGTAGAATGGAATAACCTACATCATAAATTAATGCTGTTAAAATGAATACTTGATATGAATCCTGGGAAATGTTCTTTGCCATCGATGTTTGGAAAAAGCAGGAGCTGTGCAGAAGCCAAACCAATTTGCATTGCTTGAAAACACATAGGTTTCCCACTACTGATGAATTAACAAACACTTTGGATCAGCTCCATCTTGTAGCGTTGTTAACATTTACCTAAAAAAGCAATAGTGCAAGAAGGTACAGCATGTGATTTGGAAGTAAATCAATGAAGAATTGTAAGTTAGAAGAGCAAAAAGAAATGAAATTCTGTGGACCTAAACACCTGACGTATATCACTGAGCACAGGCCAGCAGAGGTTGTCTAATACACAATTTCTGTACACTTGTGAGGAGATGTTTATTTTACTGTGGAAGATTCTATATCCCTGCTGGCCAAACTTTCAGTTACAGCATCTCTCCTGTTTTGGATATCTTTGCAATTTTCAACTTTTTTCCCTTTTTCTTCTCCTCCTGGTTCCATTCCATTCCATTCCATTCCATTCCATTCCATTCCATTCCATTCCATTCCATTCCATTCCATTTATTTCTCATGCTGTTCTCTTGCCATTTCCCCCATAAATGTCTCACTTCTTCCCAGTAACTGAAATACTCTGATTTAAACACTTCTGTGTTTTGTGATAAATCATTCAAGAAGCTGCTTACTGCCTTTCCTATAATAATTAGTGTTTTATTTTCCCACTCAGAAAAAGAATGCTCTCTAAGTTAACCACTGTAAATTGTATATATTCTTGGTTTAGAATTGGCCAAACAGCATTCCTGAGCACCAGTACTGCTGGAAAAGAGACAGCTCTGGTTACCTTTCTGGGCACTGTGATAGCATTTAGGAAGGAAATGTAACAGACCTTTGCTCTCTATGTGCAGGATCACATTTTTCTAGTTTCGAAACAAAGCAATCACTGTACTTTCTAGTATGACAACGGCCATATGGGATTGTTCCATGATCAGCATTTAAAAATGATCTGATGACAGTACAAGTAGCTGATAAAGATGGAGGAGGCAAAAACCATTTCTGCAAGCTTCTTCCATATGGAATCTCTCCTCAGCTCTGGCTGTAAATCTCAAATAAGAGTAACTGGGAAGCCCCTTAGTTTTGCTCCCTGAGTTATCCCCTTCCTTTCAACTCCCTGACCCCAAACCCCCAAATAATCTGTCTTTATTCCCTGGGCAGTGTAAACTCATACTTTCAGCTTTATAGCCATGAAGAGTAATGTTTGAAACACAAGTACCTGGCAATTACTGTACTGAAGGGGAGTTCTAGTTTTGCTGTCCAGCATTCTAATAGGGGTCATCTGTGAAGTGCTCATTAAGTTTGTGTTAATATCTAAAACCCAGAGTTTTAAACCACTTCAAATAATTCTTTGTCAGCATTAAGTAAAATTCTTTGTTTCAACCACAGTGTATATCAAGAATTTATCTATGTGAAATCTATTCCCTCAGTGAATCTTGTTTAATTTATGGCCTTAGCAAAATGCCATGGTAAGGAGTCCCAAAATCTAATTATGTGTTGTGTGAGAAAAATTATTTTCCTTTTATCAGTTCCTAATTTGCCCCACTTCAATTTAATAACTAACTCATTTTGTTGTATTATGGAAGAGAAGAAGAAAAGCTCCCAGTTGACCTTCTTTATAGCTTTCATTACTTCTTAATACACTTTTTGTCATGCCTGTTCCTATTTGTCTTCTTTTCAAGAAAATAAACAAAATAAGTTTAAAAGGCAATTTATCCTTATCTAAGAGGGTTTTTTTCTTCCATCATACTTGTCTGCTTCTGTGAACCCCATTTCTCCAGTATCCCTCATGAGATGCAGAAAATCTCCAGGTGTTTTGATCCACATGATTTCATTCTTTTCTTTATACAGTAAAACTTTCTTTTCTTTTTATGAGTTCCCATTCCTGCTGCAGGCCATGCTTCAGGCCTTCACAATATTGGTTAGATGCCTTTCCTGGATTGGATCAGCTTGGAACTTGCTAAGATGAATGACTAATTCCCATTGCTTCCCCGGTGTACATTAATTTTCATTTATCAATATTGAACTTTTTTGTAGTGGCTTTGACCTACATTATTAAGCCATTTGAAAGAAACCAATAGCTCTACCAAACACCAGGTTTTGTCATCCTCAGGCAGTAGTAATATTTTCTCAAAAAAAAGAGGACAAACAGATTTGAAGCCTCACACAATTATGAAAAATTCCCAATTTTTTTCATAATTGTTTAACTGAGACACAGAATTAATATCTTCTGTGGGATTTGGGCACCTGCATTCTGGGACTAAGAAAAAGGGCTTGCTCTCACCTTATTGTGATGAGGTCTAATATGAACTTTCCAGTCCAGTTTGGTTCTCTTAAAGGGGACTCCAGGTTTCTAAACAGCTGCCATGATCTCAGGATTTCACTGGAATGGCCAGTTTGGACTTAATCTCTGAACTATATGTAATGTAAAGGAGCCATGGGAACGCAGTTATTTACAGCACATTCCATATTTCTTACCTCCAGCTCAATGGCTGACAAATTTTATTCAAAAGCCCTGGGAAGCAGAACTGGAAATTTTCTGTTGAGGTTTGAGTGTGTCCTGTGGCCCTTTCTGAGTTCAGCATCCTCTGCCATTGTTCCTGTGTTCTGCATTTGAAGTGCCAGGGAAAGGGTGCCAGGGTGTCTTCATCACGACAGTGGAAATTTGCTGTAGCTCAGCAAGAAGGCACTGAACTGCTTACAAGTAGCCCAAGAGCCCCTTCCTTGTTCATATTTCATGTGACACATAGATTGCCTTCTTGACTACTTATATTTCCCAGCTCTAAATGCTGTGCTATTTGTCTGATGTGCATCTTAGTCAGGATTCAGCATAATTCTTGTGAATTGATTTAACAATCTCTGTCATGTGGTTATTGAACGTAAGAGGTTTAAATCTATCTGTCACTGAGCTGCACTGTTCCTTATCACTTAGCACTCTTTTTCTTCACCTTCCTCTACACTCTGGTGTCACTGGTGCATTTTTGGCACTAAATCTGGCCCTGCTGCTGCCTCGACAGTCTCATTAACTTTACCCTGAGGTGTGGATTTTTGTTAGTAGCCTTTTCTGAACCCAATCTCATCAGCAGACTGTAATTGTGCTCTGAAATGGTGCTTGTTGTGATTATTAAAGCTGGAGTATTTATCCATTTGGTTTTAGGGACTTGGGTGCAAGTAGTACTTGTTCCTCCTGCTTTACAACCTCCTGACATAAGCAGTTATTTTTAGGTGTGTAACTTAGGTTGTGAGCATCTGATGTATAAGAACTGCTTACAGAGCAGGAGTGTGTCGTTACAGAGTGTGTACCTGCAGTATATGAGTGCTCCCATGAATTCCTCATTTTATTCTTCACTGACACTGTATCTGCTTAGTTTCAAGGGCATTGCAGAGTGGCAGTGGGGGTGGGATGTAGAAGGCAGCTTGCTGCTGACAATTCTGGCATAAACATTCTTTGTAACAGACATAATTTGGATACCAGGCTGAATTTTCAGCGGTAATTAACAGGTTGAGTAACCTCAGCAGTTGTTTATAAAGTACCTGCAGAAGTTGTTCTCTAGAGGATGGGCATTTTAGTATTGAGCAATTTATACTCTGGCTGATACACTCTGTGAACAGCACTTTACCTGATCCAAATTCACATTGAATTAAAATTGGGTTAGGTACGAACAAGCTCCCCATAAAAGCATTAGAATTATTATGAAAGAACACTCTGTGATAAATTTGGAACAAAATGAGAATGTTAAAAAGAGCAGGTTTTATATTTCACATATGCATTTTTCTGTGGCAGAAATATTGGTAAAAATATTTTTAGTTAATACACCTTTTCTCCAGAAAAGTGAACTTATTGCAGAAGAGAAAAAGCACAGAAAGCACCTTTTGAATGCATATACTAGATCCTATGAGCTTCAAAATATGCCAACATTTGGCAGGTTGCTAAGGGCATTATGTGAACATTTGTACATCTAAATCACGTAAAATCATTACTGCAATAGTTGTTCATCTTGTTTTTCTGAAACTCTTGAAGCTGGTTTGGTAGAGCTAGGGGGAAATAATGTTCTGGTACACAAAATGGTAAGCAAGTCGTTGGTATCTTTAGATGAGATAATGAAAGACCATCCTAGTCAGTTTGTGAAATGTAACATAATTTTAATTTACTTCTCTGACTTGTCTCTATTTGGAGCACTGTGCAGGCAGAGGGAAAGCCTCCCTTCAGTGAAAACCCAGAACCAGAACAGACCAGTGGCTGCACGTGCTGCTGTTGACACCTACACCTGGCCTCTCCTGTGGGTTGTTCCAATTTGAAGCTAAAAGAGCTAAAGCAGCTGGGTAATTTTAATATAAAAGAAACCAGTGAGGTGCAACTGTATTTTAAATGCTAATAATAACATTTAATAGATTTCAGCTACCAACTGGTATAAGTTAGATACAGTGCTGCTGCTGCTGAGGAAAGAAGAGCTGGCCACTTTACAGCAGATCAGGCACTATGATGTGTTTCAAAAGTGTTTTCATCAAACCCTCCAGATGCAAGCAGATTTCACTACTGATTATCACTTATTCTACCGTGAGTACTGAAGAGGATAGCCAAATGCTCCAAGATATACTAAAAAAGATCATAGATTTTCTCTTTCAAGTTTTTGTGACTGGAAATAAAGTGTGCTTTGGTGTGCTTGTATGGAAACGTATAAAGGAAAGGAAATGGAGCAGGTTGGATTTGTTCTCAGGGAATAAAGATGTGAAGCCTAATAATGTCTCTTAAAATATCTAAAAGTATAATAAAGAAGGTTTGAAAGCAATCAGAGGTGTTAAAACAAAGAGCTTTCCTATCCATTTACAGAAGTAATAACATGAGCACAGCATCAGTCCTTAAATCCAGTGGTGCTACTGGAGAAAACATGACAGTGTTCTCAAACCCTGAAGTTTAGTTTTTTTTAATTTGACCTGTTGTGTTGCAATACCCTACAATGGTGCTACACTGACAAAGAGATGCCCTTGCTGTACAGGTAACCCAATATCACTTACATGCTATTTGTATTAAAAAATAATTGTGCTGTGTGAGGTTGCTGAAGTTGTATTTGTACAAAATACTAAGCATTTAGATTTAGAGCAGTTATTCCATTTTTGTTGTTCTTGGGAATCAAAGGGAACATTGCTGTGTTGTACCTTAGGTGTGTCTGGAGGTATTACTCTTAGAAGTATCAAAAATCTTCATGCTGGTATGGAAACAGTTTACAGTCACATCCTTGTTTACCCTTTGGTTCCTAATAGAGGGGGGAAAAAAAGCTACAGTTAAAAGAATATTTAGCAATTAGTTGAGAATATGAATGGATGTTTTAATGTAGTGTTATTGGTATGCAGTGGGCTGACAGGAAAGGATGCTGAGAAACATTAATTAAAACATTGCCACACCTTGGGATAACTCATCTCAGTCTATTATCATTTTTTATATCCTACTACTGTGCTTTAGTCCTTGATGAAGCGCATGTGCCATGGGGGTCCAAAAAGTGTGGTTTCATACTGAAGTGCAACATGGCATTGTTTGATGTGATCTGTTTCTTCTTGTCATTCAAGCCCATTTAAAGAAGATGTGTAATTTTGCCAAGCCTGAATTGACTGGTAACACTCATGAATATTTATCATGTCTCTGATTTGGTTTTTTTCTATTTTATTCCACATAATATTGCTGCTGACCAGATCAGTGATGGTGATGGTGGTGTTGGCAGGAAAAAAGTAAATACAAAATTCTAGATAAAATCAGATTTCTGACTAGACCTTAAGAATTGTCTGTGTCCATTTTGGGCAATCTGGGAGGCCTGAGATGATAGCTGTGAAATACAAACATAAGAGTGCAGGAGGGGGCTATTGTAGAAGTCCATATATTCA
Source organism: Phylloscopus trochilus trochilus (assembly GCA_016584745.2). Taxonomy (NCBI): domain Eukaryota; kingdom Metazoa; phylum Chordata; class Aves; order Passeriformes; family Phylloscopidae; genus Phylloscopus; species Phylloscopus trochilus. The sequence goes on from WQNJ02000028.1 coordinate 11,479,181, forward strand.
CAAGCATCCTAGAAGAGAGGAGTAAGAAGCAGTTATTTCTGGCAACATAAGGACTATGTTGCTACCCTGTAACTCTGGTTAAGTGACAAGTTTAAGAGATTCAAGGAAGAGCTCACTCATTTTATGAATGATCCACGTGTAGAATTCATTAAGGTGTTGTGGGAACTAAAACTATAAAACACAATGATGTACCACAAATTTATGGCATTAAGTCCAGCTGTTATTAAATGCAGTGGTCCACATGAAGTCTTCATCTGAGAAAGCTTTTCTTGGGAGGAATACTTTGGAGAGGATGCTTCCATACAGCCCCTGCTTCCTGGTCTGCAGTTATCTCCTCTTGGTTAATGTCAAGGCCAGAAAGAATATCCTAGTTTGCACCTGTAAAGATACCACTTTGGGGTGTTACATGGCTCCTCTACTTCCAGGAGGTTGCAAATTTGATAATCCTTCAGCAGTTACTGAATTCCAGACTCTTGGGTCCCAATCTATTTTTCTGGAGTGTTTTACCCATGCAGGTATTGTAAAGATTCAATGTGTGTGTTATCTCCCTTAAACATAGGTGCAGAAGCTTAGAAACTGCCATTCTGATGTTCCTTGCCTGGGAAACTTGCCCTCCACTACACACATTTGGTACTCGTACATTATCTTTTGGCTTCCCATGCACATGCCCATCTGTTCCTGTGGCATTGTGCCTGCTCACAAGATGGTGTGCCAGCTTCACTAGACAATGATGCCAATCAAATAAGAGTTGCTGCAAGTGCTTTCTTTTCTAAAAGTAGCCCCTTTCAAGTGAAAGCAATGCTATAATGGTGCCACTTGTCTCCTTTTTCCTGTTTACACCTGCTGACACTTATCCTCCAAGATACTGCTGGAATAGTAAAAGAGAGGAAGAGAAGCAACATAGGGCATCAGGGTTGTCAGAAAATACAGGCAGAATCACCACAGCAACTTCAAAAAGATGTATTAAACATAGAGCACACTGACCATGTTGATCAGGGGGCAGATCCAAAAGAAGTTGGAAATATTTATTTGTAAAGAAGAGCTTGAGAATAAGGGTACTGCTGGCAAAAAAAGAAGAAAAAAACCCAAGCTTTTTGTATGTGTTACTTGTGTGTGTATACACAGCTTTGCAAAGATAACCTATAAAGCTCAAAGGTGTAAGTGCAGGTAAACCTCCTTATTCTGTTGTCTGTTAATGACACCTGTTCAACTCACAAGAAACTGGGAGCTAGACCTAGGGAAAATTCCGACATAAAAGTCAAATTGTTTGACAGTTTGTTATAAGATGTATAACCAGCTAGGACTGGAAAGAACCTGCTTTCTTCCCTTCCATTTGTTATACAAGCCACAATTAATTCAGTATTCTATATCTGAATGTAAAATGACACTTTCCATGTTTTCTGCTTTCATTTGAAAGGATATCAACCCTGAGAGCACCAGTTTAGGCACAATGCAGAATATTTTGATATAGTCTGCAAAGCTCTGAGAGGTGTTAGTATCCAGAAGTTAATCTGAGAACAAAGCAATGATGAAGTTTGATCTGAGGTGACAAACCTTTTCTTCATTTTTGCCATTTAAAAATGTTTATGGACTATAACTGAGTGTGTGTTTGTGTAGTTCTGAAAACTCTGATCAAACCATGCCCTTTTTAAAGTATGTCATCTAACTGTTCCTTTCAGAACGCTTGCTCAGCTTGGTATTTTCCCCATCCCTAAATAGAGTTAGTAGCACCTTACTTTGAAATTGTGAAGTCAAGAGTTAATTATTGAATTTGCATAGCATATGGTAAGAAACCGTGAAGCAGTTCCTGAGGTGCACAAACCTTGCATTATTAATCCACGAAATTACTGGGGAAAAATTAATCTTAACAGAAATAAAGAACGACTCTCAGTTCTTACTTATGATGATCATCTTGCTACTTGAAAGCCCCTTAATAGCCCATTAGCAACCCATTATAGCGATCTTTCTGCTAAGGTGACCATCTCCTGTACTGACAGATGTGATTAAACACAATACATCCTCACGGCTTTCGGATTGGCTAGCACTTGATCCAGGATGCAGGCATTCCAATGGCAGAAACTTAGGTTATTGTTTCCAAGAACAAGCTGGCCAGAAACAAAATAAAAGTTGACTAAAGGACAGCTAACTTCCCCTTACTGGTGTAAAGTGCACCCTAGAGAAAAATGCATTTTCACATTCTCAAATGAAACTGAAGAATAGTGATTATAACGAATAAGCAGCAGGGGAAGATACCGGTCTCTGTATGGGATTCTTTAAACTTTTGAAATTATTTTCATAAATTGTTTTGTTTTGTTTTGTAGTGGAATAGTGATCCTGCCAAACAAAATAGGAGAAGTATCCATGTGGAAAAACAGAGTGTTTTAGGGTTGACACAGACAGTAATAAAGGTCAAAAATTAAACAGTCACAGAAGATGAAGTGAGCTGCCTAAAGTGTCCAGAAAATTAAATATCAGATCTAGGAATATAGTCTGATTTCTGAGATCCAGATGTGTGTCCTATCTGGGTCAAACCATTACTTTTTGAGGCCAATGACTCCGACAATGTCTAATTAGCTAATATTTTGAAGAGATTGGGCATGAGTAAGCAGTGATAGGACCTAACACCTGTACAGAGATAAAAAGGTAATAGCCCCTGAACTTTTACTGGCTCTGCAAAGAGAGTGACTGAATTTTACATTCCTAGGGGGAATTGATTTAGGAGGGTATGTGGTATTATATAAACACACTGTTCATGGCTAAAGGTATTTCATGATGTGAGAGTCCTCCTTAGTCATAGAGTATGCATAAATCTCTATTATATGAAAAAAACTGAAAGCCAGCTTTCAAATTTCCCTCTTTAGAGAACAATAAAAGTCAATCATTGACCCAGAAAAGCTCAAATAAAGCTTTACTTATAATTTACAACCAAACAACTTACATCAAACATTTTCTGAGGGAGAGAGATGTGAATGACTCATTGGAAAATGTAATCTAGACTAACCCTTGGCCTTTGCCCTCTCACTCAGGCTGCTGCTACCTGCAGCTGTTCATTTAATGCAGAAGTATCTCCATACTGCAAAAGAGTTGAATCCAGTGCATACCAGCATTATTGGGACATGGGATTAACACACTGTAAACAAGATTTGTCTTATCACAACTCGTAGCAAGAGACTGCTACGTAGAACTGTAAATTGTCATGAAGCTGTCTCCTTAATCCTTTCTACATTCATTTTTATTAGATTTCTTCCTGCTTCCTTCAATCATGTTTGCAGATTATTAAAAGTAGGAGTTTGGGAAAAAGCAGTCTTTTGAGCTGTCAACTCTGACACTGCTGCACAGACAGAATGCATATAAATAAAACCCCTCCTAATTTTGCTTTAGTATATTCTGATGTAGTATCATGTGTAATTGTGCTGTTAGCTGCAAGTTCCCAGGTGAGATTGGAAGTGATTTTGTCTCCCTTATCATGGCTTGATGACTTTTCTAAAACTAAAGGAACACTCATATATTAGCATGTCAGGTTGGTAAAACTATCAGCTTGATACTGAAATCACTGGTTTGTTAAATTCTTAATTTCCATTTTAGCACTTCAAATTATCTGTGTTTGTCAGCAATAAAGCACCTGCAACAATAAATGTAATGGAAAGAACAAGGGAGTTGTGTTCAAGGAAGGGGAGGCTTGTTCACTCCACACAGAGATAAGGGACAGATCCATGGGGTACCACACTATAGTTGGGGTTATTGCATGTAGCAGCTTTGGGAAGTCCTGATTTGAATCAAGAAAGGAAAAAGAGCACAGCTGTATCTCTGGTCAGCCTCTCAAGTTCAGCACAGGGTGCTGCTGGGTTTGTATCTCTTTGCCAGAGCTGTTCATTGTAGGAAATCTCCATGTGTTACCCAGGAGAGCACCCCTGGTGCACCACACGCATTCCCACCGCCCAGCTTTTGCTCACGTAGCCTTTCCATCATGTTTTCAGGACAACATGACAGCTCTTTGTCATTTCAATTTCTCTGCTGCTTATGACACAAATCCCTCTCTAGAATATTTGCTTCTTTGATCAGATGGCCTAAGTGCCCATTTCCCACAGCAGTTAGCTAACAAAACTCCTCCCATTGGTTATTTTTTTTTTTTCTTTCTAGTTCCTGCATAGCTTCTCTAGAAACAGCACCTGCCATTCTCCTGAAACCTGAAAGAAGTATTTTTTCTTACTTGCTGTTTTTTTATGGGTTTCCCATTCCTGATTCACAGCTGTCCTTCCTCCAGGGTAGAAGACCACTACTGTAAGCACCTTTTCCTGCTGTCACTTCTCAGGCAAGTGTTACAGGCTGCATTTCTTCTGAGCCCCATCAAGGGACTTATATAAACTCCTTATGCTGCAAGTAGTAAGTATATCTTTTGTTAGCTGTTAGGAATAATGTTTCAAAACAAAATCTAATTAATCACAGAAGTGAGTAAAAGTGAATAATTTAATGGAGATAAAAAGTAAAATTCACACAAATGCCTAATTATTGTCAGTTTATTACAATTTTCAAAATCTCCTATGGGTCTTAATTCACTTGTGAAAGTTGGGAATGCAGCTCCTCTATCACTTTGGAAATGTTGTGTACCAGTCCTTGCTTCTTCCCTTGAATCTATTTTATGCTGCATACTTTGTGCACAGATGTCTGTCATAGAGCAGACCAGCACAGTGCTGGAACATTAAATATCAGGCCAATGTTATTGTGTACTGACTGAAATGTCTGTCATTGCCTGAGAAGGGAAAAGAAGGTTTTATTGTGCTTTGCAGGTGTATGTTTTGTGATAAATGATATTCACATGATTTACATTAATTTATGGGTGACTGAGTGTGTCTAATGGTGTCAGGATAATTAGAGGGAAATATTTTATGGCTTGCAAGGAGCAGAGCTCTGTTTTCCTTCATGACTGAGGCTTGGGTACAAGAAGATAAATTACTTTGGTACAAGAACACATTTGATCAGATTCATTATACATGGCTTTACACATCTCTGAACTCTCGCTGATGGCAAAACAGAAAGAGCAGCGTCATTTCTTGGGGTGCCCTCAAATAAGCAAACCTTTTAAAAGAGGAATCTTTACCTGCCTTGGGCAGTTTGAGCAACAAGAGAACCAGAGCTGGCTAGTTTCACTCAAAAGGACGTTTCTCCAATGGTGTGATACCTTCACTTTTCCTTGGGGTTTGAGATACAAAATTGCATTCCTGCCTGGCTAATTCCAAGGAGGTTAGTACAAGGGCAGGCTGAAACAGAACTGCTCTCCAAGGAAATAGCAAACCTCAGGCAGAATTTGCCCCCAGGACTGAAGGCTGGTGCCATACTGGATGGAAGAGGCCAAGGGATGGGGCAGGAGCTGGAGCTGGGGGTTCTCATGAGCCAGTTAGGCCCTAGATTTGTGCAACCTCACGGGGATCTAGGACACAGATCCTGGACAAAATGAAGAAGAGAACCAGCACAGATTTTTGTTTTCCTGTTTCTGCCTGCCCTAGCATGCTGCACAGGCTGTAGCCCAAATCACTCCCTGGTCAGATTTAGACAAGGTGCCAATGTCTTCCCAGAGAAACCACATGGAACACATTGGAGAAACTAATCTTATCAGAAGCTGCTTTTTGAAATTTGTGTAATAATTGAACCATTTGCAAACTTCTCTGCTGGTTTCTGTTTGCTGTTGCATTCAGGAGCACTGGCAGGGATGTCCTGTGGGCAGGTTCATCTAATATTAATTCTGCAGTTTACCAAAGAGGAATTAAAACAATAAGGCAAGGAGACAAGGGAATTAGGCTAAATCAAAAGTAGAAGTGCTGAGTATAGATGTTAAAAAGGGAAAAGCCATGGTCTTCAGGGTGTAAGTGAATGAAGTGAAAGGACTCAGGGGCAAAACAATTATCAGCGGGAAAGTGATCAGTGATATGATCCCATCTGATAGCAGTACTGTTAATGCCAGATATTCCAAAGTCTTAATGCCAGTAAACAAAAACAAACAAACAAACAAAACTAAAAAAACCCCACAACAACAACAAGAAAATCACACTTACTAAATGAAACAACAAATGTTGCTTTCCCTTTATTTTCTTTTCATGAGTACAATATAGGGAATTGTCCCATCACATTTTTGTCTTTTTTCCCCCCACAACAAATGAAGTGTAGAAGTATATTCTCTCGTTAAAGGAAGAAGATCAGTGTGTGCAGCAGATAGGGTATTCTTGTTTCTTATGTTAGTTTCTGAATCTGCCATGGCCCTGCAGGGTGATTCAGATTAGCAGTTTTCCTGCAGTTACATGCTTTGCAAAGCAGGCTGAGAGCTGTGGATGTGAGGTACTAGAGACCAATCATGCAATGTGGTTATCCATATCCAGAGGGCTTTCTTCTGTGCCAGGTTCCTGGTAGGCTCATTTCCTGTTCTCTCATGTACACCAAGGAACCACAAGAAAAACTGGGTAGATTTTACTTTCATCTCTCTTTATCCTTGACCTCATTCCTCAAGCAGTCAGCACATCTACTGGCACAATGCATTGTTTAACATTTACCTCTTTTGTGTTTATATAGTCATTACCTTAGCCTTCGGTAGACGTTTATGTAGTGCTCAATTTATTTGGAAACTGTTTTTTTTTTTTAATTTCATTTTTCTTCTAAAATAATTTGTTTTGAAAATAAAGGCCATATTTTGTATTACCTGGCTGGTTCTTTTGACTCTGCCCTGGAACATACACATTCCTTCCCAGTATATTTGTGTTTTACTTGCTGTAACCTGGGAAGAAAATTTGGAATAGTATCTGTTCCTCCAAGTATTAAGTTTTTGCTTGGATTTGGTCTTTTCTTATCATGCCTTAAATGTGACAATAAGCACTTACAAGAATTTCAAAGAACACTACCTAAGACTCATAATATTATTTTCTATTCCTCAGGCTTTTGAAACAGTAGAGCTTAAATTTTCATGCTGGAACTTAATTTTTTTTTTAGATTACAAGTAAGATTTAAAATATTTTTGAACCTGCTTCTTTAGATCACTGATATTATTGGTGAGGGAAGGGCTTTGCTTCCAAAAAAGCCTTTGTCTCTCTCTAAGTGAAATTGCTCAGAGCAATCTTAAATGTGAACTACAAACTAATAGAGTTTCTCTGTAGCAACTGCTGTCTTTCCAGTGTATGAGCTGCATTCTGAGATTTGAATATGTAAAGTGACTAGGTCAGGCTGACTTGAGGATATAAAAATTATTGGCTAAAGTAAAATTTTGCCTGAAATTAAATTTGCAGAAAATCAAATATCTGTTGTTTAGTCCTAAGCAGATGTTGAAAAGGTTTTCCTGGATGCCATCCTTCTTGACAGTATGTCTTTTGATCTGAAGCCAAGTGAGAAATCTGGATGCTAGTCTGGATCTGGAAATTTTCTTTAAATAAGCATATTAGTTAAGTATGTAAATCTGCTTATCATCACTTAAGGAACATTTCCAGAGTAAGAAACATCTGGAGCTCAATACCAGCTAACTTATTAATTCACATTTTTAGTATGTTGCATCCAGAGTATTGTAGGATTCTGTTATCTCAATTGCTTAAGTCAGCTTTATCTCAAAGGCAATTAGTTGTAAGTTCTGTTGTTTACACACATTTAGTCTCATGTGAAATCCATGGAGTGTAGTTTTATAGGCCTTCTCACTCAGCTTCCCAGAGCTGTTCAGAAATAGACCAATACACACCGTGGTACAAGTAACTCAGAGCTAAAATAATCATGGCTTTGAAACACCAGTGCTTGCTTCCATGAGAGACAGGTTATGGAAATAATTGTTACTGGTTAGCATTTTGAGCTACGTGGTCTGGTTTCTTTATCTGAACTCACCACAGTCTAATTCCAAGAACTGATTATTTGACCTGTTCTTGGTAGGAACATTAGTACAGATGTCAATACATCCATGAACCTTCCTCAGTTTTATGACTGCATTTCCCCCTAAGCTTAGAAAAGATTCTCAACTTCTAAATTTACAGCAAACCATTTGTACATTTTTTAGCTTTTTCCAAACTGATGTATGCTGGATGTTTTATAGAGCATTTCTGCTAGCTTAAATGATAGGTTGTACTAAAGCATGAAAGGTACCTTGCACTTATTGAAGTGAGAATGGCTGGTGGCTGATCCTTTATATGTGAAAAGTCTAGAAAACAAAGGTAACATGTTGTTTAAGGGAATATTGTTTGTTGGTGGTAAGAAATTAGTATAAATCTCTACCAAAAAAAAAACCAAAACAACAAACCCACAAAAAAACCAAACCCAAAAACCATTTTGAAACTGAGTCAAAGCCTTAGAACTGCACAAGCAAGATGGAATGTGCAATTCTACATAATTATAGTGGAGTTCTGCCTAGTTCACATACTCCTTGGCTATGCAGTTAAGGTGACTCAAAAAAAGTGCACGTAATTGTGAATCTCAGGTAGCAACACTTTTTTTAAGGATATAAATGCATGTAAGTACCCCTTTGTTTTTTTTGGTTTTTATTCAGTGAAATTTAATGATCATGGTACTATTAAAGAAAAACTCTGCAGACCTGATGCAATTCAGAAAATGTACAAGCTCCAATTAATATTTTAAACAGATCCAGCCCTTTCTAGGAACTTTGTAGCCGTCTAAGGTAGTTCAGGTTTCTGCACCTTAAAATTAAAGGCTGTCTTAGCTGCGTCCTCCTGCAAGAGGATATTTATGTTTGCATTTACTCCACAGGAGTCAGGCCCAAACCAAAGCATTCTGTGAATTAATTTTTCTCAAGCACTGTTCACTGCAGTCACAGTCCCTTAGGTGTGGATCAAAAGTGTTGGTCTTGTGTCCTTGAGCAGATTAGGTAACAATTTATGACTGCATACTGCTTGATGTGGCATCTGCTGATGAATTTAAATGCAGCCTTACAGAGAGGCCATAATGATCAGTATTACTATTTTTAATAATTTGATTAGATGTAATGGCTTTGGAGGAAAGATTGCTTCTCTGTTGTTTGTACTTGTCATTGTGAAAGAGAATATTGATTCAGAGTTTGATTTCCTTGGTGCTGCCATAAAATGAAAGCTACATAACAATATTCATAGTAATTTGGAAATATAAGGCAGATGGGGCCTTCAGTTTATAAAGATGATTTTCTCTCTTGTTTTTGTTGTTGCTCTGACTATACAAAGTTACATTAGGGGGTAAAGAGTTCACTGTTTTTTGATATATAAAAGGAAAACTAAAGTATCTTACTGTGATTCCATGAAAGAATTTTAATATTAACTGAGCAAACAAAGCTCTCATGTACAATCTTCTGTTACTGTTTAAATTCTCATTATGTTTCAGGGGTTTAATAACTGGAAGTTGCTTCACAATGTACCTACTGTGTGAGCTAAGCTGTTCCAAATATTTTTCCTGACTCAAATCAATTAAGAATATTGTGTTTCATTGTGTATTTATAAATACAGCTAGAGTCTCCCTCTAGAGAGTGTGTACATTAGAAGAAAAAAATTTTTGGAGGGCAAGACATTACTAGCATAATGTTGAAAACATGTTTCCTCCAAGAAACATAGAAAATGTATTAATTTTTATTATATATGGTAATTATACATTGCATTACTCAGCTTGTCAGGTACCCACTTGTTTTATATCCTTACAGTAAGTTATGTTTCTGTATAATAGATTCTAATTTTCTACTGGTCAAGATAAAAAAAAAACAAAACACAGGGAGAATAATAATAATAATAATAATAATAATAATAATAATAATAATAAATGCATAAACATAAATTAATATTTTATCATACAACAATGTTTCCATTCACTTGTTTTTAAAGGAATCTCAGTGTTGGGGTGAGAGAAACCTATCTCATATTATTTTAAAATCTTTTTAATGTGCATCTCAGCATTGGAAAGAGCAGTGGAGTCAAAATAATCTTCATACTGACTTGTATATATACAGGCCAAAGATATAACAGGGGCATTATTGCTATTTTCTGATTTTATTTAATTAATGTCAGTTCACCTGTGCACAGATGACATACTGGGTTGGGTTCATAAGAGTCTGTGAATCCATTAACTTCAGGTGAGACACAGCAATAAGCACAAGCTGAAACCTGTCTGTTGACTTGAGTTACACCCACGTGTAGGCTTATTTCTATTTATATTGGTTTGGGCCCTCTTCTCTTTTGCCTTCTCTTTCTTAAAATAGTGAAAAATCTTACCCAGACTGTAGGGGAGAGCTTCTAAATACAATGTAAGTAAACATGTGAAAAGAAAGAAATCTGTGATACAGATAGCTCTTTATCTTCTTTGAGTGAAAGACAAGAGTTGAATGGTGCTGTACTTGCTTTTCTGTTCTTCTGGAAGAGGCATAATAGGAGAAGGTGAGTCATGAGTATGTTACAGGAAACATGCAGCTCAGGAGTACATTCTATTTGTGAGGCAGGCTTACTGAAATTGTCCTGTTAGGAAAATTCCTTTGCTTTGGCAGTGAAAGGTCTAAGAATATTTTTCCAGCCCCTAAACGATTGATTGTGTGTGTGTAAACGACCACCAGTGTAGCTTTTAGGCTGAAAAGTTGTGACATAGGTGTTCAAATGACTTCCACGGAGCACCTAAAGTACAAATAATCCTTCTAATATTTGCTGAATGAAAATGAAAACACTTTCACTCACAAAGAACACAGAATTTCATCACATTCATATATCCCGAATAAGCCGTTGAAAAGGAAGATATTTACTGGAATTCAGAAAGAAATTTCTTGAGTTCTTATGTTGATAATAGGCCCTCTTTCTCTGATGTGTCACTCAGCAGGTGTCAGCACTGAAAACGTGGGCCTAAAATTTTCACATGAAGTTTTGTCTATTATATTATTATTTTTAAGAACAATAAATAGTGTTTTTTGTTGAATCCAAAGAAGAAATTTGTTTTGACTGTAGAATGAGATTCTGGAGAGGAACAGCATGTATTATCCAGTGAATCATACTTTTCAAACAAAAAGCAGCATACAAGAAAAGATCAAGGTTTATTATGCCTCACTTACTATCAAAGAAAAATGTAATGGCAGATGCAATGTTAGCAAATTCATGGTGCTCTGTTCACTTTTCCACGGCAGATGAATGACTGTAATTGATGGACTGGTCAGACAGACTAAAACAAAATAACATTTTTCTTTGACAGATCAAGGATTTGCCTGCTTTCTTTTTAGTGAAAAACATGAAAGCTGGAAAGAAGTTTTATTGGAAGTGATGCACCTTCATTGTCAGTAACAATGAGTAGTGGAGTGACAGAAGGTAAGCTAAATGTTCATATTTAATATTTTATTGCTAAAAGGTATGGATTTTTTTTGGAGTAATTCATGCTTCTAAGAGCAAGATTGAGCAGGACCCAGTGTTTAGCAACACGTGAGGAGGCCAAATGGTTTTTCAAAACTTACTGTGTGGAACAAAGTCACTTAACTGCTCAGTATACCTCAGAGTGTGTGCTATGGACTCAGCAACATGGAAAATAACCAGATAGTCCTCCCTCTACCACATTTTCTCCTTCTTGCTGGTTGGTATTTTTCTTTATGATATACCTAATGAGTCCTGTTTTTTTCAGGGATGTTTGTCAACATGGTTAAAATATCCTGGAAAGCCAAATGTTATCTTTGTACCTTAGGGGAAAAGAGCTCATTGACATTGGTAGACAAGGTCTTTTGTCCACATGCCTCCCTCCTACCACCCTTGGACTGTCCCTGAAAACTATGTGAAACAAGGAGAAGATATTGCTAGTGGTTTTATAAATAAAATTTTATCAAAATTTTTCTAATTAAAAGAAGGACTTACAGAAAATACCCACTATTGAAGTCAATATCTATTATTCTCCCCCCCCAAAAAAATTGGGTGCTTCAAAAAATGAAGGGACAAGGTTTTCTTTGCTGCCATGCTATCTAAAGTGCATGGCCTTTGCAATAAAGAACTCCAGCATATAAAACAACTTTTCCAATGAAAGCTGAATAAACAGTAAGCTAATTGCGTTTAATTCAAAAACCAATAAATTTGAGATAATGCTATTTAAACACTGTGGTTCTCTACTGTACTTATCTGATATAATTCTTTCTTTGCATATGACCATGTCCTTTCAATATGCGTTGTCACACCTCTGATGAAATGGAGTTGAGAGTCATGACAAAACCAGGAACATCTGGGAAATGAGAACAGAAAAGCTGAGTGTCAGATAGCAATCAATGGATCACTTAGGGCAATTATGCTTAGGAAATGAAGGTTGTGCAGATGATGTAATTTGCACATGATCAGGCTGGTGATGGGAGTCAACACTGCTCCCCTTAGGCTGTTACGGAGATGCCTGTGCAGATGTCTGTCCTAGAAATGCCACACGTTCAGGAGAAGCTGTCAGCTCCCTGAGGAGCCACCCACTTCAGATGAGACACAACAGGGCAAATGCCCTGTGGCAGTGCCATCCATTAGGACAATCTGTGCAAGCCACACTCTAAAGAAATGAGCGAACTGGAACAGAATGAAACATGAATTGTAAAGCACAGAGAAGTTCTCCTTCCAGTCAGTTTAAGCTTCCTGGCTCAGTCCAATCTTGACACCTCTCCAGTGACACTTAACTTACTCAGTTTTGCCAGGTCTGTCCTTTCCCATTTGTCCAAGTTTACTTTTTTTGTCATTTCAACTTAGCCCGTTTTCCTTCTCTACATTTTCTAATGCAATTAGTTGAATGATTTTGCTCCCTTCCCTTTCACATCATGTCAACTAATCACTTGCCTATATTTCTCTTGCCTCAGCTGTGCACATTTCTCTTATGCAACAATTCAGCTTTAAGCTTTCCCTCCTGTTAGAGCTTGCTGCCCCTATTATTATTTATTAATGCTTTGCACAACTCTTCACCAAGAACTTTGACTTATCTTAAAGACTTTCAATAATTAAGCCCCACAATAAGCCTATAAAGGATGCAATTATATTATCTATTTACCAGATGGCTAACCAGGAACAGACAGAAGTTAGCTAAATTGCCCTGGGTTAAAAGTTGGGGAAAGACAGCACTGGGAATAGAATCCAGTGTTAGTTGAGTTTCTCTGCCAAAAGCTTGTAGTACTACAAAGTGTGTATACCAGCTGTTGGGGAATCACTGTGCTGGCCCAGAATTGTCCTGCTCTAGCTAAGAGCTTAAGATCTATTATTGAATAGGTTTTCAAACTCAGTCCTTGCCCTTTTCTTTCCTAGGGGACAACAGAAACATCTGAACTTGTAAACCTAAAATGAAACTCTGGTGATATTTCCCCATCTCTTCTGTAGTAGTTCTGTAACTGAGTGAGGTCTGTGAATAGCTGGATTTTAAAAAAAATATGTGTATTGTCAGCAAAACACTTTGAAAAAGAGAAAGTCATTGTTTGTCTGTCTATCGATCTATCTGTCTATCACAGTGTGAGCCAGTCAGACAGCCTGCCCATAGCACCAAAAAGCCATGCTGGATTTGTTATCTGTGCGACCAACCATCTGGACTACATACTGAATTCTCTGTCACCATTAAACAGAGGAATCACACTTTGTAAATAGTGACTTTAAGGATTTTTTTCTAGAGCTACTTATTTGGTGAGGCTGGCAAATTCTAACCAGTCCTTGTAAGTTTAGGTCTTGATGTCCACGTTCATCCTATTGTCATGTGTGTGATCTTCTTCAATATGTAGAATATTGAACAGAATAAAACTTATGGACTATTCCAGATGCAGGGTTTGCAGTGTATTTGTAAAAGCTTTGACATGGTGCTCTAACTATTTGCATGAAGTATTTTAGGATCATTTTAAGTCTTTGGGATCATTTTACGTGTTACAGTGAAGACTTACAGTCCTTTCAATTAATCCGATCAATTACTACACTGATCTTGAAAACTCATTTTAAACTAGACATGCTTAATTTTCATGCTGGGAATTAATCTGTGAAGGATAATTCTTCTGATGGATAAAAATACTGATACTCTGCTGCAAGAGCTGTGGCCAAAGTGTGATCACTTCTCTAAGGTTGGTCCCATCCCCTGTGGAGGGAGACCTGCTGTGAAAAATATTGTCATTAAGTTGTAAACATGAAGAAATGCCTTTTGGTCATTTTGCCTTGAACTACCTATGGGTTCCTGGAAGCTTTCCAGTATGAATGGTGAGGGCAGCAGTCTCCAGTTATTCTTAGTACATTTCCAGATCTTTGGGCATGTGTGTATTCTGGTGCCCAAGGTGATGCCTTCCAGTAGCACCAGTTACAGTATCTTGCCTAAACTCACCAGAGTTGCAGAAGATCTTTAAGGGCCATTTGAGATTCTGTCATGGGGAAGATTAAATGCTGAAATCTAGATGGTCTTTCTACTTTGGGGAGGAAAAAAAGCCCATCCATATGAAATTGTGCTCATTACTGAGGAAAATAAATTCTTGTCTGTCAAGCAAATGGCCAGGCTTTAGAAGTGGTTAGACTTGCACATCAATTACTAGGGAAAAACAACACCTGTGTATACTAATTACTTATTTAATGGAAGGTTTTCAGATATAAGGTCAAATTCTCCACTTGTATCAGTTGTATGCCAGAGAAATGTCATTTTTGTCAATGGAAAAACCCACTGATTTACACTGGTAGGTGTTAAAGTAAGTGAGGTGAATGGAATGTTATGGTGCACAGTAGGAGTGTCATTGTAATAAATAACATCTTTAACTTTTAAATGCATGCTTTATATATTCTTACATGATCGATGTTCCTTTAAGTACTGTTTGAGTTAATTTGAGTGCAGTTTTGTTTAGTCTTTGTCTCATGTTTGTTGACTTTTTACTCTCCTTGCTCTGTCAAAAACATTTCGATGCTATAAATAAGAGCATGGATTAAATACATTCTTTGTGACAAGCAATGTGCACTGCATTCACTTCTTTCTTCTAGAAGATAGATTATGTTTTTCATTATTTTGAATCTGCACTCTTCCAGTATTCTGAATATCAGTAGAAGTACATTTAGACTTGGTTATGGAAAAATGGTGTTTTATATATATATTCTACTTGTAACAGATATGTGCTTGCACCTGGAAATATCCACACTCATACAAACTACAGTTTTAAGAAGTTGCAGAATCCATGGCATTGGTTTTATTTATTACAGGAGTTGTGTATGATGCTGTGGTACAAGGGCTTGGGCTATGATGAGATTATACATGATTCATAGGTTAAATCAATTAGGCTTAAAGTATTCCCTCTGGCTGAAGAGGTGGGTGTACAAAGGATCAAACTGGGGAGGTCATCATGCATCAGTTGTAGCTCCCTGTGCCCCAGCACTTGAGGAGTTGTGTCGTAATTCCCACCCCCACCAAGCATTCTGAAACGTGTCTGATGTCCTGGCAGGTATCTTTATGGATATATGGGTATGGCCAAGCCTTTTACAGGTGTAAGTTGACTTAAGTGAAACTGTGTGTTTGCATTAAGGGAAAATTTCATGGATGGGAAACTACCCATGGCAAAGGGAGACTGATGCTTTTCAAAATCGATCTCCCTGTGGTATGCAGTGCAGTAGCAGTTCACTTAAACAAAAAACAAGAAACACACAGGAGGAAACATCAAGGGCTATACAGTCTAGGTGCACACAGAAGACATCATTGTATATTTTCAAGTTATATATCTTCACCAAATATCACATTTAGCCAGCGGTCTGCAGGCAGGAGTAAGGCAGGAAGAGTCTTTCCTTGTGTAACTGTCCTAGGGCTCAAAAAGTCCAGTGACTGTGAAGTCTAGTCTCATCTCAGGCAATTCTATTTTATATTTGTCTTCATTATTGAGCACGCTTCATATTCTCTTCCTCGGCTCACTGCAGCTTCATTGCTTCATTTTATGTATCAGGAAGCCGGACAAAGCTCAACTGGCAGCAGGATTTAGACTTTTATTAAGTCAGATAGAAATCATCTCACTCAGTAATCTGGAAAGATGGTGAGAAGTCGTGAGTTTGGCAGGATGGTCTTTTTTAATTACTGCAGATTTCTGATCTACATTTCCCTGCAGTTTAGCATATTGTTGTGAACTTGCAATGTGAGTGTCAAACTCCCCTCTAGTGGTTGCTGTACACAGAGAATAAACATTGATTTAGCTTGATGACAAGTATTTAACTCTGGACAGAAAAAGATGACAATTCATATGAGATTCTGGTGGTTGTACATAGTGAAATTTATTTATTTGTCTTTCTTCCTCTTTTAATGATTTAGTTACTTCACATGTTGAAATACTGTAATTAAAACATGATTCATTGTCAAAGCAAACAAACAAACAAAAACAAACAAAAAGAATGGTGGCATTATACTCTGCAAAATGCGAATGTGCCACCTATTGGTGATGCCTCTGCACTTCTTGATTGCTCTCCAGCAGGTCACTGGCAGTGTCACCATGAACAATGCCAGTTGTCCCATAGCACACAACAGGGCTACACACAGCTCCCTGCCTGCTTGTATTAATGCAGTACTAGTGCTGCAATAATATAAAAGCAAGAATTGAGCAGTAAGTGTGAAATAAAGAACTGAATGTTAAAAATGTGCAAAGAATAGAGTGACTCATTAAGTGTCATTATGATTAAAGAGTTCCATTTCTTGCTAACAGAGTTCTCAGCAGCAGATTGTGAAACCAGAAATACACTCTGCAAGGCAGAAGTTTTTTGCTATGTGTGAAGAGGAAAGATATGGTGAACTTGTATGTTTCTCAGCCATCTGAGCTGTAAATTTGCACCTCTACAATCCTCTCAGAGAATCTGTTAATAACTTTTTGGAAGCTCTTCTGCCTGAATCCTACAAGGCAGTAAGATTGGATCCTGCCTGGGTCCATGCATGGAAAGGAAGAAGTCTCAGGACATCTGACACTGTAAACTCTGTCGTGAAAGTTTTGTTTCCCAGTTTTCAAAAGCAGCCTTCATTCACCCTTTATGCATATTAAGAATTGTATTTCTGTTGATTAAATATTTCACACAGGTACCTCTGTTCAGTAGGTGCCAGTGATTAAACCTGTCTATGCAGAAGTGGAAACTGTATTTTAAATCTGTGCCCTTCTAATTTGATTTTTTTCTCATAGTTTATATATCAGTTACCAATTGTCCCACTCTCCAGGATAGTATTAAATCACTGCTTATGGTACAGTACCAGCTCTACTTCATTTCATTTAGTAGAAAAAAAAATAAAGCAATGTTACTAGTTTTCTCAGTCTAAAACCAGCAAAGCTGCTATTTAGTAAAAAATTTTGAAATATATTTTTGCTCATAATCCTGCTACTTCTTTATGGCACAGTTTTGGTGATGGTTTGGTACAGTTTTTGTGCTTTGTATTTTTTTTCTCTCTCTCTATTTTTTTTATTTTTTTTTTTTTTTAGTAGCTCAGCTTAGTGAAAGGACAGAGTCAACCCTGACTGGCTGCAATAAGCTAAGCACTGGTGTGTGACATTAAATGTACACACTGGAATGTAAGATGTCACTGAAAACAAAACCAGTTCTGGAGAGATAAGGTAATAATGAGAGCTAGCATACAGCAAGCACAGTTAAAGTACACCACAGTGTAATATTTGACTAATCATCTAAAATTATTGGTTTTCCTTAAACCTGAGATTTGTCAGAATCACAAAACAACCCAGCAGCCTAGATAAACGTCAGAATGAAGAATCAAAAAAACACATTTGAAAATATGGAATATATTGTTATACCCATGAAGAGTGTAAAGCAATAGCTGTGTTAGGCCCTCTTAAAAATAATACACTTTCATCTTATGTCTTAATGTAAGAATGTCTTTTTGAGCAGATGTTCTGGGAGTGCTCCCTCCCTTATGCAATGACAGAAGCATAGCAATGCTCCTAGAGAGGTTTACCTTTCAGAGCTGACAAGTGTTAAAAGAAAATGGGGGGTGCGAACAGGTTTATAATCTACATCACAGATATGTGGGAAAGGGTTTTAAAATACACTGTGTAAGGGAGAGGAGAAAAATCAGACACATTAAATAAAATCTATATAAATAGCAACAGTGAAGTCATACAATGATCTTTAGCAAAATAAGCCCCACTAAAGCAGGCCATGAGCAGTGAGAGCTGCTATTTCTTATGGGATGCAGTGATAAAGAAATTACATACTTATTTGAGAGGAACATAAATAAAGATTAATAGGTTAATGAGTTATTTTCCTTTCATTACTATACTATTGTACTTTATTATAATTGCTTTGCACTCATTTAATTAAATTTGAACTAGGGCCAACACAAGATAATTTGTTTTCCCTGTACTAAACAATGAGTATGCAGATTGGAAGTACTGAAGCAGTAATCAGCCCTCTGTTTGCAACACTTTTCTACTCTGAGTAGACATTATAATTGATAATTTGATTGTTGCAGCACTCCGTGCAATATATTTTAAAGCAACATTAACATAATGGAAATTATGTTGTGTGCCTAATCCAAGCTTTTCACTCTGTAAGTATACAAATCCCATTCTGTAATGAATTAGGGCACTATCCACCAAACATGCATACAACCTTTACATGCCTCGTTTTGGAACAGAGCTATCTCCTTCTAGTCTCCAGTCAATGTCTTCCCTATCAAGTTATATCACTTAAGTTGTACACAAAAAGAGCTAAAATAGCAAAGCTAAGCATTTCAATGAAGCCTGATTTGTTCTGAAATAAATCTGTCATTAAAACGAAGTAGGTTTTTTTTATAGTCCCTGTATAATTTTTGCATTATTTCCAAGGAAGGTGTTTATCCTGACCATTAGGTTTTATCTTTCTATTGTCTCTTTCCACCCTCGGAGAACCCTACTAGCAAAACAATGATGTGACTGAGATGTTGAGGAAGGACTTTTCAATGCCTGTAATATAAAAGAAAAGCTACCTCATTACATTTTTATATATATTGAGCCTAGGAAACAAAGCGAGTTTTTTTCTGCAAGAATGAGAGGAAAGGCTGAGGTTCTATTTGATCTTTTTCTTTACCCCAATCACATGCCCACCATGCAGTTTTAATAGATTGCTTCTTGTTGCCCCAAGACCTTGCAGAGGAGCTGGTCTGCATGTCCTGACCTAAGGAAGTCCTGAGGATGATGGGACAGTCCTGAGCAGTTGTGTGCCACCTCTGCAGTCACCAAGGTTACCTTGCCTTTCAAGTTTGGGCCAGGAAAAAGAAGTTGAAAAACAAAGTGAAGTGTGATGACTTATACCAACTTTCTGCCAACTTTCACTTTATTTGTTTTCTGACAAAATAAGAGTGGTTTTGCTTGTGTAAATATTTGAGTCACCTCATTTAATATTTGCCTATTTACTTTACAGCCCGAAGTGTCCCTGCACTAGAAAGGTGAGTTGTGGGTTTGTAAAATGAGTTCAACTTGTTTGACAAAAGTGTTGTAGAGGAGAGTATTTCACTTACTGTCTTTTAGAACTGAGCTTGCAAAGTCTCCTATGGTCTTCCTTATGCAAGGAATCCTACTGAAAATAATCATGATTAGTATTTTAGAGAAGTTATGATGAGCTTAACTGTGCTGCTCACTGGAGAGCAGTGCTAATGAGTGTGGAGTGGCCCAGGTTGCCTGCACACACTTCTTTTGTTCTCCACCACGTTTCCAAAGGAAGTTTTTGAAGGGGATAGGGAGCCTGACTGGCAGGCCTGACTTCCTTTTTTTCTTTTTCTAGTGTGTAATTCCATTTCCTTTTGTTGGCAATTCTTTAACATCGTTATAAAGCCTAATGTATTAGGAGAGATGCTATTCTAATACTCCTGGAGCTGAGAGAAAATTAGAAGTACAGGAGAAATGAACGGTGTTACAGATATTTAAAAAAGTGTCAGAGAGTGCTCCCTGCCTCACCACCCAGCTCTAAAACCACTGATCCTCTGAGAGCTCTCTCTGTCTATCACTGTGGTCTGACACTACGTGCTTCCACTTCTATTGTTTTGGGATTTCCGTGGTTTTCCAGCCATGCAACAGGAACCTGGGGAATCCTGCCCCAGACAGTTTCTCTCTTACATATGAGATTTCACTAACTAGGTCCCCAAGATCTATTTGGGGTCCAGAAGTAATGAGGTGGGCTTTGTGTCGTGAAAAAAGATGGAGCTGGCTGCCTGTGGTGAGGCACTGTGTGTTGGGAAGAGCAGGGAAGCCAAGATCCCTGCTGAAATCAGGGTGTAGGGGAGGTCCTCTCATCTTCATTCAAAGCCTGTAGGAGGTTTCTTTCCTGCACTTAGTAGCACAAAGACAGAAGCCTTTTGTAGCTTGTCTACTGTGAGGCCTTACCAAAGTCTCCTGAGTCTTAATAAAAGTTGCAGCCATGCTCAGTGTGGTTCAGTTTTGCAATAAAGCTTGGTGCATTTCAATAACTTTTGAGTTTTCCAGAGAAAGGCTTTGCCTGAGCAAAGAGACATGAGATCCATGACAGACAGGGCATCATTTAGTGCTCATATCAAGGAGTGGTGGGATTTTTCCACACCACCTTAGAATCTGTTACGGTGGATTATGCCTTCAGAAAAACTAATTTATAATGTCTCAAGTAGAAAGTGGATCATAAGTGCTCTGTCTTTTTATACAAAGCCACTGCTCTCAGCCCATAAGGCAAATCCAGGGAGGCTTCTGTTTTCCATTTACCGTATTTTCAATTGATTGGTCAGTGGTGTGTATCCTTTTTCAGTTTCTTTATTCTCTCTCTTTCAGACTTGGAATATCATTGCCTGAAATCCTGAGGGTAACATTATAGATTTCTTTTTATTTCACACAGAGACCTTTAAACACACAACATACCTGAATTACCCCTCCATCTAGCTTTAAATCAGTCTGGGTGTGTAACTCAAATCACAGATTCAATGCTATAATATTGCTTCTTTGCACCATTTAAAAGGTTGGACTAAAAAGGGAACAACCCTTTTCATAGGTGTGCATAATAAATGTAGCATGACTAGAGATGTAAGAATGGGAGAATATTTTGATATGAGGTGTTATAACCAAGCTAGGTTTATAGTGAAATCAAAAAGTGTAAGAAGAAAGAAAAGCTCTGAAAAGCATGAGGGGATCATGGAAGGGTATGGATGGAAAATAAAATAGGAGATTTTCAAAGCTGAAGTTTTGTAGCTAGAGAATTCTACCTGCCATCCAGTGTGGATATTTATTTGGGATAAATAAAATAGCAGCTGAGACTGTTGAAATGCATATATCAATCATCTGTAAGATAAAGCAGCTAGGGAAGATTGAAAGATTACAGAACAAAGGGGAAAGTGTAAGTAAAGGACGAAAATAAAAGAAGTCTGTGTGAAGGCTAAGATAAATAAGAGATTTTCTGAATACACAAGAAATGAGGTCGCTGGAGAATGCAGCTGAATTTGAGACATTGCAAAGGTAACCTACCTTTGGTTGAGAGAAATATATTTTTCAGATGTTAAATTCTTTTTTCTCGATGAAGATAAGGATAATACAAAGAAGAGACACCAAACCAGAAAAAGGAGTTAATATAGACTCTGAATACTGAGAAAATTAGGACTTTAAAAGTCAACCCAAATTCCAGTGAGAAACTGAAACACTCAGGAAGAGACATGCTCACCATGTTGTTGGAAATAGTGCCTGGCTGGAAATGCCTGGAGACTTGGAGTATAGTCCTGGACAGTGAGTTATTGGTAGATTTTAGGTCATAACATGTGGTTTGGGTAGTCTGTTTACAAGAAAATAGTTCTGTACACAGCAGTTTCCATTATCCTTGTGTATTATGGGCTTTTTTAAAGTTTGTTATAAAGAGAAGGACACCAAAACAAGACCACGGTGAGGCTGATGTGGAGGAGCAGTGCTGAGAGGCCACATCCTCACTCCATTTGAGTCAGAGTATTTAAACACAATTAAACGTGGTTGAGGAAAGACCATGAGCTTGCAATCAAGTGAAGAATGTATAACATGCTTTCAAAGACAGCCCAGACCAATGGAGAGCATTAAGACTGAAGAATTCTCAGCAGAAAAAAAACCCAACCAACCAACCAACCAACCAAAAAAACCCCACAAAAAATGAGCAGCAAAAATAATAAGAGCAAGGTGTGAAATGCAAATACAGAGGCTTGATGTAGTCTAATACTGGTGAGACATGATAGTATCATGGCAATGCTCAAAGGACCAGTCTCTGGTTTTAATTATCTTTTTAAAAAGTTATTTTACAATCAGAAAAGGTTCAAAACCGCTGCTAGTATGGTACAAGGGCAGAGAGACCTTAGTTATTTGTTAAAGTTAAAGAAAGCAGGTCTATAGAACAGAGGAAATTAGGAGGTCATCTCATTGAGTCAGAGATAATTCTGAAGGGAATAGGCAAGATAAATGCTGCCAGGTTAGCTGAACTCTTTTGAGATGCAAGAACAAAGGAGATGAACGAAGAGAAATCAATGGTCACTGTATTTATTTGGAATTCCTTACACAAATTGGGAGCAATTGCATGTATAAAAGATTTTACTAAGAGGAAGAAACAATTTAAACAATAATTGAAAGGGTTAGTGTATCTAAGGTTTTAAAAATATAGACATTTAACATTAACATTTACAGTGAGCTATTTTCTTTGCAAATAATTATACATAATCTCTTTGCAAGGCAGCCCTATTGCAATAAATAATAAAATAAAGCAGAAAAACTCCAAAATAGAAATTTTAATTTAGAGGTGGTTCTAACTCTGGTTATTGAAAATTTTCCTGCAGTGATTTCCCAACAGCACAAGTAAATTGTGTGTGGAAGGAGGGAGTAAACACTGCTTTACTATATATACTTCTGTGTCTACCATTTTTCCTATTTGAAAGCATGTATACCAGAAGGGATTGTGTCATCAGATGAGTTACTTGGTTTTTGGGTTAGGTTGGGTTTTTTTCTGTTTTGGTTGTTTTGTGGTTTTGGTTTTTTTTTTGTTTGTTTGGGGTTTTTTTTGTGTGTGTGTTTGTTTGGTTGGTTGTTTGTTTTCTAATTATTTTAAATATACATCTGGGCAGAGGGATACACAAATACACACACCACACACACACATTTATTTATTTATTTATTTATTTATCTATTTATGTATTTATTTATATGGTGTCATAACCCAGAAATTTGCATGCTGTAGTTCTGAACTAAAATTGTGAGAGCCCTTCAGGGACTGGTGCTTCCCTAGAGGCTCCCTGTTTAACCAGGAGCTCCCCATTTGCTTCAGCCATGGCTCTCTTCTGTAACACAGCACTTCATGGAAAAGTGCTAACTGAAATGGGGGGTAGAAGGGACACAGGGATTTTTTTTTTTTTTTTTTTTGCCAGAGACAAACAACCTCCTATTCAAATGTAAAAATGCAAAACTTTGTCTGTACATGGACTAAAAAGTGCTATATATATATTTTTTTTTATATTAGGAGTCCATCAAAAGCTGAGATGAAGCTGTAACATCCTGCCTGGAAAAAAGGAGCTTGTCCACCAGAGTAATGATGGATCATCAGACTCACCCTGTCAAATAGAAAACTTGATCTCCAAGAACTGAGGCTCAGGTATGATGCAAGACCACTTTTATTCAGCCAAGGATGACCGCCTCTCTAGAAACTGTCAGCAGAGGTCCCTATGGTCTGCTGAAACCTGGAGCTTCCCTTTTCTTTCGAGGATATGAAGATGGACACAAATGTAAGTTAACAATAAAAGATGAAGTACATTGAAGAGTGGAGAGCAGTGTATGATTGTGAAGGTGAATGAATATTGAATTGCTGTACATTGAAGCAGTTAGGAAGATTAATTACTCTGGATTTTAAGTATTAGAAGGGGAACTTGCACTTCGCGTGTACGTCTGGGATATGTGCCTAAGAAATTAACATATATCTGCATAACCCTAAAAAAACCCTAAAGATTCAGAACCATTCCTGAAACTTGCCTAGTTTGTGTTTTGCTTCTCTAGGCACATAGAAATGATAGGATTTTCCCTTCTTCTCAGGCAAAGTGGGTTCCAAAGTGGTTCACATCCTGGTAATCCAGCCTGAAGAATGAAATATTCCTGAAAAGAGGGGGTATGCTGTCTGAAGAGCAGATCTCTGCCAGGGCTGCCGCTCTTACAGGCACATCCAGGCTGGCTGTAAATGAGGTTTTCAGGCAGTAATGTAGCCACAGCAGCTCAGAGCTGCACAGGGCACGCTGTTTACCCAGTTTTTCAGCCATGGAACAACATTCACATCAGTGAATGCAGTGGAGACATACCCAGAATAAGAATGTGATTTATTCTTTCAATGTGAGAAGCAGCTATATGTTCAACAAAGGCTTTCCTTAGACTAATGGCCAAAGTAGGCCCCAGTGCAGCTCTTCTATAGACTGAGAAGAAAGGATTGTTTGTTGAGGCCCAACTGTCCCCAAAAACCAGTCTGCTGAGTGGATTCCGTCATGTGTGAGTTCTCTGCTGGCTTCATTGTCATGGGTGTTTCCGCAAGCCTGCCATGCAGGGCATAACTGGGGAATTTACTGCAGCAGTTGCTGATAGAGAAAATCATTCAAAGTCCAGTCACAGCTTGGAAAGAACAGATGACTGCTATAGAGTGGTTTAATATATATAAGATATTGTTTATCAGCGGAATACAGGACAATGGGATTTTTCCATGGACCCTCTCATTCTCAAGGAATGGCAAAGCATTTAATAAAGGAGTGAGTTAAGAGTTGTGCAGTCCAGAGCAATGGCTGGTTTAGCCTTTCAGTGCAAAACCATTATGTGTTCAGCAGTGGCTTGCAGAGCCATGGCCAGTAAGGGCTGTCGTGCTGAGACAGAGACACCGGCCCTGACACTCTCTTTGTCCCCTCAAACTGTCTGTGGTATTGCTTACTCTCTCCTCAGATGGGTACCAGAGGGAGAAAGAAGGAAACTTTTGTTAATTCTGAGGTTTTCCCCAGTGCCAGTGACAATAACTTGGACCATGTGACGCTTTTAATTGTGAATTGCAAGAGCTGCAGTTGGGTGAGCCCTGGTTTTTGTGTAGGAACTCTGTTCTTCACAACTATTTTCTTGGTCAGAATGTGCCTCCTGTATTATTGGAAAAAGAAAAAAAATGTGCTCTCCTGCTCCATTGTGGTTAGCTACCCTTCCTGAATCAGTGAAACAGCCAAGAAGTAAAACTACACCATTTGCTTTCCAGGGAGACTTGACTTCAGCTGAATTTCAAAGCCAGTTGCACATGTGATTCATGTCAACTAATGCTCCTGAAAATTGCCGGGTTTAAACCCAATTTATAATATCACTCATTTTGGATGCTGACAATTTCAAGCCTTTTGAAGTACTGTTTTTATCTCCATATCTCTAGTACTCATTTTTGGATGTAACACTGCCGTGTTCTTTGTCTTTCTTAGTATTTGGTTTAGGTTGTCATTACAGAAAAGATCCCTCCTCCCAGCAGTGAGGTCTGTCTGTCTCAACCAGGTATTGCAAGGACATTCAAGGACGTGGTGCAGAGTGAATGGCTGTACTTGCACAACCAGTTGGCATGCTAGAACTGCACATTAGCATGGTTTTGGTGCTTGCACAATTTGCAGCAAACTTGCATGGAACTGTAGGGCAGAAGTCCTTGCTCTAAAATGAAGGTGATCAGCTGAAGAAGGCAGTGTAAGTCTGTGTGTAAGTCATGCTCTAATTGTGAGCCCTGGATTAATGGATCCCCAGCTCTGCTCTCCCTTTTCCAGCCCTTGCACATCATAGAGAGGTGGATCAGCACAGATCCACAGCCCCTCTCCAGCCTGGGTATTTGGTTGACCACATGTGGAGCCCCAGCGCAGGACAGAGGTGGTGACTTCATGCTCCACAAATGCAGAATTTCTTCTGGTTGGGCTCAGCTCTCAGAACCTGTTTGTCATGCAGGTTTTCTCAGATGGGGCTTGTCATACAGGGCCTCACAGCTCAGTGTTTAGAGACATGAGTGCTCTGGTTTCAATCTGTGTGGACAAATGCAGATTGATTGAGAAGACAGTACCCCAAAGGTCTCTGATTCAATCAAACACTTCAACATATCCCTATCTTCAGCCATGTGGAGTATTCAGTTTTTAATGATACACACATTTGGACAAAAGCACAAGCTGTTCATGAGACTGCGTGAGCAGAAGGAGAGGCTGTGTTGATCAGCTCTTTTTCTGCTGGAAATTATTCATTCAGGTCACCCTTTTACTGCAAAAGTTTGGGAGCAGGAGTGAGTCATGCCAAGAGCTTAAGGGGGCAGAGTGGCTCCATTAGATGCAGAATGATGGAAGGAGGGTGAGAGGAGGGGAGGAGAAGAGCCACTGCCCCCACATGCTCCTGATCCTGGTCATGGTCCTGCATGAGCTGCCTTTTGCTGCTGCGGCTGCTGCTCTGGCCCAGGAGCTGCTTCTTGTGTAGGAGACTGATCTCCCAGTGCCTCTCTGTGACTGCCATGCCTCCAGTGCCCCCTGCATGGGTGGCTGTCTGTGTCCCTGGGCTGTGCCCATCACCCTGGGCACTGCAGGTAGAGCTGCCCCATCCCCATCCCATCAATGCACTCTGGGAGGAACTTGCAGAGCTGAGGCTGTGACTGCTGTGAAGAGTGCTGCTGTACCTCAGCAGCTGGATGGATGTCATTGAAAGTGAGAGAAGGGGAAGAAAACCCACAAAACAAGCTTTGGAAAAATCTTTATCAAACAATACCTGTTGTGGGAACTGCTTTCAGTGAGATGCAAACACATTTTCCTTTCATTTCTGCAGTGGTTCTGAGCTGCTTCATTAATAACAGACTTGTTTTGGAGACTGACAAGATGGGAACCAGCACTGTAATTACACACTGCCCTTTTTGTGAGGACTGCCATGAAAAAACAATGCTGTGTTCTCATTTCCTCCAAAAGACAAGCAGGGAAACAAATTTCTAACACCTTGCCCTCTGTTGCAGCTGGACACTGTTCCAGACTGACATGAATCAATTAAAAGTGAAAATGTAACCCATAGAAACATTATTCAGTGAACTTCATACAAAAGAAAGCATTTCTACTCGCCTAATTAAAGGATGAGAAAAAAGTATATATTTTTGGCAGTAGTTGTGGAAGTACTTTGCTTTTTTTTTCCAAAAGTCAGACCATCAAACACAAACAATTAACAAAAGAAAAATATTTCTTTTTCCTGGAGTTGGCTAATTAAAAAATTTCTCCCTCATCAATTCACTGAACACCGAAGGAGACATTTCATGGCTTTTTAGCACCTGGAATGCCATATTTATTTTTCAGTTGAAAAACTGTATTATGGTGAACTGCCATACACACAGCTTACCTGGATTCCCCAAATAAAGCAGTGATAATCTTTATCATTGCTCTCTTGACTTTGTTTCAACATTCTTTTTAATGCAAATTTCCTAATCTAACTTGTAAAACATTTAATATTTAGAATATACTCCTTTAAGATCCATCAAAAGAGGCAAAGCTGCACAACAATGCCTGGTGCTGGAGCATTGTGAGCCTGCTACAAAGGAATGAGGTGATTCTTTCTTTCAGGTCAGAAGGTCAGGCTTCACTGCATTAATTTTGCTGAGTCTCTTTGTTATTTATAACAAACAAGGTCATTTATTTTCATTTCCTTGTTTCTAATTGCATGCATCTCCTTTGGAGTATGAACTCGGTAAACAGGTGGCTGAAATGCTGGGGAAAATACTTGAAGCTGTTCCAGAAAAAGGGCATGTCCCACACTGGTAAAGCAATTTGATGAGTTAGAGATTTAGTCATAGCAGGATGTGCACCTGCTTAAAAGCAAACACACTTCTCTTTGGCACACACAGATACATGCAAATTAAAAGAGATTATTTCACTCTGAATGGTGGGTTGATATTTGATCAAATTTAACACTGTATATTTTAAATAAAGCCTTGGTGTATATTAGTGAAATACAATCTCTTTTTAGCTGCTTTTGATTTTTTTTTCAACTTCTCTTTGAGTATTACGAATGAATGATATTTCTTCACTAGCTGAGCCTACAAAAAGAATATGTCTCTGGAGGAGAACTTTATCAGGGAATCTTTATGATGAGAACTACCTACATGCACTGAAAAAAAATGGGATAATGAAAAGCTAGAATGTTTGACTGACAAGGAATAAACCAGATCTTAATTTTTTTTTTTTATTCTAAAATGAATTCACACAAATTAAAGGGCATTCATTGGTGTGATAGCAGTGTGTCTTTTTAATCCTGTAAACCCCACGTTTCCAGGCAGCCCAAATGGAACTCCTAAATATATTCATGGGCAGCTTTTGCATAGGTAGTTATTGAATTTGCATTTCAAAACACAGGCTCTGTACGGCTAAAGCTGTGGCTGCTTTGTCCAGAAAGATGAGATTCACTGTGGACTACCTTAATTTTAGGGGTAGTTGAGAATATAGCAGGAAGCAATAATTGTCTGGCATGACTGAGCTTCTGGTGTTGGTGGTTGAGAACAGGTCCAGGGCTGAATCCATAAGGGAAACAGAGATTTCTTAGCAAGGTCTTCTGGTTCCCCAGAGAATGGGAGGCACCTTGCACAGTGTCCATAGGCTCTGCACTGAGCTTTGGAGTGTAAGAAATGTCTCTGAGCAAGGGGAAAGTGTGGGAGGAAAGCTGGAGAGAGGGATGTGCCATCCCAAGAGATGACTGTTTTGTCTCTTTTCTAAGACTGGGCATAGAGGGGTTGTTTGGAGGAGGCTCTGCAAGGGGCATGTATCCTCCTGCTTAAATTGTCCTTTTCTGCAGATTATTTCCAAAGAGTGGGGCAGGGAAGGCAATTTGGTTGTAAGGATTATGCTGCAGCTTTCATTGTTTAGGATGCATACTGTAGCCTTTCTATGAGAAGATTACTGTCCTGGGCTTTTGTTTCCATGCATATGAAAATATACTTTGTGATTTCAGGGAGACAATATGGTTAAATGGTATGTTGGAAGAAAGAAAATATTTTATATCTCTAAAACCGATAAAAATCCAAACCCTTTCTTTAGCAAAATATTTGTTTCTTGAATGTAATTATAAATGTCATTGTACATTCTTCCTGACTTCAATGCTTATCTTGAGGAGTTCAGTGAAAATAAATTGTTTTCATGAAAGCAGAGAAGCCGTTTGATAAACACACTGTCTCAGAAAATTGTTCCCGAAGCAGAGGTCGTTCTCTCACTTTAAAAGAAAGAGAATATGTTTTAGAAAACAAGCCAGGCAGCAGAAAAAAGCATTTTTTTGTTTCAGACAATTCATTGTAAAAAGCAATGTGTAAATCAAATGGAAAATTCTGCATTGATTATTTTGACTGCTGTAGAACCCTGGAATAAATGAAGTTGAAATAGACTTATATCAAAGAACATTGCATTTAGTACCAAGTTGGAGTGTTATTTTACTACTGATTTTTTTTTTTTTTTTAGATTTTGTTTTGTGATCAGATGTTTTATTAAATATTAGCCATTCATGGTAATAGGGACTGATTCTTTATGACCAGCTTGGCACACACTGTTCATGAGCTTCAGGAAATAGTCTTGAGAACTGGAATCTGTTTTTTCAACACTGAAAATCTGGCCCACTGAGGCATCAAAAAACAAAAACCAAAAACTAATAAAATCCCCCCAAAAGACCCAAAAAACCCAAACAAGCAAACAAAAACTCCCCACCCACAACTCTATAAGTTGAGACAACTGAAGATAAGTTCTGAATGAAAGTATAGCAGTTCATTTTAGAGATGCTATTGAGGTCTTTAATCACACCTTCAGAAATCTGTCCCTTAATTTTCAATCTGATGAGTTTATGTGTGTATTTATTACTAAGTCCCAAACTATTATACAAGTGCTTATAAAATAGTGCTTCATTTTTTTTTAAATCCTCTGCTAGAATTATGGTGCTATTAATATCAGAGTTATTAATATGCTCTCAGAAGACTACATCATTAATTAGAAGACCTAAAGGATAACTAATGGGTCCTTTGGAAGACTACTCCCAGTTATTGTGTGGATCTGATCTATCCAAATAAAGCTTTATGTCTACAGAGCTATTAATTATTATTTTTTTAATATATCTTCACATTCTCTAGCATTGGTCACTAATTATTTTATGTTATAACCTATGCTGGTAGATGGTGTGACATCAACACCATGGTAAGTCACTGTAACATTTAAAAGGGACATGATGACAGCAGCATTTTTAAATAATTACTTTTGTTTTTAAGGCATGACTATGAAACTATACATTGTTTTTAGCTTGCACCTTGGTAATTTCTCCTCAAGTCCTTCACTGGCTTCCAAGAGATGACCAAAAGCCCATCCCTTCCACAGCCACCAACAAAGGATGTGCATTGTGGTCACTGAGGGTGGCCAGAGCCACCTCCCCAGCTCTGGGGACAGCTGGGGCACTGCTGCTCACCTTCCCCCCAGGGTACCACACAGCTCTCAAGGATGAGCATGCCCTTGCATTGGGGATTGTTGAATTAAACTCAAAGTCTCAGAAAGACACTTCAGTGATTGCTCCAGAAACATCTCCACATCTTTCTTTAGGTGCTTTATATTGCAATGTGTGCACCTGAAATATATCAAAGGTCGTATGTGTATATTTTGAATCGTTGCCTTAAAGAACATTGGATGAAATTAAAACTGAAAAACATGCATGAGTGAACTTGTTGCAGATACAAGGATTAAATATAGTCTTTCTCACCTGGAAAAACTCTTCACTATATCTCACTAAGACTTTTCATTAAAGTAATTCTTTCAGTAATTAGATTTGGTTCTACTGTAAAGTGAAAGTTTCTGCCTATCACATTCCTCTAGAATAACAGAAAAATTTAAAGAAGAATTTGGATTGATTGTGGTGAGCATATTTTTCTTTCTGTAGAAATTGTCCTTGTAAATTCCCTGTAAAAAGTAGATGCCAGTAGATTTTTTTTCTCTGCCTCATAACAGTTGCAGCAGTATAAATTCAACAAATGTATGAATGTGGAGAGAGCTGAAGGAGAAAGCCAGAAACATACCACACAGCTTTATATCAACAGATGATATAAATTATATATATGTACATGTAATTATATGTGTGTATATATATGTATTTATATATATATAGCCATATATAGCACCATCTCTAATCAAGTTTTCCTGTCTTGCTTTAAAATGGCATCCCTGGAAGAAAGGAATACACTGCATTAATTTCTTAGTTTCAGTTAAAACTTTAATTCTTTAGTGCTAATCTAGAAGTGATACTGTTCCAGTCATTGTTCTCCTAAAGAAGTGAATTTTTATATTACTGGACAGTTCCTTTACTGTTTTCAGTGCTGCAATCAGTTTGTTTTTCAACGTGGTCTTTATCTCACAATAACTATGTACTAGTATGTGAGGATACTGTAACACTGCAGTCAATAGCAACAGGATATTCCCTCTGCCAAAAAGTAATCCTATATTGTCCATTACACACAGGTTATTTTGGAAGGTTATGGAATACTTTCTTTAAAGCAGCAGAAACCTTTTTGCTCTAACATAATGCAACAGTATTAATGGCTGTCTCTGCCCTCGAAACAACTCAAATATCTAGTTTTCTGCTAGAATATTATTTGAAATATTGTATGTGATTTGAGGTGGTAAAATACTTCAGGTAAAGTGAGAGTCTTCAGCAATCCAAAGAAACATCGAAGAGGCACATGTAAATCTTTGAAAAGTTTAATAATTTTATTTTGTTCCCCATTTCACAAAGTAATGCATTTCCTGATTTGGGCTTGAAAACATTTTCACAAATCAAAAACTTGGAGTTGTGATTTTTTTTTCCCTTGCAACAATTCATACTTGTATTTTGAAATACTGATTTGTATTTTAAAGGAATGACTATAGTTTTTAAATAATCCTTTGACCTGCAGTTCTCCAGTTGTGGCAACTGAGACAATGAGAAGGTAAATAATCATCTGGCAGGCAAGTACTAAACTTCAGCTCCCCCAGTTGTTTGGCTTCTCTGATCTGCTGGCTGAAATTCCCTCCTTTACTGCAGGAAACCTAGTCAGTGACTAATAAGTGTTTATTGATCTCTGCTTGAGATACTTGCTAAGAGATGTAGATATCAATGAATATTTGATCTGACTTAATGTTAAGAACAAAAGTATTTTCTTTATGGCCTTACTTATATTAATGCATGATCAGGATATTCATGCATGATCACTTCTAAATGCTGTCTGACTCTACCACCTCATGAGAAGGGACCTTCAGTGAGATGCACTCTAATGAATTAATATGCTATTAATTGTACTTTTTCTTAGCCAGAAGTTAGTAGTGTAGTTGTTGCTTTGAAGGGTAAGTCAAAATATTATTGATTCTCAGCAGTTGTACTTGATAAGTAGAACATAGGTCTAATTCAAAGCCCATTGCAGTCAATTAAAGGGACTTTCTATTGATTCGAGGAGGTTTTAGACTCTTTTCTAAACCAGACCTGCCTGGTGCTCTTTCTTTTCTCCCTCTGTATTCCACCCTTTTTGTTTTGTGCCCTTCCATCCTCCAGATGTGCTCTGGGGGAAAGGGGCTAAGACAGTCTGAACAGGAGACAGCAGAGATGTTGTATTCCTCCCTTCCCTCTTGTTCCTCCCACTTCTTACAGAAGCCAAAAGGTACAGTGTAGGAGACTGGAGGAATAGTGGGTCCCAGGATGGTGAATACTTACCTTTCCTTCTCCCTTTTCTTTCTCTTTCTCTCTCTTTCTTCTACCTTCCTCTTCTTAAAGCTGAACCAAAAATTTCCGGTAAGTACCTTGTTGTGTCTGGCTAGGTTAAAGTTTGCCGAGTTTAAGTTTGCCAAGTGCCTTACTTCATCTGGATGTTTTAAAATTTGCCAAGCACCTTAATTCTACTTGAGTCTTCTAAAGTTTGTGGGTAAAGGTTTTTTCTGAACCTCCAGAGAATTTGGATGTTCCTCCCACACACTGCCCAGGGTGAATCCCACTACCTTCCCCATAGCCTGCGGAGAGGCTGGGACAATGGACATGGACCCTGCACGGCAGAAGTGAATGTCAGGTCTTTTTAAGGTTGGCTCTGCACTGTAAAACTGGAGCAGAGTTTCAGTCCAGCCTTGGCTCGTTCCATCCCTCCTCCTTCATTTCCCTGCCCCTCCCATGCTTGCTGTCTTTGCCAGTGGGAGGGAACTGTGTGGCCAGGGACAGGCGGGTTGCTGAGGTGTGGTGTTTGTGGAGGAGCTGGCTGCCTACCTGAGAATTTGGGTGTTAAGAGATCTGGTCTGTTAGCTCTTACCTCTGAGGCTCCTTTCTGACCCTGTGGTTTGCTGGAGTAGATCTTCCAGTGCCTTTGCTACTGCACCTCAGACACGATTTCCATGTTAGTGAACTGACACAGGGTTTGCAAAGGCTGTAAGGATACAAAGTTTTGTATGGCATAGAAAAAAAAAAGAAAAAGAAAAAAAGAAAAAGAAAAAGAAAAAAAAGAAAAAAAAAAAAAAAAGAAAAAGAAGAAAAAAAAAAGAGAGAAAAAAAGCAAGTTGCAAGGCTTGTTGTGGGAATCAGCCAGGCTCGGAACATTCATATTTACCTGTGCAAGTTGAAAGGTTTCTGGACAGCAGTGAGAATTTGTGCAGGCACACTTTTAAGTCTGTATATGACTGATTCACTCAATACAATTTCTGTTCTTACATCAGGAAAGCAGTTTGAGTGTTCTTAATGGCTTTTAAAATTGAATTGTGATGATGAGTCAGAAGAAAGTATAGCTGAAGATGGAACAGAGTCACCATTTGTGTGTTGCTTCCTGAATCATAATTGTTGGCAGCAGTAGGCATACATTCAAACCTTTATGAAGCAAGGCTTTTTGAAAAGTTTATTTGAAATTGAGGCTACCCAGGACCAGGGAAATTATTGGAGTACTCTACTTACTGTAGATAGATACTTGCTTTTATTAAACCAGCAGGGGAAAAAAATACTTACTCAAAATTGCAAATACTTCATACTTCCATCTACTCTGAAAGAAAAAAAAAAAAAAGTAGAATTTCAAAGCCATAGTTTTACTGAAGGACCTTTAAGAGAATGGCTTGAGAGAAGAATTTGTTGGACTCCTTTCAAGCATCATGTACAGAAGGTTATAAATACTTCGGCTCATTTTCCATTTTTAAGGTACTCATGAGATAAATACATTGTAATAGAAAACACATAATGATGTCATGTGTGTGGAAAGAAAGTATAGCAGAGATTATTCAAGTTTACTTAATAAACTACGTTGAAGAGGTGTTGAGAAAGAAAAACACACACTTGCCTAATTCTTTAGTTTGTACAAATCTCTCTGGTACAGTATCACATAAACCATAATATTTTATTTAAAAAGAAAAATAATATAGCATATATATCCCAGTTTCTCTTGTTTTACTTTAGATCATTTCAGATCAATTATTCATGTCACTGCAGTCACACTAGTTCTGCAGAAGACTTACTCTGGGCACTAGGTAGAGGTGACAAAGGTAGATTATAGCCAGGAATTGGAATTTTTTTTTTTTTTTTTAATATTGAAGTTTTGTTTTAGTTTCACGATAGTATAAACAGACAGTATTTCAAAAATTATCACCAAATAATACTTTGGGGGTGTTTTGCCTAGCCTAAATGTAATTACTTTTTTTCCTTTTTAATGCTGAGTCTATTTTGATTTTACATTAACTTTCTGAGCCAGTGACGTCAAAAGTATTTTGAGGTATTAGTGTTGTGCCTGTTCTCTTACTTTCAGAAGGAACTGAAAGGAACAGAATACTTCAAACCGTGGCTGTTGACATCACCACTATTTGCTCACCCCCTGACCCCAAGTCCCCTGGGCAGGGGCAGGAGCTGCGGTCCCGGAGCAGCTGCAGCGCCTCCCAGCCGCAGCAGAGGCGGCAGAGCTCCCTCCAGCAGCGGGCAGGGAGCGGCGAGCTGGGCTGCGCTGCCGGGCAGGGGCTGTGCCCGGCCCCAGCGGGGCCTCCATGGAGCCCAGGGCCACGGAGCACACAGCTCTGCAGCCCTGCAGGGCCCGCCGGCAGGGCGGCAACAGGGCCAAAGCCAGACTTGGAATCCTGCGCTGTTCGCTCGTGTAGCCTTCCTCTGAATTCAGTGGAAATATGCTTTCAGATTTCATTAAAAGTGTAGAGATCCAGTGGGAAATAGCTGTGTTCATACAGCAGAGCAGTCTAGAACTTGAAGGCAACGTTCTATTCCTATGCCTGAGAATGCTTAATCTAGCATGTGCACTTGGGTAAAATTCTACTTCTACTTTCAGCCTCAGTTGAAAGGTGTTTGCTGTGCCTGTACACTACCATTTTTCCATCACTGTGTTGGACAAATGCTCTAACTCAATGTTGCATTCTGAAACAGTTTCATTGTCTTTTTCTGAACAATTTTGTTTCTCTCAGGAGCCTCAGTAATTTTTTGCCACAGATACGGGGTGTGCCTGTGTAATGCTCAGTGCTGTATGTGCCTTAACCATTTCTCTTCTAGCAACAGAGTGCATTTTGCAGTTTTTAACCCTTTGGTTAAAAATGGTTGCCACAATGATTATGAAACTGGATTAGGTATTTGACAGTGTATGCCTGTTATCTTTGCTATCAAGGTATTTACCCATTCATAGACAGTTTTCTAGAAAGTTAAATTCTGAATACTCTATGAAAATACAAATATGTACCTGTGCTATGTTTAATTCTGCTCTTAGTGCAAAATACCACACTAAAGATCTTCGCTTCGAATTGTGACTCTTCAGAATCAACGTCCTGAATAAGGGTGATCTGGCACGTCCTATGCAACCAGGGACTATGTGTGCCACCAGAAATATTGAACATAAGATTTCTAGGAATGGAGTTGGGAAGATGTTCCCTTCTACATGATGTAGCTCTTGACTGTTTTAAACTTTGCTCCCGATGTTTTTAGGCAGTGAAGAATCATGCCTGGAGATGAAGTATGGGGCACTAAGCTCCTGAGGCAGGCATCAGTCAGAAGTGGGACTGAGCATGGGCCCAGGATGTCTGTCCTTCAGAGAAGGTCTTGCTAATGTTGCACAGTTAAGCCTTGTATACTTATGTTACTATTGCTGTTTTGCAGCCGAATGGAGTAAACTCCATCTGGGGCGTACTTTCAGCCGCACTAGAACTGCCCAGGAATCCGCCCTAGACCCAAAAGGCAATTCCCTGTCATGGAAGCCTTGAGCCCAGGGCGTGTTTCCATCCTTCTTCCTTGCACCTTGTCTGCAGGGCTAAAGTTGTGAGGTTAAACGGCCTTGTGCTGCTTTAGTGTTTTCTCCAAAAGTTCTGGAGCCAATTTTCGGATCAGCAAAGCTCCGTGCAAGGGAGGAGATACGGCTGGGCTGTGCCTACGACTGACAAAACAAATTTGGGTTATTAGCGGGTTGCTTTGACTCATCACCCGGAGACTTTGACAGTGTGAGGAGGTTTAAAGTCCTGCTCTTGACAGCACGTTAGAAAAATCTCGTTTCTTCTGCTACCAACCTGACGCAGCAAGGCAGCGGTGTGAATCGATAAAGTGCATTATCAAAAAAAAAAAAAAAAAAGAAAAAGAAAAAAAAAAAAAAGGCGGAAAACTGGTGGAAGCGGTGAAAGTTACTCACCTGGAACCTTCCGGGAGCGAGTACAGCCATGGGCAGGGCCGCTGCCGGCCCCGCTCCGGGCCAGGCGAGCGGCGGCGCGGGCGCGCACCGGGCGGGGGGGCGCGGGCGGCGGGAGGGGCGGGGAGGGGCGCGGGCCCGGCCGCTCCGCCCGGGAGCGCTGCCAGCGCGGCGCCGCTCGCTCGGCACTTCGCCCCGCAGCGCGCCCGGCCGGCGCAGCCCTGTTGCACCGAGTCCGGGGTAGCCGCCCCCTCGCCGGCAGCGCGGGGCGGCCGCGGCCCCGCCGTGCCCCGCTCCCCCGGCCCCGCGGCGGTGACGGTCCCCCCGCCTTTGTCGGGCGGGCAGCAGCGGCCGGTCCGTCCGTCAGTCCGTCCGCGCCGGGCGCGTGGCTCCTTTGTGTACAGCAGCTGCTCCTGAATGCGGAGGCAAAGCCTGTGGCTTGGCACTGAGCTTTTAAAAAACAACAGCCCTCCCTCCTTCCCTCCCTCCCTCCTTCCCTCTCCCTTGCCCTCCCTCCTTCCCTCCCCTCCCCTCCTCCCGCCGAGGTGGACGGGCACCCACCTGGGGTCCGCTGCCCACCTCTCCTCTCAGCCTCCTCTCTTCTCCTTGTTTACCTGCACTTTTCCGCCGCCTCTTCCCCCGCTGTCCCCGTCGCCCCCCGGCCCTCGCTCGTCCCCGCTCTCGGGCAGGCTCGGCGCCCCGCAGCTCCGCTCCCTCGGCGGTTTGCCCGTGCCCCTACCCCGGGGAAGGCACTTGAAGGTGGATCTATTAAACCTCCCGGCGGTCTCTCCAAGTGGACCAAATCTCCAGCATGGATGTAAGATTTTACCCGGCTGCGGCGGGCAGCGCGCTCCCCGGAGACCCCTCCAACCTGGACTTTGCCCAGTGTTTGGGTTACTACAACTACAACAAGGTGATTATTCCCGCGGGTGTTAATTCCTCGTGCTGCTGCACGGGCCGATTGCCCGCGGAGCGGAGTTGGGGCTCCGTCGGGGCGGGGAGGCTCGGGGCTGGAGGATGCGCGGACCCCGGGGCGGATGCGCCCGCCGCTCTCCGCGGGGCCGCGGGATGCTCGGCCCCGGAAAGTTGTGGCCGGCGGGGCCGGGCTGCTCCTCCTGCCGCGGCCGCCGCGGGGCTCGCCCCGGGGAACCTGCCCCCGGGCCGGTGCTCGCGAGGTTCAGTGGGGTGCGAGCGGCAGACAGCCGGGGAGAGCTCGGGGAGGCGATCCTGCTGCCCATGGCCGGCGAACAAAGGCGCGTCCCGAGCGCGCAGCGTTCGCGGTGGGGTCGGGACTTGCCGAACTTTCCCCGGGCGGGAGCCGCGGCGGCTCCCGGCGCGTTGGGCACAGCCCGGAGGGCTCGGACGGCCCTGTGAGGAGAGGACGGAGCCTCCCTCTGCTCTGTTCTCTCAGCTCCGTCCGGCTCTGTCATGGCCAGTTCCTAACTGGAGGATTATCCAAACGGGAGGATTATCTAAAAGTGCATCAGCTGCTGGTACAGGAGGGTGACTAACGCTCCGCTTTGGCGAGGGCTGTCAGAGAAGTTGCAGTACCACTTCTGTCTATTCACACCCCTGCGGCATGTGCGGTGTTTGGAGTAAACGTTACAGTCAGAAGCGATAGTCATTTCCCACTGTCTCACCTTCATTTACAGAAATATGTTTTAATAATACGGGGATGATTTGTTTCACAAATTACCCAAATCTGGGAAAGGCAAAGTTGAGAATGACACTGTGACTCATGCTGTTTTGAAAAAGACTTAGCTGTTTGCACTGTGATGTGTCAATAGCACATTGAGCTATTAGCACTGGGCCCTCACACATGCACATAAAGATCCCTTTCACACTGTGTTTTTCCTGGTGCTATGTTTGTCCAACCTCTGGGGCCTTTTGTGAGGCACTGTATGAGATGCTGGGGAAAAGAAGGGTGCTGTGCATGAAGCCTGAACTTAATTTTTTTTTTTTTAAATCCTTTCCAAATTAAGAGATAAACTTTGCTGAAATACGAAGCTCACTTTCAGAGAG
The DNA here is from genome assembly GCA_016584745.2 of Phylloscopus trochilus trochilus. Taxonomy (NCBI): domain Eukaryota; kingdom Metazoa; phylum Chordata; class Aves; order Passeriformes; family Phylloscopidae; genus Phylloscopus; species Phylloscopus trochilus. The sequence continues at coordinate 11,517,688 of WQNJ02000028.1, forward strand.
ACTGATTCAGTATCTGGAGCAAACTTTCTCCCTAGACAAATCGCGTCTGGGTAGATGTCTTTGGGTGGACTCCTGTGTCGCTCTGCAGGCTGATGTCCATCGGAGCTGCTGCTCCTGAAGTTTGGCAGGCGGGCCGCGGTGTCCGGCCCATCGCCGTGTCCAGCCGGTTCAGCCCATCGCGGTGTCCGGCCGGGTCCAGCCCATGGCGGTGTCTGGCCGTGTCCGGCTCATCGCCGTGTCCGGCCCGTTGCGGTGTCCGGGCCGTGGCCGTGTCCGGGCCGTGGCCGTGTCCGGCCCGTGGCCGTGTCCGGGCTGTGGCCGTGTCCGGGCCGTGTCCGGGCCGTGGCCGTGTCCGGGCCGTGTCCGGGCCGTGTCCGGCCCGTTGCGGTGTCCGGGCCGTGTCCGGGCCGTGTCCGGCCCGTGGCCGTGTCCGGCCCGTGTCCGGGCCGTGTCCGGGCCGTGTCCGTGTCCGGGCCGTGTCCGTGTCCGGCCGTGTCCGGGCCGTGTCCGTGTCCGGCCGTGTCCGGGCCGTGGCCGTGTCCGTGTCCGGGCCGTGTCCGGCCGTGTCCGGCGGTGCCGGCGGGGCGCGCAGGGCCGTTCGGCGCATGCGCCCGGCGCGGGGCGCGCGGCTTTGTTATCGCGGCCGGAGGAGCGGCCGGGGCGTGCATTAAAAATGAAATGTCAGCCCCGGCTCCGGGGGCTGCTGAGGACTCCGGGAGCTCTGCGGTGCGCACTAAATGTCCGCTGTTGGCTGATAAGCCGCCTGATTTTGGAAGCCTGCCGCGCTTACTGGCAGTCAGCATGTTTACTGTAAATTTCACTTGTTCTGTGACTTTCCTGTGTTGTGCACGGTGTGCACTTAATTCAGGCTCAGGTGCAGGTTACTCTGTAGACTCTGATTTTTTTTTTTAATATATCCAAAATTTTCAGTATCTTTTGAATACCGGTATTTTTTTTTGTGTCCATTAGCTTGCTGCTAGAGCATATAACCTTTTCACTGTATTTCCCATCGTTGTACCATGAGAACAGAGCGTGCATTCAGAAAAAGTCAAAAGTAACTAACTTTTGGCCCATTCAGAAACACATTTCAGTTGCTGTACTCCTGAACATAATTTTGGCAAGTACCTCGTAGGCCAGGCTTCCAGTCTGCAGCAGAAAATACTTTAATTAACGGAGTGCAGCTCCTGATGCTTGTGTCTCATAATAGATATCTTTGTATGCAAACGGCCTGATCTGGAGCGGGCTGACACACGCGGAATTGTGTTGCTGTTGCTGTGAGCTCTTCATTGGCTCAGCTGGGAAAACAGCAATGTGGTGTACAGGTGTTTCAAGGACAGAAGGAGATTTTGTGAATGAGTTCCTAGAAAAGATGGTCCTAACTGTGTTAATCTAACCTCATTTTCTGCATTGTTTATAATCTGTACTTATAGGAGTCACTCTAAGTTTAGGGGTTTTTTATTATTCTGATAAAGAGAGTACATCTATTTTGATATCTTGCCTCCCTGCCTTGCTTTCCTTGTCTTCTGTCTTTTTCCCTGTGTTTCTAAGGAAAATAAATGATTGTTCTTTTAGGTACTGAGATGACCAGAAGGCACAGAAAAAAAGGGCTGAAATATTTACTCTGCTGAAGTAAATTGGAGAACTGTTATTGATTTCACTAGGGACAGTATTTCACCTCAAGTCTTTCTGAAACTCATTTGAGTGTCCTGCCCACTCATCCATGCCTGCTTCATTGTTAGCAGCTGAATCCATATTCTCCTTGTGACAGTGACATTGCCTGTGACAACTGCCGGGAAGCAGCGTGGTGGCAAGAGTAAACACACTACACGGTTGTATGTGTGTGCAAAAGCAGAACTATTTATGTGAAAATATTCTCAAGATCATTAAGACATAGAGTTGATGGCATATGGCCCGCCTGTGGAAAATTGTATCTTGCATCATAGTGTCTAAAAATATCAGCTATTCTAGTGCAAATACATTGCACCCAGTGAGACAATGCAGCCTTCCACCTGCGTGCTTTAAACAGAATTTCCCAGGACTGTAGGACTGTTTTTCCTTCAGAGGGTACAACACTGGCAGGAATGTGGCAGACTGACCTGTGAATCCCAGGCAGGACGTGGGATCTCAGGGTGCCCTGTGAGGAAGAGGTGGGGGGGAACTACATCCTGAGTCCTGGGTTTGGAACCAGGCAGGCTGAGGAGCTGTCCTGGTCCTGACCTGCAGGTACCTTCAGTTGTATTCCATCCCAGCTGCTTTCTACATGCAATGTCCTGCTTTTGAAGTTGGTGCTCAATACTGGATAACAAGGCTTAAGGGTAAGGGATGTCATCGTGGGGTTTTTTGGAGGACATTTAGTGTTGAGTACATGACAGGTGTTTGAAAACTGACTCATGTACCTATGCATCCCTGCCATCATTGGTAGTACAGCAGTTTCTAGAAGGTTCATTGGGATTATTTTTGGTGAGGTGGTGCAAGATGCCATGCACATGTAGAGGGCAAAAGAGGAAATGCAGAGACAGAAGTGCAGTGATTTGTCCAAGGTTACACAGTCGGTCACTGACATAATCAGGGCCACAACCAAGGTATTCTGAGATTCAGTCCAGTGGTTTATGCTGAATCTCATTTAGTCTAATAGGATTACTTACATGTTTAAAGTAAAGCATGTGCTTAAGTGCTTTGCTGGATCAGGGCCATATTTGATAAGTTTTCAGTCCTGATGTGAGAGTACATAACTTGACTCTGCATGTGTCTGGCTGGTGGTGGTTTGGGGTAACAGCAATCCACTTCTGCTTCATGGAATTGCACAAGTGAAATCATGGTTTGCCTGCTCCTAGAAGTATCCTGCTGCAGTATACTGAAAAAAAAAAAAAACAACCCAAAAAAAAACAACTAAAAACCACCACCAAAAAGGAGCTCTGAAAATTACAGAAAGTTGAAAGAGACCAGCTGTTGTAAAACATTCTGCTTCTGTTTTGAGCCCTTTTATGGTTCTGCAGATGGAGAAAGATTTTGGACATTCAGTACAGTTGAATAGCTTTTTCTAAACAAACTTTTTCACTTATTGAGTAAATTATATGTCCTGTACTAAAAATATTTAGGGAACTAGTATTCATCCTGGCATATATATATATATATATTTTTTTTTAAGGAACTGTAATTCTTATAATGCCATTTGTAAAACGTGAAAACTCCAAAACCTAAATACATACAGCTCAGTGCTTGAGTTATCATATTAAATTCCAGAATCCTTACTTCATTACTTAGCTGCCTGCATTTTATAATGTTTATCTCTACTACACAGATTGTCCTTGAAGGATAGAAATTTCAAACATACATACCTTAATTTAGGCACTACTGTACATATGAGATTGTCAGAGCTTGATGTTTTTGGCTGAAATATTTTTCATTTCACAAAGGAAGCTCAGGAAGTTTATCTTGTTCTTCCAGAGGTAAAGCAAAGACAGCAGTAGTTTGGTAGCAGCTGAACTGGGGCTTTAAGTCGTTCCTATTAGTGTGTGTTGTTAGGAAAAAGTGGATTACAGTTATGCAAATAATTTAAAACTACTCTTCTTGCAAATTTAGTGTGGCTCTATATGCATAGGTTTTCCTCTCCTGCAGCAGATGGTGGGAGACAATGGGTGCATGTATGTTGCTAAGATAGAAAGCTCCATGCTCACTCATCAGCTGCCCTGCAAATATGCTCGTTTACATCTGGGCTCTGCTGTGGTGCAGACGGGGCAGCCTCAGCTGCTCTGTGCTGAGGTCATGTGTCTGTATCCACAGCCTGACCGTGGCAGGGGTGGCCCCAGCTGATGGGAAAGGACCACAAAGCACCAGGGAGATCCTGAAAAGTAGAGATGTGTGGCAGAGACACAAATGCAGGTTGTTTTGGAGACAGTTTAGGCAGGGGACTTGGAACTTTCTGTTGCAGCATCAACTCAACAGAAAATGACATTTTATCACCGGTATTTTCCACTAATTTTCTGGCACATGTGGCAAGTGTGCTGAACTGCTTCTTTCCCAGAACAGCCAGCCCCAGCCTTGGGTATCTCAAAACCTCAGGACTGTGTAGACAACTGCTAGGGAGCAAAAAAGTTCCTAAAATATTTGTCTGTCTAGTCCAGCACTAAAATTGTTGTATATATAATTCCTAGTCCCTGGAAGAGGAAGTGAAATGGTCATATGAGTACATCCACCAGAATGGAAATTATAACTTGTACCATCACCCTGCCTTGCATTATGCTGTTTTGCAGGCACAGTCATCCCTGAGGTTTTCTGATGCAGCTGAAGAGCTGGCTGTTAAACAGGAAACTCCTGGATGCCACAACTGTGCAAGAACCTGTGATGCTCAGAATGAACATTGTGGTGGGGACAGTGATTGGATTCTGCAGTGTACAATTTTTCTGTAGCTCAGATAATGCAGCTCCTGTACTGAATGTGCCATTTGTTGGTTGAGAGTTGCTTGTAAGCAAAATATACTTTGTAGAAGTCAATTTTTAGAAATATTAGATGTTTTCTTTAAAGTGGGTTACAACCATATCAGTAAGATGCTTGCAGTAATGTACAGTAATACATGAAGAGTTTGAATTTAATGCTTAGGAGATGTTTAGAGTACTTCAGGTATGTGTGGAAATCAGTAGTGGGTGGAGTTTTTAAAACAGTAATAGCAATCACAACTCTGGGGTGTGTGTGCCATGGATATGGAGACCCACTGTACACCTCTGGCTTTGGAGTGAGGAAACATTGGCCAAATCCACTGGGATGACAAGAACCTCATTGCCACGGTACCACCCATAGTACATGATGTTGTACTTCACAGACAGGAACCCAGTGCAGCCTAACCTTATAAGTAATTATCACAAATTTATAATAAAATCTAAACTAGAAGCACAGGAAATAACAGCCTCTATTCTTTAGACACTCAAGAGGAGGCTCTCAGTTGTTGCAGTTTTTGCAGTGTCTGACAAAGCCAGGCCAGTCAAACTGTGACCTGTGGTTTGTGCTGCAGCTTTTATTACATTTACAGTTAATACATGCCTATATATTTGTTGAATTCTGATACTCCCTTATGAACCCAAGTAATGCTATTGAATGATGATGATCAAATTTAAGAGGAGAAGAATTTGTACAGCACTAATCCTACCTTTTTATCTGTAATCACATTTCTACTGCCGTAAAATTGAGTACTGTTACACAGACCTAATGGCAGGGTTGAATTTTCAAATGCTTCACACTCTTATCTGATAGCTGTGTTCTGTACTGTTACCTGTCTGTGTGATGTATTTATAGAGTGCCAGTCACCATAGTATCTTTGCGATGATTGCTACCAAAATTGAGAACTCTGAGGTGAAAATCTAATCAGGACTTTAGATAACAATGTCACACAAGAGCCTTCTGGTCTTTGCCTCTGTGCTCTGTTTGGATGAAGACTTAGATGAGATCATGCTTGCTGCCATGTTATTCATTATTTATTTTTGTAACAAGATTTCTATTTCACATCTTTCCCACTGCATGTTAGCATGTGTCAAAACAGTCCAAATCCTGTTTTGAATGTATTCTCTCTGTTTATACCTGACACAATGTATTGAAAATCACAGGCATTACAGGGCAGGTGAATTATTAAAACCAAAAGGGGAGGCTGTCATTACACAGCTGCTTCTGCCATGGGTACCTTGAATATCCAAACAGATGTTTTCATGAACTTCTTTATTCACTTCATGGTAATGTGCAGATTAGCTGAAAATATTATTTTCATCACATTAAAAATAACTTGAGTCTTACGAGCAGAGTGCTGGAAGTCAGTGCTGCAGACTGAATTGTGTTGGAAAAGGTGTGCTACTGAAACTAGACAATGTTAGTTTGTTATTGAAAATGGAAACTGTTTTAAGCAAACAGTTCATCTCGTTTTCAGTTTGTTTGTCATGTTCCAGATCTTGGCATCAGTGTTTGCTGTTTATTCCTGCATGACCAGTTTGCCCAGCAGCCACATTTGGTTGAAAAGCTCCATATCAAGAGGGAAAAGAAAAGCAATCCATTCTCAAAAACTGCAAGTTGAAAGTATCCCTTGTGCCAACGCGGTTTTGACATCCATAGAAGTTCATCCAGTGTGGGCATCTCTCACTTACTTACATGTGCACTAGATCAGGCCTGACCTTGGTATTTCATGGGAGAAATTTTTATCAATTCCATGTTTTATTTTCACTCTTTTAAAGTAATAGCCCTTCTTACTGTCTGGGTCACTAGAGCCACGTATTATTATTCCTGGCCAAAGACTTGTGAGAGCTGAGACTAACATGGAAAAGAGTGGGTTGTTACATAGGTTAAAAGCAAAGGGTGTTTTGGGATGAAATGCCAGGACTTGGACTGGTAACCTCTGAAATAAGGGATCAGAGGTCTCAGCTCCTGGCTGGGGTGAGAGCTGCAGAGGCAGCAGCACAGGGATCTCCTCGCTTTCCTCATCTGCTTTACCATGTATGTAAGTGATGGTTATGTTAAATCATTATGGTAAAGCACAGCATTTCTCAGACAGATACATTTGCATTTGGATGTTCCTTCGCTACAATGAATATTCTGAAGAGTTCTGATCAACTGGGCAACCTAACAAAAGGTTGAAAATACATAAATGGTAGGATTTGTGGAAAATGAAGTCTACATGCAGATGGTTGAGGTCATTTGAGGCAAAGTGTCTTCATCTCTCCATTTGATTTCCTTAAGAAATTTTGTCAAGAAAAACTCTGCTGTTTTTGGCATTCCAAGTGGTTATAGTTAGTATTGTAATTCTCTAAACAGTTAAAATGAGAGAAATTAGATAGGGACCTAAAATCTAAATAGTTTTAGACATCCAAATTAATAAAGTCTAAGGTTTTTGTTTGTTTTGGGGTGGGGCTTTGTTTTTGTTGTTGTTGTGGGGGGTTTGTGCGTTTTTTGCAAGGAAAGAACATGAGCTTTATGAATCATCTTTTCTATCCCAATGGGACAATGCCTGTATTCAAAGTCACTGAATTATATAAAGGTCTGTAGGTTCAGGACATATTTAAACACCTCAATATTGATTAACTGTCTAATTTTGATATGAAAATGGTGCTAAAACCATGCAGAAATCAATTGCTGAATGTTGGAGTGGCTTATTTTCAGAGCAGATCATATTTATCTGCTGTTCTTTTTATGCTGCTCTCTTTATGGTTATAAGGCTTATACAAATAGTTGAATTTTGAATGATTTGGGATACTGTATTTGTTATTAATAAAATTTGTTCTTAATGAAAGGCCTTTTTAAACTGTACTTTTATCAGTAAACTGCTTACCTGATAGGGGATTAACAGTCCTCTATTTACATTCTTTAAATAAAGAGGGATTTTATTAGGCATGGAAAAACAATCATTCTGTTTGCTTTAGTAGGTCAATGCTGTTACTCTTGTGGGTTCCTGAAAAGCATGTGGCTGAAATGATGATGATAATAGGTGGTGGCCATGTAAATATGGGCATATTGTGCTATTGACCTGTTGTAGCAAAAAACTTGGTAGTTGTGGTTTCTTACCACAACCCAGCATGGTTCTTTTTTCTGCTGTTGTTTTGTCTTGATACAGTTTGAAATATGTAGTATACTTAGCATTTAAAAAAGCCTATTCTATACATGTGGTAAAAACCCCAGAATTTTATGATGCATACTCTTGCTCTTTTCCACAGAAGAACTTTAAGTCAAAACAAGACTGATCTCAAAACTACACTGGACAAACCATTGATTGATGTAAATACACTGTGAGGTGCAAACACAAGAGCTTAGTATAGATTTACACTGCAAAGCAGTCACGAGAGTAAATAACATGTTTATGCCTATGTGATTTTCTGTTTGTGATTTTATGAGAGTGTCCAATTGCCGTATTGCAAATTATAAGATGAAGTAATCTGTATCAATTTATTTTGTCCTGCCAAATAATTTCCAATTTCAGGATATTGTTAAATAAAAGGATTTAACAGATGCTTCTGCTGTCCTTTCCTCCTGACGTTTTTAAAACCTACTTAGAGCTATCTTTATGCTCCCGTGGTGGTGCAGCTGAGACCCAAGGAGAGCATGTGGAGTGGTAAATCAGATGTTATGTCACACAGGGCAGCCAGGCTTCCTAAACAGTGGCTTGCATCACTGCTTCCATGATAGAGATCTACCTGCTGTTTATGACAGAGCAGAAGTGCCTTTGTTTCATTCTCATACCTTCATCTAAGCCTCTTTTAACGTAACAGCTCTGTGCTGGGGTCTTGGATGGTGCTTGTAAGGTGCATTGGGTGTTGTATGGCTTCTTGTAATTGTTGTTTCAAGGATGTGACAAGCCCTGTGTGTGTGCAGTCTCAGTTCTCGTGGTTGTCTCAGCTGGGTCTGTTTCCAGCACTCAGAATCAGCTGTCCCTGCATGTTGGTGGCTGCAGTGCAGGGGTGCAGGGCCCCCTGCTCTCCCTGTCCTGCCTGATGGACACAATGCCTTCTTCTGAGACCCTTCTGAGACTCCCTTTCTGGAATCAGCTCCGTGGGTGCCTTGGCTGTGAGAGGGCTCTTGGAGTGTGCTCTGCCTCAGCACATTCCTTGGGTGGCTTTTCTCATCTCCCTGTGGCTCTGCTGCCTGCTCTGGCTTGGGCTTGCTGGATGATGGCACACACCAAAAACCTGACATTCCTGGAGCCACCTACAAGTGGGACAGAATCTATCTGCAGCTCAGACTGAAGGCTTAAGTGAAAGACAGGCAATGTAATGTAGGGCTAAATATGACTCAGAGTGATTAATCAGAGATCATATGAAAGGAAAATATGTTCATTAAATACCTACTCAAGCAGGCAAACAAACAGCATTTGTGTGTTGTGCATACACAGATGGGTGGTGTGGCCAGTGTGCAGCTTAGAGATCAGTCTTGGTCTTCTACCTGTAATTCTTCACAGCAAACATCTATAGAATGGTAGTGTGAGTTTCTGTGTTTATTTTGCCTCAGTATATAGCTATAGGTTGCCCAGTTTAAGTAGAAAACTGTTTTTCTAAATTTAGTTGGCAAACAACTTGTGATAGGATAGCAGCCTTTTTCTGTCTTCTTTGCTAGAAAGTGTTTGAGTAGGGATGGTGAAGATTGGCTTTGACTTCTATCAGCACAGATACATTGCTGGTGATAACATATCATAGGAGTATGCTGCCTATCTCCTGTATTCTTGTGTCTAGTAAATAGCAATTTTTCAAGGGAGGTCTCAGAATTTGCCCTTCTGTTAATAGTCTGGTGGAGAGTTTACATACCAGAAAAGAATCCTGATTCTTCACTTGATAACATATTAAAGGGCTTTGTTTTTTTTTTTTTTTCCCGAGGTTTATGTTGGGTTTTGTAAAGAAAATTGGCAACTATTGCTTGTAATACATGTAACTAATAAATGTGAAATTGAAAACGTGACTCTTGGACAGTCACACATTTTTAAAGCTCAGGCAAGTGTGTATTGGTCTGTGCCAGTTCTAGCATGGTTCCACTGCTTGGGAAATGTGGGGAGGGGCATTTTGCTCCTGCACTGAATTACCTGTATTAGAATACAAACCTCTTCTTTGGAGATCACGGGGCTCCTCATGATGGCTTGTAACTTTTGGATTGCTAAGTAACTGAGTTCCATTATAGTGCACTCTGCATCATATTCTGTGTCACTTGTGTGTTTATGCAGAATTATTTCTAAATAGAAGCTTTTAAGGTTATTCCATCATGAGGCATGAGTGAGAGACAGTGATAAAAAGCTTGATTCATTATGACTAACTGCAGGTGAACACTGTTGTTATGCCTCATTCTGAGTGTTTCTGTGACTCAAAAAGGACTCCATTAAAACACCATGACGTCAATGAAGTATTTTAAATGCATATGAAAGGATAGAGTCTAGAAATCCTAATAATATAAGTATCTATCCATATACTGTTAGACTAAATAAAGCATTTGTAGATCTTCTGAGTTTCATTTATTCTCTGCGTGGGTGAGACCTGATATAAAGGATACATTTTGCTTTCTGCTCCCCCAGATGTAACCCTTTTTCTTTTACAATAAATGTGAAAGTAAAAGAAGGAACAATATCCATGGAGGAAAGTTATTCTGGACCTTCAGACTCATTAAATCAAATTGATACTTTGCAGCCACAGTGAGTACAACCAGTGCACCACCAATCTGACACAGAATTTTAAGAGTGAGAAATCTTTGATTTTCCTCTTTTTAATGCTTTTCTCCCCAGTTCTTCTTATTTTGCTCATAGAGTTTTGTTTCATCTTCCACACTTCTGTGGTGGGAAGCAGTCTGGCATTATCTGTTGCCAAAGGAAATGGCCATTTGTTGATTTAAAAGGATAGAAAAAGGGATGTGAAACACCTGGGGAGAAAGAGGGAATAGTGGCTTGGGAGCACTGCTAAATATTTACAATTTGAGGATGAAGTATTTTCAGTCTCTTTGAGTTCTTAAGCTTCTTTCTTTTGTTGGTGAGAAGCAGGAGCAGAAGGGGGTAAAAATACATGTTATTCCCATTTAAAAAATTCCCTACATTTTAGAGAAACTTATCTTTGCTTCTCATTTGGTCAAAAGAGAGGCAGGTTCATCTTCGCTTCCCTGTTCAGTTTGTTTATGGCACCCAAGCAAAGGAGCTCCTCCTATCTGCAGTCTTTTTCCCCAAAACTCAAGTATCCAGGGATCTTTGAATGCAGAAATAAGAAATAAGAAGATTTTAGATGATGAATCTCAGTATGTATGCTAGAGCAAGGCCAGTTGCTTATTGATCCCAGCTACTGAAGTTTTCCCTGTGAAGCTGATTTATGTTTATCTTAAAAAATAATCAATCAGTGAGACAAACAACTTCATGTAAGAGCTGATTTAAGACATATTCAGCTTTTTTTTTCTCATCCTTACTTTGTAAGGAATTCTTGTGTGGATTCAAAAGGAAAGGGTGCAACCCTGCTCTTGCACATAGGAATATACTCTATTTGAACAAGAGAGTTGTATCTGCCTTTGAATTGAGCTTCATAAACTTGCTGGGAAAAAATCAGCTTGGAGGGTGTGTTTTGAAATAGTAGTTTCTTGGGCACTGAACCTTTAATTTCCTAAAAGGATAAAGAACCTGCTTTGTACCTGCTGATGAAACAAAGAAATCAGTGCTGCTGCTGCTGTTTGATGTGAGGACAGGCTGTAGTGTTGGTGTTAACTCTGGCTGGTGGAAAACACCACTTCTGCTGGGCATCACATCCTTACCAGAAGCAACACATTGGTTTTATCTGTACTTCTACTAAATAAATGAATGATTATTGTATTTTCTCTGGCTGAGATACCAAACAAAAATGAAGGCAAATGCTACATTCAGCTGAGAAGGTGTAGATAATCTTCATAACTGAAGCGTGAAAGGACTGACACACAAAATTGCAGGTCTGGCAGAAAAGTTTAGGTTTTTTGTTTGTTTGGTTTTTTTTTAATAAGTACCTTATACTGGAGAATTTCTTTTTCTTAAGAGAAGAAGACATAAGGGACAATATCTATGGCTTAACAGTAATAATGAAAAGAGTAGGGTGAGAAAGAAAACAATGTTGTTCCAAGCATGGCTGTATAAACACTGGCCACGAGCTTAGACTGAGAATGAGAGGAAAGCCTTCCTCTCCAGAGGGCTGAGCTGCTGATGCAGCCTTAGCATAGGGAAGGAGCAGTAATCACTTTTAAGGCTCAGGGTTGATGCCAAATGTCATCTGGTTGGGTGAAACACAGGCCATGGGGTTGGCTGTACTTTCATCTTGTTTAATGTTGTTCTTTTAGGTTTCATCTTTACATTCCTAAATATGTGGTATTGAATTTGTGTGATGCACTCTGTGAGTCTTAGAGTGAGTCTGTGAGACTGTAGACAAGACAACCACAGATGTGATTGTTACTTACACACTTAATAACAACTTTGGAGTATTGCATAACAGCTAGTAAAGAAAATTCATGTCCGAAGTCTAATTATATAGTGGAAAGCAATTAGAAATGAGATTTATAGATGGTGGGTAGTTATCTAGTATATCTTAGTGAATGTGGAGAGATTATTCAGTTCTTCCTTTAGAAGTGGTGAGCTTTTCCTTGGTGGTGATGAGGAGGGAGGGAGGGAAAAATCTTTAAGGATCTGAGAACAATCCACATCTGGAACCTTGACAATCTCTAGAAGTGTGGTATTAAATCATTGGATGGTTTGTCTTGATGTGGGTGTTTTGCAAGTGTAATCATCTGCTTCCTCACCTCCATGCTCTGCTGTCTGGTAGCTCAGTTTTTGAGAACACAGCATTCCCAGGAAATATGCTTTGTACTGGATCCTGTGGTGTTAATTTCTATTATATTTTAGTTCAGTGTAAAAAAAAAAAAAGCATACTTATCTGCTCTTTTAGAGGAATTTCTACTGTCTTCTATTACCATCATAATTATTAACACCATGTTCTTCCTTCTAACTGATGCAATTTATTTTTTTCCCCCTGTGAGTCCTTTTCCAGGCCTGTTACATGATAGAAAAATGTGGACAGTGGGTTGGTGTGGGTTTTTTTGTTTTGTTTTGTTTATTTTTGTTTGTTTGTTTGTGTTTTTATTTGTGTTTTTTTTTGTTTTATTTTGGTTTTTGTTTGGTTTTGTTTTTGTTTTGTTTTTATTTTATTTTAAACAAAGATTAGCTGTTGGCTTCTTGAAATGGTCCTCTGGTTGGAGTATAACAAAATTGAAATTCACACAAGTAATTTTCTTTGAAAAATCACATGAAATAAGGGTAAAGCTGCAGAAGTTGTATGTCAACAAACAGTATCTTGAGACTTCTTCAGCTGGAGTGGAATCAATTTAGTTACTGTTTCCAACAGAGAGGGCCCAAGTGTTGTGTGGCACATAGACCTGGTAGATCACAGATCTCTTTAAGAGCCTCTCATTCATAGCACTGGACATGACACACTGATGTTTCTGGAAGTGATAAATTGGCTGAACTGGTTTTGAGTTTCAGACTCAAAAAATCTGTAGATTAATCTCAGAAGTTCAGAAAAATTTAACAATATCTGCTAGTTCTGAGGTTTTAAGAATTAGACGTCTCCTGAGCACTGGTAGCCTCATGTTTAGGTATCTGATTATTTGCATTTGTAGCATGATTTTGTGGGAATTATTGAACTCTGAAATACACTGTGAAGATGTGCTGCTTGGTTATAAGGCAGTTTAATTGCCAAAATCTTATTGTCAGATTTCATTGCTGCTAGTTCTTAATATGTCCCAAGACAAGTATATTAATTTTGTGCAATTAAAGTGTGATTAAAAACCAGTATAGATTTTTTCCCAAGAAGATTCTAGCTTTGTCTTTTTTTGAAGAATAGGTTGAAATAGTTGAAAGTTAAACTTTAAAGCAGATGACTGTAGCTGATGTAAAAGTTTTCTTCAAAACCTCAATTGTCCAAAGTTCCTACTTTGGCTGCTAAGTACTAACAGCGGAATTTTATTTATTTATGCTTATGCATCAGAATGGGTAATGAAGTATTTCATCTGTGTGAAGGAAATATTATTTTTCCTGTTAAGTGGACTTTAGAAAAGGGAATATGTGGGACTTTTGTAGCATGCCAGACCCTTGAAGCTTGGGGACAACACATTTATCCTTGGCCTAATGTGTCAAACACTGATTTTGGTGTACTGGGTTGAGAGATATGGGCTGGGGTCTGACTGCCAGGGAAGCAAATCTCTTGGCAAAGACCAGTGGGTCCTGGGGGACTGAAACACAAAACCTGGAGTGAGAGCCTGCACAGTGGTCAGTATGTGACACACTTGCCCTATGTGACCAGAGGCTCAGGGACCAGGGCTTGACCAGCCTGGTGAAGGAAAGACTTCAGGGGACTTCACAGCATCCCCTGTACTTATGAGGAGATGAGACAGGCTCTGCACAAGGGCTCATGGTTGGAGGTTGAGTGGTAACAGGCACAAGCTGAAATGAGAGTTTCAGACTGGATATAAAGAGAAAAAAATCACTTTGAGGATAACAGAGTATTGGAAGAGGTTGCCCAAAATCCTTGATGGTTCTTAAGACCTGACTGAAGAAAAGCCCCAAGCAAGAAGTTTCTCAATTTGTTGTGCTTTGAGCAGAGGTCAGAGTAGAGATCTCCTGGTGTTCCTTCCTAGGGCTGCAGAAGGTGAACAGGCAGCAAAGATCAATTTGATCCTCCTTGCACTATTGTAGAAAAACAGTTCTGGAAGTTCTGGCATTGTCTCAGCCTTTGCCTGGCAGGCCCTGCAGTGGGAGAATGAAGCACTTGTTTCACATCCAGGATAACCATCTCTGCTCTGGGAGGAGGAGTGGGAGTGAGCTGGTCACTGTGACATGCCAGACCATGGTGATTTAGTACAGCTGTCTGCATCCCTCTGCCTTTGCATATTAACTCATGACATCCTAAACCAAATGATTTTTGTTTAGCTCCACGTAACCTTGCTGTAAGGGATTTCTAAAATGGAGCCCATCAGTTTGGTTTGGCAGCTGTTACAGTGTAGAAAATAAGGGTGTAAAGACTTTATTTGAAACTCCAATCTGGAATAGGTGTCACTGGTACTTGTTAGCTTTTCATATATGTGACTTGGCTGTTGCTTCTATAATTAAGTTTTAGAATTTCTTCTTTCCCTCTTCAGAATTCTGTCCACATGATAATTCAGTTTTTATTCTCTGTAGTACTCTTTAGAGAAATTCATCCAAAGGAAGGTAGTTCAGACATCAGAATTTCCAAGAAACCCTGTTGCTTTTGATACACAGAGAAACAAATCACAGTAGCAGTACAGATTTGGAGATGTAAAGTAGTTTTCCTAGAAAATAAAACTTTATTGTGCACAGCATTTTTAGAAGAAGATTTTTGAAGGCAGCTTTTAACTTTAGTAGATGTTAATTACTGCATTCTACATTTCTTCTTCCTCTATAGTTTGATGCCAGTTGCTGCTTGCATGAACTGAAAAAAGTGCCCATGTGTGAGAGGAGTGGGGAATGTGGTGAATTTTTAAATCATATATTGGATAATTTGATACTTTTCAAAGTCCTGATTCCAACCTAAATCTTTATGGTATGTTATAGTACCCAAAGTGTTCATGTACTGTAGGGTGTCTTGGATTTCACATTTAAGACACTAGAAAAGGATCTGAATTTCAGAGGATGGATGTTATAGTTATGACAAGCCCTTTAAAATGTCACATGCCCAAAACCCCTTCCCCAGTCATCACCTGTGTTGTAATGAATTAAGCCTTGACTGGGTGGTGCAGTCTGAGAATAGGAGTGTGCAAATAATCATGACAGCGATTCAGGTCATTGCTATGAGAGAGTGGCCTAAGCAAATTGCATTGTTGGGCAGGAAAGGGCAGGACCTAAACAATGAAATGGAAAATAACTCATGAATGTCTTCCAAAACCTGAGATTTCACTGTCATTACCACCTGCTCCAAACACAGAAAGAGGTAGTAGGTTGAAAAGAAAGTATCACCACCTTTATATCTTAGCACATTTCAAAGAATCATTTTTATTCTTACGAAAATATTTTATGATCACATGAATTTTTTAATCACAAGTAATTAACCTTTCCAGTTTTATAGACATCAGTCACAGAAATCACATACCGTAGAGGATATGGAGCTTCTTACATATGGCAAAAACATGGTGCTGCCTTTGTGGAAATGGTGTTTCTTTCCCTATGTTCTTTTGTATTAGTTAATAGAAACCCTCCTTGAAAGAAGAACGATACTCATCAAAGAATGTTTTATGAAACAGAAAAAGAGAACTCATAAACCCTGTTGGATTCCAAGAGTTATTACGTTTTACATCATATACAGTTTATTTTTCCAGATGCCACAGTTAAAAATAATGTATTTTTAATATTACTTGAAGAATTCTACAGATTCATAATAGCACGTGACATGTTAATATCCTCTGCGACATCCTACTGGTCATATCCAACTGTGATAAACAGTTGTATGTGCTATAAAAGTGACATCTATTATAAAAATAAGGATAATGCAACAGGATACAAACAATCTCTTAAATTTGTAAAGACTGTTGCAAATCTTGAATGTTAATTTGAAAAAAAAAGTACATGCTAATGCTAAGTTTATGCCTTCAGTTAATATTCCTTTATTCCTTCAGGAAAAAAAAATCAAGCAGCTATGCTTTAAATGAATTTAATGAACTGCAAAGACTGACATTTTCACTATAAAAGTCACACTTCATTTAATGAAGTAGTTAAATATTGATGCTATATTAAAATACCGGCTGAATAAAAATGACAATATGGTTTTCAAAATAAGAATTGGAGCTGTGTTTTCTCTTGTTATATTAAAAACTTCATGAACTGAGAAAAGGGAAATACAACATACAAGAATACAAGAATATCTCCATAATAAACACAAGGCCCTTTGTTGAAATAACATTAAAGTTGAAAGACCCAAACCTGTAAAAGTAAGGAAATCAAGTAACCTTACTCTTACCTCAGCATCTTTGTATTTAAACACTGTTTAAATGAGTGGAACCAACAGCGTTTTCTAAAATTTAAAAAAATTCTTGGAAACAAAGACCTGTGCTACAGGTGGTACATGGAAGGCTTAGACATGTGTTTACCTAGGATCAATAGTTATATTGTGATACTGTTTGATCTCAGTTCAAAGTAATTGTGCTTTAAAGTGTTATGATTTTGATGACAATACTCTGGCAAAGCTACATTTCCTCTGTTGTGTCTTCCACACATTTCGGTTGGTATAGTTTGAATTTTCACTTTCATTTTTATACCTGCTCTTTGGCCAAAACATTGATGGTGGTAAAGGAATATTGCTGGCAAAGGTGGTTGAGGTGTTTCCCAGCTCCAGCATTTACCTGGAGGTAAAGGAAAAAGAAAACAAGGATGAATCTTACCATAGATGTGAATGGGACCAATGATTGAGTGATGGCATGATTGTCTTCACTGTGATGGATTGAATTATGTTGTAATGTACTTCATAAAGCTGTACCAATTCTGACATCAGGCTTCTGTGTATAGTAAAACACTGAGGATGACATCTTTGGCTCATTGAAGTCAATGGCAAAACTCACATTAATTTCAGCTGTCTGTAATTTCATTCTCAGTAGCTGACTTATAAAACAATGGCAAATTGATTTAGTACATTTTTTTCCCCTTGGGAAAGAGCTCTTCTCTATGTAAAATGATTTTTCTTTTGACTTTCATGCTCTTACTCTGAAAATACGAATTTTAATTCAGCATAAATACAATCTGATTTCCTTCCCATACCTGTGAGCATATAAACATCAAAGGTGGTAAAAGAAAGTGGAGCTATTTAGAAAGTATAGTTACATACACAACTGCTAATTGAAACTGATGATGAGGAAGGCAATTTTCCAGTTGAAGACAGTTGAATTCTTTCTGTGACCAACAGCTGTCAGGTGTGGTCTCTACGTGTGTTAGTGGAAATCTGGTTTAGGTGTTTGGGTTCTTTTTTTCCTTACATGCAAACAGTTTTTTCCTTAAAGCAAAACCAAAACACTGGAATCTGAAGAACCAGTTATATAAATGTGTTTGTATTTGGAATACATGCTGTATTTGTGTTTGTCATAGTGATCTTCAAAATTCTTCATAAGCTGCTAGATCAGCATCTAATTGCATAGTTTTGTGTCCTGGTATTTTGGCACATCAGGCTCTGAAACGAGCTACTTAATAGAACATAAAATTTTGTAGGCTATTACATAAAATCAGTAAATTTACCTAGAATTAATAGAGCGTTGAGAATTTCTTCCTCCCCTAGACATCCTTCCAGAAAATGGAAGGAAATGGATGTCAAATACATGTTTATGCTCTTCATTGTCCTAAAGTAGTTCAGGTTCTGCAATAGCTGTGGCTTTTGGTGGCTGATATGCTTCCTGCCTAAGGAAAGGAAAAGGGAGGAGCACAGCCCCAGAGAGGAACCTTTGGTTCATGTTTAGGAGTTTGTGTCCTTATGCAGGTAAATCCTCAATGGAAGAATTGTGAAAGGTACCTGAGAAGGTACTCTCAAGTTTCTATGCTGCAGAAATTCAGTAGTTATGTATTAGAACCATAACAGTAAAACTGTGGCAGTGCTGCTGTCTTTTACAGTTGTATGGGGAAAATGTTTTATTAAACACTAATTTCACTAGTTATTTAAGAAGTAGCTGGCTTTGCACACATTAATCTCTTTTTCTTTTTAATTCAAGGTTGATGGTCTAGGTCTTACCCATTGTATTTATGAATAGGGCACTCAATAACTATGCAAAATATCTATTTCTCTCATGGGAATCTGTGCTTTGATATATTCTGATCCTTATTAAATTTAAACAGGATCAAATTTATACAGCTTTGGCAGAGATTTATTAAAATACACTGAGTGGACAGCTTGTGGGAGTGCAGTGTGCTGTAATAACATATGCCTCTTACCAGAGAATAGTAATTATTGAGAATCAAATAAATCTGTAGGAGGTTAAGTATATATGGAAAAGATATCAATTGTAGTTTTCTACAACCAGACACAAATACTGTCTGAAGATTTGTTGCTGTATAAAGAAGTGAACCATCCTTATAAAACCCTAAATATTCAAAATGTCATTTACCAACAAAGCTAATGTTCATCCAGTCTTCAAAAAATGTTAATGACATTTGCTCAGTAGCATTAAATTCATTATTTAATGCTCTTCATCTGCATAAGCAGCTATTCACATTTATACCAAAGATTTATTAAAGGTAATTGAAAACTGTTTGTTACAAAGTTCTGTAAATTTATTTTCTTAATCAGAATCATCATGTCCTTGGAAGGAAAAATACAGAATAATGGTTGCAGATTAAATAAAGAAAAAAAAAGTATATCATATAATGTCTATCATTCATCCAGAGTTCAGCATTGGATTAAGATTAGATTTAAATTATTTTATATGATAATTTCAGTACGTTGAGAATTGGAGAGTTTATAGGTTTGCCAGGAAAAGGAGTAACTTCTGGCGTAGCTCTGGGTTTGATGAAGCTCCTGTTATTTCGTGATACAATTCTTTGGAATTTCAAAGCCTGAGACACATAAAAATGGTGATTTTTCTCACTAAACATTGACAAAAGACAAACCAACCATCAGTGGGTAAGGATGAGGGCAAAACCAAATATTCTATCCATCTTCCTTCAGGCTCTGGGCTTTGCTAGTGATGGTTTAAGCGAATAGAACTTCATTTGGACTATTCTACTTCCATTTCTCCCTGTGGCATGAATGATGTGGAGTAATTTCAGCAGGAAATGTATTTCTCAGGGCTTATTGTGTGAAGAGAGTGACTTTTTAAAAGAAAATGCATTTAAATAGAGATTATATTTGATTTAAAACTACTACCATCATAATTCCTCTGCGTTTTTTTTTTTTTTTTTTTTAATGAACATCTAGTGAAAGCCATCTAGTTTCTTGTAAGGAAATTTAAAAGATATTAATTTTGGTAAAACCTTTTGCAAGTCTTTATGCTTGAACAATTGTACCTTTTTTAAAAAAATTCACTTACACTGATGTGGATGTGATATAAATCTAACTCACTCCTTACCAAATTTGTGGTGGTTCTTTTATTAGTGTTTTGTCCTGTTCTTCTTCATCCCACGTTTCCAAATGGAGTTGAAGATTTTTCTAAATAAACTCATGAAACCTGATTACTTCTAGCTAGGAAGTGTGTTCTCTTAAAACAATACTTGTTCTGTTTCTGTGCTTTACTATAGGTGAAGAAACGCAGTGTGGTTGTTAAAATAAAAGGGCATTTGGGTTCCAGTCGCATTGCAGTTATCACCTGGCAGTGTGACCTTGGGCATTGTTTGTGGGGCCTGTCCCTCACTGACTTGTTCTGTGAAAGTAGAGATGATGGTGATGATGATGATGGTGATGATGGTGGTGATGATGTATAGGGACCTCCTGGTAGTGCTCTGAAGCTCAGTTTCTGGCTGTTGTGTTGTATTGGGCTCTGCAGGCACTTTCATGCTTATTGTAACTGTGCATAATATATTTGGGCATAGATAAGGTATAAATGTATATATGGTGGGTTATCTCAGCAGGTTTCACCACAATGCTGTATAATTATCGTTCAATGAGCCATCTTCTGACACTACTGAGATTTTTGTTTCCATTTGTGATTGTAGTAGAATAAAGGTGGAAGAAGTAGGAGCAAATTCTTCTTCTTAAATCCACAGGCGCTTTCACTCAGAACGTTTATTTCTGTGGAAAATTTTCATGTGTAAGTATGAAGTATTTGATTGTGGAAGAAATCTTCTGTATGAAGTTAAGTGATTGCAGAAGAAAACTGGGAATCAGATGAATTGCAGCCCTAAGAAAATGTTCATCTTGTCTGTTAAATATTTATAGGTCATGCTCTTCATTGCCGAAGCCAATTAAAGAAAACACAATGTTTTGCAACTGATTCCTGTTGTGTTTTCTTTGAAATATACTAATTTCCTTTGGTGCACTATAGATGAAGATTTATTTACTTGTAAACAGACTAAGACAGCTTCTAGCTTAAGAACAGGAAATTTATTGTTATAAAAGATAGCTTTATTTGTTAATAGAGAGCAGCCGCATTACACTGGTTTGTATTTACTTTTATTAAATGTGATATGTGATACAAAAAAATTTAAATATTCCAGAGTTTAAACTCTTTTATAAGGACACTCACCTCTTCAAATTATTTCCTCTTTTAATGTCTCAAATCAAATGAATAGAGACAAGCTATTAGGCTATGAATTTATTCATTCATCACAGTAAATCAGGTTGGCACGGTGGCTTATAAAAGATCTTCATCTCTATTGATATCTTCAGGGTCAAATAGTCATATTGCTTCTTACTTTGAATTGTTGCTACTGGCTATATGCTCTACTATAGGCCCTGATAGAGGGGAAGATTCGTGATTGTATTGAGGGTATTTTTAAGGTTCTAAAAAAATGTACTTTTGCATTTTTAACTAAGATTTATCTTGACTGCAATAGTTAGATGTTTTGTATACGGCAACAATAAAATTTGTTTGGAGATGTAAAACAATTTATGTAATTTATGTATGTCATGGGTTTCTGTATGTTCTATGAAGACAGTGAAGCTAAAGGCAATAGCCTTGTGCTGTTGGAAGACAGCTAAATAATTGTTCTGAAATGTCAGTGGCTGTGACATTCTAAAAACACTGACATTCTCTTGAGTGATGTCTATTTCATCGCAGATTCACAATGATTAATTAATAATGCTGAGCAAGTGAAAGTTTTAATTTGAAGATAACATATGAGGTACAAGATATTAATTGCTCCAAAGATAACATGCTAATTAAAAGGTTTATGCCCAGTCATCTAAGGTTAACTGTGCATTGAAATACTTGGAATAGAAACCTAATTATAATCTCCTATCTGAATGCTGCGTTTTTTGCAAAGGTAGCATCTTTTGTACCTTCTGATTTGCTTTTCCTGGGGAAGAGTTCTTTGTGCCATGTTCCTTTTGCAGTGAAGGTAGTTCAAAAAGGAAACAGGCATTGTAAGCCAAGGATTTAGAGCAGTACAAATAGTTCTGGGTTGAGTATTAGTTCCAAATGCAGTTGGGAAGATTGTCTCCAAATAAAGTCAGTTTTGAAGGGAGAACACCAATTTTCACATCTTAAAACAAGGGATTGTTTTTACCTGTTAGAGTCTTCATATTTAGATGGAGGAGTCTGTCTGGAGTCTGTCTCCTGGGCCAAGCTCTGTCTCATTCTCTTAGCAAAAAAGGAAAGGAGAGGAATGCCAGCTCCTGTGGCTCTCCTATGATTTATTCTGTTGCAGTGCAATTTCCCAGCACAGCAGTTTCTACTGTTCCTTCCTCTGTCCTCAGCAACCTTTTGGAAGTTTCACCCCAACTCACAGGAGTGAAGGGAAAGCTCCTGGCCCTGGCCAGCTTTGGCTTTCCTCTGCAGGAACGTGGCATGTTGGAGCTGGTCCTGGCTTGAGGAGAGCCACTTGTGCCAGCAGTCATGTAAATAGCTAACACATGTCATTCAAGTGTCATGGCTTAAGATACATTATCTCACACTTAACGTGCATAACTTTTTATGTGTTCTCCTTGCAGGGCTGTGCAGTGGAAATAGACCATTTTGTTCTTCCTAGATTAAAATAAAGCCAGCAACTTTGTACCAGAATAGAACTAAGTGGTAGTGAAGTGAGTTTGGAAATCTTACCTGCATGAAATAATGGCTCTGGACATTGACTGTGATCTCACACATTCATTCTTTGTTGGCTGGAAGGGAGCAGCCATTCTTAAGCTCTATAAACCATTTACAACATTCACTAACTCCTAGTGCAGAGGTAGTATCACTTTTATTTTAAATCATCAAGTTGAATAATGGGAAAAAGTCTCTGTTCAAGAGAATTAAGCAAATATTTAAAGAACGTAAATCTTCAGTCTTGGTTTTCTCCATAGGCAGCTACCACAGGCAGCAGCAGTTACTGCTCAGTGCATATATATATATATATATATATATGTATAGGGAGATATTACACATGAATATTGAATGTACCGCTAATTCATTCCCCAGTATTCTGCATTGCACAATCATCCTTGTACTAAGGGAAAAAAAGCCTTAACTTACTTGAGTCAGACAGGTCAGTTACCACAATAAAATCGAGCAGTTGCTTCTTATGAGTGCTGATTCTGTAGTGCAAGAACTAATTAACCAAATAATTTTTCTGCCATCTGGTAATCTAAATGGTTTAAAAGTTTATATCCTAGTGTGTTGGACTGAGGTCTAGAGAGAAACTGTCTAAACCCAAAAGTATGAGACTTAAAATTCTCTACTTCAGTGCTCTTTTCTCTTCAGTCCATAGGAACCTGTAATTTTTCTCAAAAGTCTTTATACTTAGAAACTAAGTTCCTCTGTTTTACAGGTAGTCAGCAATCCCACCATTTACAATTATGCCAAGAGATTTCGGTGCTGTTGGCTTGTTCCCCTTACCTTTGGAACAACAGTCCTTTAACTTACATTTTAGCATCACCTAAAATCTGTACCCTGTGATGTCAGAAATATTGTTTTCATTAATTGCTCAGGGCCAAGAGTTACAGAGAACTTAAATAACTTGATCAAGGTCATGCAGACTCAGGTGGCAGAAGCAGGAATTGTACATGTATTTCCTTGGCTGTAATTCCATCCTTCCCCTCCTAGTGACTGTTTCTTAGCAAGATGTAGAATCTACAGGTAACTCCATTGAGACTGTTAAATGTGTATCAGTGGCTTCCAGGGAGGAAATTAAAAAGCTGCCTTGGACAGTAATCAGTAAAAGTCCCCAAGCTGGTTACAGTTCCCTGGGCTCAGGAGATTACACTGTGGTGTTAAAACTATTTCCCCCTGTCCCTTGGCACAGGTTGGGGTTTTGCTGGGTTACCCCATTTGGGGCTCTGAAGCCTCTCTTCAGGGAACCATATTGAAGAAATAAATAAAATAATCTGTCTTCCAAGAGTAGTGATTCCAAATCAGTCCTCACAGATGTGAGAGTACTTCTTGTGCCAGAAAAATTAAAAATGCACAGGAATATGTTCCTATTGGTTTTTGCTCAGGGATAGAAACACTTTCAGATATGATTTTAACTTATATGGCACTTACCATTGTTAAAAAAAAAAAAAAAGCTCAAAATGAGCATAAATAGACATACAGATTCAAATTAGCAAAATTATGTAGGGTTTCTCACAGGGCATTTGTACTTCTAGTAAAATGCATCTACTTGGACTGGACATTGTTTAAGTGCTCTTAATATTCCTTTTTCCTTCTGCTTTCAAGAACAGACCTTAGCATCTAATAAGCTGCAAATTAATTTCCTTCCAAATAAAAAGAGAAGTGAATGAACAGCTTTTTTTTGAAGCAGTAGAAGACAAATATATTACCCTTTGCAAATCAGATCTTTAGTTTATGGGGTTTTAGAAAAAGTATTAGAAAATATTAGCCCTATTAGAAAAAGTAATGTTCATGAATGTTTTCATGAACAAAAATACTGAAGTGCGTCTACTACTTAACATTGCATTAAATTGATTTCTTGGCACTCAAAATGCCGCTTTGTTTCAAAGCAGCTTTATTTCTAGCATCTGGATTTTTAAAATATCCATATTTCATAGTCAATGACATCTCGGGCCTTTTCAGGCTGGAAATGTCTGGATAACAAAAGTTTTATGTGGTTGGTGCTTCAGTTTGCCAAATGCCTTAATTTTCCGTCATGGATATTGATTTTTTTTTTTTTAACAGAGTAGTTTGAAGTAAGAAAGATGCTCTTCTGTAGACAGTACTTACCATCTTTGCTACAGAAATGAGTGTAATGACTTTTGGAACAGAAAGCTGAAAGTGCTTATTTGAGTGGAATGGGTTGAATTGTCCTATCCCATTGAGCAAGTGATGGTGAGCACATTGTCACTAATTGTGGTGTGACAAATTCCAGGCTTTGAAAATAGAGCCTTTAGGGCAGTTTACTTGATTGTGGTAACGGCAGAAGTTGAGACAGTTACTTAATGGGTCAGTCTTTCAATATTTCACAGAGGTTATTATTTTGGAGTCATTATCCCAGCTATCATTATTTCATTGTAGCAGAGGTTCACATTGGAAAGTCTGGGAGATGATGCTTAGAGGAGTTATTGTCTTGGCAAGTCATAAACAGGTGTTCTGGTTCAAAGCTGGCAGTTGTGCTGCATGGAGGCACCAGTGCAATTCCCTGTGAACAGAACATGCAAGGGACAAAGGACCTTTTCTAGCAGCTTTTGATCAGCTCCCTCTAAAGGGAAGTGCTGTTATGAGAATTACTGAAAACAGTATGTCAGTGACAGCCCTGGAAATGATCACCAGCAACTCCTAGCACAGCATGTCATGTCAAAAGTATTCTACAGCCAGTGTGGAAAGTGTTAGGTAGAAAAAAAATCCGAGAACAGTTTAAACAAGCTGTAACAAGAGCTAAGGCAGATTAAGCTACTACAATAAATGAGGAAGAGATGCTCAATGAAATTATATCCTAAGGACAACTTGGTTCAGATGCTAATGTATTACTGCCTCTAAAGGGAAGCAGTGTGGGCTTTTTATTTTTTTTTAAGTGTAATAAACATTTGGCTTAACTAACTGATTTGGTGATTCAGGGCTGAATCATTGGGGAGAAAATAAAGAACCATGAATTTTAAAGTGTCAGTGTTAGAACTCATCTCTGTAGACAGAAGGTGTGCACATGGAACACATCATTGCCCCTCTTGGGGAGTGCAGCAATGCCTGCTGAAAGCAGTTGAAATAGTGGACAAACAGTTGTCAAAATCTGGGCTTCTCTAAGCCATATATATCTGTGAATGAGGCTGATGCAGATGGGCTGAATTCACTCTTCTTCAGAACCCAGGTTATTCCAAGCATACTGAACATAACTTGGAAAGAATTCTTTCCTTTGCAGGAACTGGAAGCATGCTAGGTGTAGCTCTCATGAAAGTCAATGATTTTCTAGGCACAGTGCTATGAAAGTGCTTAAAATTTGAATGTGTCCATTGAAGTCTTTCCTTGCAAGCTTTTTTTATTGATATGCATTTCATAACTGATTGGGGTCAGTGTCATAATGCAATTTCACCATGTTTGCTAAGAGTTGATGTATAAAAGGCCAATTTTGAAGAAGGGAAGGCTGTTGCTGTGCATACAGAATGGTTTGAAAGTCCAAGACTGCATCATATGTGCAGTTTGTTCTGACAGAAGTTAGTATTCCCTAGGTGGTTAGTTTGTCTTCTCCCTTCAATGTGCTACTTTTTCTTTCTAATGTTATAGTTACTATTAAATGCTCTCCTAATGACCACTTCTGATGCCCTGCTAGCATAGCAAGCAGCTCTGTAGTCCACTTTAGGTATGAATGAGTTTTCTACGGTTTTTCTCCTTGATGTCAGCTCATGTATTGTAATGATAAAAAGGAAGAGAAAAGCCATGACAGCTTAAGTTTTCTACTGCTTTCTACTGAACACTGCTTGAAACATTCTACAGAAGGGACAAGAAAATGTATTCCTTTATTTGTACTTGATTTTTCTATTGGAATAGCTGTGTTGAAAGAAGAATTCAAGGGTCTTAATTTTAATGTCTTCTCCAACAGTGAAAATTTATCTCTTTGAATTTTGTGGAATTATTGTAATAACGTCACTCCTTGTCTAAAATTTCAGATTTTTGCCATCGTTACAACCTCTGCTAATGAAAATATCCATTAAAGTGTCACAAATATTTTAAATGCATATTCATGCTGTGCTTGAAATTCTGCACATCATTTTCTTAACTAAGCCATTAGCCTTGATATATACTGTTACTTTGCAAATCTTCCCTTCAGCAATTTGTATATGTCAAATTTAACCACTGCACAATACCTAGGAGTAATAAAACCATCTGAGCTTAGTGCTGTCTGCACACACAGCTCTCAGTATCTCTTTTGACACTTGATAGCAATCGTGCTGCTAGATATGTTTTTCACTGTATAATGCAGAACACAGGTCACCTGTTCTAATCATGGCTTCTCAGAACACAAATCCATTAACCTGTAGTGATAACCCTGCTGCAAAGACTCGACACAAACAATGCTGCACTGTGAATGATAGAGTTCATGACTGAACTGCATTTGAAGGGGCATTCTGAATAAAGTTAAGAAAGTAGCTTAGAAAAAAGTTAATGAAATTTAAGATGAGTTGCCTGTGGTCAAGGCACAACTGCTTGCTGAAGTTTCTACTCAGAGAAAAACTAATTCCAACTTGAATATTGTGCTAATGTGTGCATAGCCTAATGCAATGTAGAATACTTTTGCTTCATTTTCCAAAGGTCTTTAGCAAATACTTTTACAGGTTGCTTCAGTGTCACTTAGTCTTGAAGGATTGAAGAGCCTCTTCATCACCAAGAGCCAGGGAATAGTTCTGGCATGACAGATGATGGTGTTGGTAAAGCTGACATTATCATAGCACATCATCATCACTTTGGATGAGGCATTCCCCAGCACACATCAGCTATAGATGAAAATATGCTTCACTTCTTTGACTCTCGTCCTTGGAATATTTGTTGTTTGCTTGTTTGTTTTTTTTTCCCCTCTCAACTCCAACAGATAGGAATTCTCCTTATATATGTATTTATGCCTTCTTGATTGCTTTTTTTCTTAAGTCTTCAAAGACCTAAGGATAGTTTCTCTGGCATACCTTAGACTTTCATGTACCTTGTATCTCTTTCTATCTTGTCACTATCAGGCCCCCTTAAGGAACTGATTACAGTAAAATATTGAAAAGTCATTGTCATCCTGTAAACAGAGACTCCATTTAGAGCAGTTTCTTTCATTATTAACTTGATATAAATCTTTTGGAGGAGGTCACCTCAGACAAAGAGAATTGGCAGATAATGGACTTGTGGGTGATTTTGATGACCATTGGATCTACAAGCTCATCTTTCCAAGTTGCATTGTGTTGAGAATCAGCTTTCTGCAGCAGTCATAGACTGACCCACTTGTGAAAACCCCCTGTGAAGGCCTCTGTCGTCACAGAGACATTTGTTCATTCTTGAGAATAATCTGTTCATTCAGAGAAAATCACCAAGGCCACATCATCAGTGAGAGAAACTTTGAGCTTGGAATTGATGCAGAGCAACTGCGATCTTCAGTGTCTCAGACAAGCAAGACAGAGCCCATCCCATTAGTTTCTTTCCAAAGAGAGGCTCAGTGTGTGTTGATAAAGGCATTTGCAGTCACAGATGATAAGGCAGGTAATGCCAATACAATGTAATACTGGCTCAGGTGAAACCTCTTGCCACTGATGGCTTTCTTGTGAATTGTCTGTGTCTCAAAAAAGCCGGGGGAAAGTCCTGCCTGGGATTGTTGTGCAATTGCTCTAATGCTGATGTAGGAACATGTAATAGTGATTAAAAAGAAGTTGAGATCAGCATTCCAGCTTAGACTCAAGCAGTCCTTGTATGGTGCATAGAAGCACAACACTTTATCAGCAATTACTTATTACCTGTAATGTGTTCTGTAGTCAGGAAGTTAAATGTACCCACCACAAGTACACCGATAGGAGGTCTTGATTTTAAATGGCACATCTCTCAGTAGTTTTTTGTGTCCATACTTCTGGCAATATTTTCAGGTTTTCATCAGAGGTTTGATACTTGCATAACCCATTGAAATTATGACAGAGAAAAAAAATGGATTGATTTTAAAAGAAAAGTAAAACCTGTAGTGGTGTAAATCCAGCTTAGCATGACTGAAGTACCTGTCCATGAAAGCACCATATTTGGTTTGTATAAAAGTCATGTCTGTTCATGTTTTGGTGATCACAGTGAAATCCATCTTGACCCTATATCAGAGTACTGATCTTCTGTTTGATTCTGCAGTCTTTACTTGAATTCAGCAATGTTTTCCTGGATGAGTAAGTCCCTGGTGTGCTTAGCAGCTGCATGGAACCACTCATGTAAGACCTGATCAACATGAAAAAAGGTTGAAGAACTTAGTGTCTAAAAGAAATCTACGTGGGTATATTTTAATTGCTACATTACCATGACAGTCTACAATATTTATAATTCTAAAGACTTCTTTGAAGCAAGAAAGATAAGCTGCTTGTGTGCAATAGAAAAGAGTCAATACATCAGATGCTTGTCAGATAAACATTGCAGAGCTACCCTAATGAAGGTATTGCAATTGCATGAATGTCTGAGATGGTTTTAATGTCAAAAGCTTAATGCCTTTTGGTGCTTTTAGCCTTTCTGATTTCCCTAAGTGATCATAAAGTAACAAAGTTTTTTGAGGAAGTTGCTAAAAATCCTGTTAGGAGCTTTTTATTACACTGGCAAATTCATGTTGAATTGGTATTCATTTTCACTATTACAGAATAATCAAATTTGTGCTGTTACTGTTGAAAAAGGAAATAATGAGGATGTAATGTAACACTGCTAATGTGATGAGGCATTCTTACTCTGCTGGGTAAAGGATGCTCTGGCTGCCTGTTCCAGCTTTCTTCAATCGGTGACCGAGGGAGGAAGTGGAGGGCGTTCCGTTTGTGGCACGAGGTTACACACATTCTGATTTCAACACATAATTGTGTTTTGATGGCTGAAAGGGTGATGGCTTTGCCCACTTGTGCTTCCTGCCAGGTTTGGTTCTGGGCTGTGAGGACACAAGTGCCATCACGTTGCTGCCATCACACGTCCGGCGCTGCTGTCTCCTGCTTCAGCCGCGACGAGCAGCTCGTGGTTCTCTCTCTCTCCAGAAGAAATGGCTCATATATCCATTTATGTTCATCTGAGGTTTTTTTCCAAGAGGGAGTAAAGCTTTTAGAGTGCGTTGTTAAAAACTACAAGCAGCCCCCTAAAGGTTCAAATCTGACAGGGATGTTAGGAGGCAGGTCAAGTGACTGCCTAATGAAGATGAATGGAGAAAATTGCTGGTACAAGAATCACGTGGTGGGCGCTTAGCCCAGGTTGCTGAAAGTGTGATGGAATCTCACAGCTTCATTTATCAGTGTCATATTTGGGCTAAAAGTGAGCAGTATTGTTCTCATTTCTTCCAGATGGATAGGTCAACTTTAATATTTATTGCTCTTGTAGAACATTTGTTTGATGTATTTCCATTAGCTAGGCAATAATAGAAAAGCAGTGGAGAGAAACATAAAACAGCTCCCTTCCTCTTCAGCTGAAATATGGCACACCCTAATGTGTAAATATTTCTGGGACGGCCACAGATTTTTAATTTTTTTTATTTATTAAATGATATGATCATATCTATTGAGGAATTTTTTTAAAAATAGTAGGAAAACCACATTGAGGAAATATAAAATATTTGACTTTTGGTTGCGATTGTTAATCTTTTAACTTTCTGTGAGCTTATAGAGCCTTTCAGGAGAGGCTTTTGCTTAAGAATGCCAACAAGGGGGAGAGAGAGAGAAAAGGCACAATAACACTGTATTTGAAGGACTATTGTAAGTTTGGAAGTATTCTAGCAAAATCAACTTAAAATATTTGATTTCTAAAATGGAATATAAAGATGTTTAATTCTGTCATCTTTTTTTCTTAATTTCTGTTGTCGCTAATTACTTCCTCTATGATGGGAAAAAACTATCTAGTCTGGGTTGGTGTAGAATTTAAAATAAATAAGGGATTTAACCATTACAAAATGGTGGCTTGTAGCTGATAGTGGTACCCTGTGGTTACTCTTTATGAACTGATTTTTTTTTCCATTTGTAGGAATGGGGTTCAAGGTGTTTGACATATATTATTTTATACTGTGGAAGAAAACTTAGCTGTTTGTGAAGCAGGTGTTGTGTTAAGTGCAGTGCAAACATCCTAGCCATATGTTTCTATAATTTAAATTAATTTGGTACAGTCATACTGTTAATCTTTAGTGACTTGTTGATTGGCATTTTGCAGACATATTTCTGGAAGGCACCCAATACCATTTTCTGTAGCCTTTCTGGCAGTAGCAGAGAGTAACATTTCCACAAATTGGAATCTTGTACAGCTCTGGGAAAGGAGCCAAGATTTAAATTAGACAATAACCTCTGCTCTGTATATAGCTTCTATTCTTCAGCTGTAGGGAAAGTGATTTGTTTAATACAGTCAGCTCTGTAGCATATAATAGACTGATATATGAGTCACTCCTTGGCAATGTGTGTTTCTTAAATTTATATAGATTGAACAACTAGTTGGTAATGTACTTAGTTACAGTTGTGCAAACAATAACTATTAGCAGAGCTGAAGAGACCTAGAAAAAATTGTGTTTGCTGAGGATTCTGCAGAACTGTTGGATTTTAGAACAATCCTTCTCTTCAGATGCAGAGGATGCAATTTCATAATCATGACTATTCTTCGAGCTTTGGAAAATCAATAATAAAGCTTTCATATCAGTTTAATATTTTTTATGTTTTCTGTATGGACATGTGTTCCTTAAAAATCAGTCTGTTACAGCTACATAATTACATTGTAGCTCTTTTTGTTTTGCCCTTTTATATTTTTTCTCTCTTCATGTAAAAATCTGTTGCTGTCAATTGATACCTGTGAATGCAAAGAATTCTTTTCTTTCCAAACAGCAAGAATCTTTTCTTAAAAGGAGAGCTCTTTACACCACTCAGTTCATGTTTATTTAAAAGCTTAAAATCTTTAGAGCAAATCTCACTTTTTGTCCAACAGAAAATTGATTTTGCTAACAAAAATGGTGTGGGCCTGAAAGAATATTCAGAAATATGCAAATAAGTACAGATAGAAATCTGTGTGAGCAGCTGAACAAAGCAATCAAATTTTCCTCATTGAAAGTTTGTTTAGCTCCACTGTGAACGTTTTTTAACAAAATTATAAACTACTGTTAGTGAAATACTTCTTTTTATAGGAAAAAGGGACATTCTTTTTAAGCAGAACTATTTTTAATACACTACAATTTTTCTGCCAGGTCTTATATTTACAAAATAAAGCACATTGTAAATATTGAACAATACACTGATATATTTCCTAGCAGTTTATAGTAGGCTGTGTATTCAGGGTGGGCTCCAAGCAGGAGTTAGTATAAATGATATGCCAATCAAAATTATTTTTGCAATTATAACCTGTTATAATGCAGTCCCTTATCTGAAACATCAACTTGATATAAGCCAGATCTCTTTTTTTCAAGCTTTAACTGTTACGTGAATAATTTCCCTTGTCCTGAACTAATCCTGCTTCTGTCCTGTAAGCTTCTTGCTAGTGCACAACAGCAAAGTATAATTTATCTAGAGGTTATATGAATCTTAATAATCACTGCTTCTATTTGGTCATGTGCATTTCTTCTTCCTTGGTCAGGGCTCAGTTGTACACAGAATTTTTGATGTACTTCAGTGAGTAAGTCAGATTTGTACATGTCCAGCATGTCCCTTCTGGGCCATCTCTCTAATGATTCAGCTTCAGTGTAAAAGCTGACTTTTTTAAAAAGTCCCCTGATGGCAGTGAGATCTATATAAATTTAAGAAACACACATTGCCAATACTTAAAATTTCACCATTTCTATTGGTGAATAAATGTGTGATTTCACAGTGTGCCATGTTTGTCACTGTTACTAGTTCAATGTGTTCCTTCATCTACTCGTCATTTCTGGCCCAGGTCAAAAGAAAAAGAATCTTTAATTGCATTTACCTCCCCAAATTCTGTGTTTCATTTTTTGCTGTGGGACCTGAAGTAAGTTGTATCAGCATAAGCAAAGGTGTACTGAGTTATAGAGCAAATCACTAAATAAGCAAGTGGGTGGAGGTTTGAAGGGTGATGCAAGCTGAGATATTCTCTGGGACTTGAGGTCACTTAGCATCATTTCTGCTGGTGGCAGTGCTGACATCAGGAGTTTGAGTCACTGGAATGTCTTAGAGTTTGGTTCCCACTGCTACTGATATAACCATATTGTTGTTACATGGCATATAACCTATTTTTGGAAGCAGGAAATGCTGTGAATCTCCTTCATTGTTGATGAATTCTAAATGTTGATGATTCTGTTTAGATGACCTAGGAACTTCTGATGTGGGAAGGGAGTGAAATTGCCACTTTAAGATTTTGGTAATAAAAAAATCTATTAATGAGGCTGAAGGGCTGTGATATTCTCAAGCTGAACACAATTCCATATCTTTGAAGCAAACAAGGATTACTGAGCCAGTAGCATGGGTTGTGCTTCTGAGGGGAGGAAGAGACTGGAAACAGGCATGAATTTCCTTAAATTTATGTTTATGGAGGAAAACATAGGAAGAGTGAACACTGGAAAGACAATTTACAATTGAGAATGGCGAAGGGTTTCTTCTCCTCAGCCCCTTTTCCCACATGCATGGTGTACAACATGCAAAAACTTTTTTCTTATCTCAGAAGATGATATATTTATATGTTGACATGAAAATTGATAACCCTTTTATTTTTTTATAGTAGTTCTTTTAGCTACAGCTGATATTCCATTTAGTGGAATATGGCACAAAACCAGCACCACCATCTGAATCAAATGGCACAGCCTGATTTATGCTGGCAAATAACCCAGTCAGCTTTTCTCCCTGGTAAATACCACAGCAGGTTTCTGTTTTCCTAGGTAATTCTTATACAAATTATTGTTTGAATTTTGATTTGATGAGAGGTATGAGGGCTTGGGGGTTTGGTATGCAAACAGAAGCAGAGGGGTTTGGTCAGTGCTTTGTCTGTGAGGTTGGACAAAGGTGAGGTTACAGCACTGAGGAATTTCCTGTGTCCTTGGAATCTGTCCTTGGTGGTTTCAGTGGTGCTAAGGAAGGTCCCATGTGGAAACGTCTGAAGGGTCATCACAGCATGATATCCAGAATTTCCCATGGGTGTATGTGAACTTGGACATGGACAGCTGTTCCATGTGCTGGAGAGGGAAAAATTGTAAGATTGTGTGGGGGACAAAGGAAAGAGACATCTTTGCTCTAGACCTCTTTGCTGGTGGTCTGGAATTATGAGATTAATTTAAATTTCATATTTTCTGTTATAAGCTGACCATTTTTTCAAAATCTGAAAAAATGGCATTTATATGAAAGGGTGTGTAAAAATGTGTGCTTTGAATTGTTACTAGATGCTCTCAAAATCATGCTTACAAAATATTATAAGTATTTTTTGTTAAATTTTGAAATTTTTTCCTTTTTGTGTTAATCTTTCTTCAAACTTATTAAAATAAGTTTAAATCACTTTAATCTCTTAAGTGTTTCAGTTTATCTTTTCCATACCTATCCGATAAGTTAATTTTATTATCCTGCTCTGATAATCATTGTCTTACTACACTTTTCTATGGATCTTTATTCCACCTTTTCCCTGCCTCCCAGTACTCAGCACTTGCACAGCATTTCATATCACTTGTACATCTTTTTATTCCTCTTCAAACCATACTATGTATATTGTATTTGACAACTCATTTCTTCCATTAAAATACATTTATTGTTCTTCACCAGTTTTAAAAATACAGTTGAGCAACTTTGTTTTGATTAGCAAAGGAAATCTCTTTCACTGGAAAACTGCTATAATTCCAGGGCAGATCAAGCAAGCAATTACAGGCAAAACCATTAGTGTGAGGATGGCTTGCTTTTGGGATTTTCTAAATCTAAAACCACTGGACAATAAAATACTGTCAGAAACTAGATGCTTATACAAATGAAGAGGAAACATTTATAATACCTTCTATTTTTAACTGACACATTAGTTATTTCCCCCACCCTTTGTTAGTATTTTCCTTTTTTGGTAGCAAAAATCTGCCAGAACTTTTGCCCTATTTCTGCTTTCTCCATTACTTTAACACTAACACTGTGCAGCATTTCCCAATTCAGGTAGAAAAAGTGACTGAGAAACTTTATGGTAGACCAAAATCACATCAGTTTGGCAGGTGATGAAGCAACCAACTAAATGGATTTCCTGTGAATTGTTCTTGCTGTGAACAGGCAGAGAAATTTGGATGTTTTGTGCTCCCTTGCCTGGTTTTGCATCATTTCACTGGCTCACTTCAACTGGACGTGGGATTGGAAGTTCTGAACCTTCACACAGCTTTGATATTACAGAAGCACAACATGTCTGTGTTGTAAAACTTGGCTGAAATTTTTGTGTGATCCAAAATACAATGTAGTAATGAAACAGCTGTAGCCCTGGGCATTTGAAAAACAACACCCTGCATATACAGGATTTTGTGAGAGTGCCCCGACTCCAGAACTCACTTCTAGTGCCCGAAGATTTCTGATCTCTGGAGAATTTCCTGTTCTAACCATGGGATGGAATGGTAAGGATTAAGATATAAAATATAATTGAGAGAATGCCCAGGAGTTTGCAGCTAGCTGTAGCAGGCATCTGCTACAGCATGTGGTTATGGTGCAAAGTATTACTTGGTTCTTTCAGAGTGGTTTCTGTATCAAAAATACTATCTCACAGACACCCCAAGAACTGTTTTTGATAGATTTCAGGTCATGTCATCAGCTGACAAGGAAAAAGTGCTACATGTATAGAGTGCTTGTGACCTTTCTGATTTGACCTCCTGTAATCAACCTGGCTTGGAGTTAACAGGTGTCCCTAGGAATATGTTGCATAGTTTCTAACATTTAGACAAAGAAAGTTCATGAAGAGATTACAGCTTCTATACATCTACTGATTATGATTACAATTCATGCATCTATTTTGAATTCACATTAAAGCTACATCTGATAAATTCAACTAAGAGGTATTCAACTTCTTTCACATCTTTGATATGAATAGCATGAGACTGAATTATCTCAGTCCACTAAAGCAAGAGAATATATTCAGAGTGTGAGTTGTGAGCTTGTGGAACAGCTTGGCAGCAGAAATGCCACAAGGATCTGGTGTCTCTCATACTTCAAGAAAAGAAATGCAAGAATTTGCATGTATCAAAGCTCACTTACTTACATCAAGACATGAAGGATAGTACTTGACTGTTCAAGTCAGCTTTTATTACCATTTCTAGTTTTATATTTAAAAACTTTGGTTTTTCTATGGCATCTCAAAATTATGAGAAGGAATTACTGGTGTAATTTCTAATATGCACTTAATTCTAGCACTGCTCATTAGTATTTTGACACACCAATGCTGAAGATCACCTGAAGACTTGAGAGGCCTGGTTTTGCAGTGGTGCCAGGCATTTCCAGCCCTGCATGTGTGAGATGCTTTATAGAGAATCTCCATATTTTAATGTCAGGATTTTCCTAACATGAAGGTTTGGCTGAAACTTTATTCATTTCATTTGTCATAAATGGAATTTGCTGTGTACCCTTTGTGTGTCCTCAACTCTCAGCTGAACCTCAGGGGCTGCAATCAATATCAGAAGTAATTTCTGTGCCCACTTTCCAGAAGAAATACAGTGACCCAATTAAGTGAAGAAAATGCTACACTGTAGTAATGAATGATACTGCAATTAAAGTAGGTTACTCACCAACAAAATAAAGTTTCTGCTGCCCAAAATGTTGCCTTTAGGTTGGAATGAAACAGTGGGACGCTAAAGATAGATAAATTAAGCCTGATTAGTCTCTGTGGCATAAATTAGGACTACAAACCACCATGAGGGATTATTCTACTCTTAAATTTAATTCACCTGTACTGTACTGTTATTTCAGAACATTGCATCCAATTCCACCTTGCATGTTTAAATAAAGTCAGGTGCTGTTGAAGACTCTCCAGAGGCCTCCCTGCTGTGGGACTTGTAATCATGCCCCAACTAAAAATAGTGGGGAAATCCTCCAGGTTTCAGGTTGATGTGAAATAAAGACACAAGAGGAAGTGATGTGTTATGTGCCTCTTTACAAAATACATCTGTGATCTGTATTACATTAAGACATATAAGTTTTCCAAACTGAAAGATGTCATCACCTGAGGAACATTTGAGGGTGACTGACACCAGCTCTGGCCCTGGGGTTGGGGCATTCCTGGGTGGCTGTCCTCAGTTTATCCTTGGGGTATGTGTTTTACAAGAGCCCTTACATCCCACAGGCTGTATTTGCAATAGACTTGCTTTGTACAGCTGTGCACATAGTGATGTAGAATTAATGGAGACTTTAAAGAAATGCTATTTATCCGTTTGGTTATGATTAGTGCTTATAAAGTGGAAAGTATTTAATTTCATTTAAAAATGCAGGAACTCATAGTATCAACATGGCTGAGAGTTGAGATATTTAAGATTTTATGCATGTACTGATTTTAGACTGAAAGTATCTTGACTGATCCTCCATTGTGATTAATATAAAATGTCTACATCTGCTTCACCCTTTCTCTATCAATTTTACATTTAAAACTTGATATAATTTGCTAGTGTAGTAGAGCTGATTCACAGTCTAAGATGGAATTCACAATTTTCACTGAAGTGAGTGGAATTTGATATAAGATCGTAAGAAAAGCTACTTACAGCCCCAATTGCAGTATAATCACATCACTTTAAATTTTGTGCGAAAATGTTACAGTAATCTTGAATATAGTGATGTAAAAGTATTTCTTGGGATCCTAAGTATAAAATGCTGTCATTATGCTAAGAAATGCTTAGGTTCAATGCTTAGACAGTTTATATAAAATAAAGGAGGGGGTAGCCATGATTAACAACTTGATTGTATGAATTTAATTCCTCCAAGAGGGAAGCGAAACAGAGGTGTTCATATGGCAAAACCAGTTCTGTGTTTATGCATTTACCTCCTGAAAAAACCCAACCAAACAAAACTCCCTATAAGAGTATCCCTTGCGGGAGTTGAGCTGCTGGGGGTGAAGGGGTCCTCAGAGGTGCAGGAGGGGAGCTGAAGAAGAGCCCTTGATGCTGTCCTTGGTACCTTAGGGCTGGTCCATCTCAGGACCTCACTGGCTCTCAGGTCCTGGGGGTGCTGGAGCACTCCTGTCCATGAGCTGGGTGTGAGGCAGTGGCTCCAGCCATGTCCCCAGTGCTCCATGTGCCCAGTGCTCCATATCCCCAGTGCTCCTTGTGCCCAGTGCTCCATGTCTCCAGTGCTCCATGTCCCCAGTGCTCCACGTGCCCAGTGCTCCATGTCCCCAGTGCTCCACGTCCCCAGTGCTCCACGTCTCCAGTGCTCCATGTCACCAGTGCTCCACGTCCCCAGTGCTCCACGTCCCCAGTGCTCCACGTCTCCAGTGCTCCATGTCACCAGTGCTCGTGCCACAACCTGTGCAAACCCAGATAGGTGGGTCAGCCCCAGCATCAGATCCACAGACTTGGTTTGGGTCCTTTTTTCAAATTATTTTTTGGGAGTGTTGGAGGCCATTCTGAGAAGCTGTTGATCTTCCATTTGGTAAATGTCATGCAGAAAGAGACATTTCCATCCTTCTCCATGGAAAAGGCTTGATTGTGCTTTAGCCTTGCGTCATTCTTTAGAGCAGCTGTGTAAAAAGAGCATATTGTAACTGCCATATGTCCTCAGATGTCATCAGAAATGAAATCTTATGTAGAATTTCAGCTGTTTAGAGTAATGTAAAATACGTACATCAAACGGGTGACGTGAAAACCGCATGTCTGAGAATTCCTTTTCTCATGTGGAATCAAAATTGCCACAAAGTTGTAGAAAAATACATACAAACAGGAGCAATATAAGTAAGTTCTTTTTGCATTTTAGCAATATTTTCCTTCTATGACATATATGCCTGATCTGGTTTATTGTAGCAAGATGTGCTCATGAGAGTGGTTGGGAAAATAATTTCGTAGTTCATCACTGCAAACACAACTTGGTTAGATAGCGAAGCTAGAAAACATGTTATTTAAATATTCATATACTCTTAAACAAAGACTTAAACTACAGTGGCCTCTCCTTGGCTTTATAACTGAATATCTTAACATCTGGTATCTTTCTGTATTTCAAGCTTCAGGCAACAACAGGGTGTGATGATAGGGAATGTACTTTGGAACTATGCAAAGTAACATCTGTAGATCTTGTAAGGTCTTTTTAATGTGAAACTCAGTGGGTTGGTCCAAGTTTGGTATTTGTATTAGCCTTGTACAGAGGGGAAGTAGTCTTAGCATATGTAGGAAGACACAGAGATATACCCAGAATCTGTGTCTGAGTGTCCATTTTATTACCTTTGAAGGCACAGCTCCACAGACTGTGGACAGACATTCTTGTCTACAAAGTGTCAAAATAGTAAATTGAAACTCTTTGAACATGTAACAGCAAAATCGTTGGTATGTTTGTCTTGGAAAACAATTTCAAGATTCAGACTCATTTTTTAACACGTTAATCTTGTATACATATTAGGACCAGGACTGCTCTTTGAACCACTTTTTTAATATGTATGCATTTAAATATGGAATAACTAGCATTAAAAGGCATATATTGGAATTGCCTTGACTGTCAGTCAGCAGAATAATACTGTGCATATTCATACAAAGTTATTTCTTGCATATAAAAACATTTATAGAATGTGTCCTTCTTAAGAGATCTGAAAATGTCTAACATGAGACCATTAAATATTCCTTTTACTACTTTGCCTAAGACTCGTTCAGTATCACACTTGGCAAAATATCATTTAGTTACAGCTTTTGGCTGTGGAATTCACTGAAGAAGTTCATATTAAAGTGTTTGGCTGGAATCACAGAAATTAAGTCAGTGCTTTTTATTGTTATTGTCGAAGTTTTTATTTGCTAGCTGAAAGCTTTTAAAGTAACTTCAAATGTTTCCATTCTAATTGCTTTCCAAAAATTTTAAATCTG
Organism: Phylloscopus trochilus trochilus; assembly: GCA_016584745.2. Lineage (NCBI taxonomy): Eukaryota > Metazoa > Chordata > Aves > Passeriformes > Phylloscopidae > Phylloscopus > Phylloscopus trochilus. The sequence goes on from WQNJ02000028.1 coordinate 11,556,824, forward strand.
TACTATCTGCACACAGTGTGTCTGATGGATATTGAGGCTATATGAATAAAATATAATATCTATTTTTCTTTCGGATCTTACTCCTGTATTTTATGCCACTGAGAATTTTTTTGGCTCTAAGCAGAGTTAGAGAATGTGTATGTGTACATATATATATATATATACAGGCATAGCCTCACTTAAAAAAGGATATATATAACAGTTAGTGTGGCAGATGTTTGAGACTTAAAAACTGGAATCTAAATGGTCCTCTGAATTAAAAGCTTTAAGATTTTAAATATCGAAAGACCTTCACATGTATGATCCTACACATTTATGAACAGATTTAATAATTAATGAACCACTAATGAGATTATGCATTTGCCTAAAATTCAGGATTGAGAAGATGACACCAAAGATGGGTACTTCATACTTTAAAGTTTTGTGCTCCTGTCTGTTGGCTTGTTGATCATCAGCGATGTGGTTTTAAGCAAATGCAGCTTTCTGGCATGAAATCCCCCGAAGGAACTCCTTTGGTTTTCTACAGAGCCTGCATTCCCTCCAGGTCGTTGCAGGATCCTGGTATGGTGTGATAGAGAATCCTGATGGGGAAGAAATGGAGAGCAATAACTGCTGTGTAGCAGGTTCTGGTGGCTGAAGTCACCAAGGCTGACACTTCCTGGGTGGCTTTTCACAAGTCCATGAAGACATGTCCTAGCAGATTTGTAGGCAGAACCTGGCAGGAAATTAACCCTCTTCCAGAAGACATGAACTACTGAAAATAAGAAAACACTGTAATCTGTCTCAGAAAGTGGATTGCTACTGTACTATTCTGTAAAAATCACTAATACTAAATTTGTTCTAAAATTATGAACAGAAAGTCCTAAGTATAAACTTGGCATACATAGTACATGTTACCTAGTAGTCCAGTATTTCATGAAAGTGTTCCAAAATCTTATATTTTGCTGCCAGAAGCATTGTCTCATGTGTGCACATGTCCCTACCCTTGTGCACACACACACAGAGCAGTTTGTTTAGATGGAATTGGGATACCTTATGTGCTGACTGACATGTGGTCAGGGGCTGACCCAAATGTCTTCTGCCTGCATCTGGTCCAACTCTCCATCTCCTTTATGCTCAGTGACTCAACCCATAACCTCCTAGAGCTGCCTGTTGTCTGTGGGGAATAATTCTTCTGGTGCTGAGCAACACATACCTTCCAAAATGTTGGCATTCTGCCAGAGGAGCGAGTCCCAAAATTTCTGTGGGTACTGATGTAGTGTCAAAATCAAGGCTACCATTTTGCATTCATCCTGAGGTAAAATTTCTTCTTGATTTGAAAGGTTTAAAACAATGCTTCATTCACTGCAAAGATATGAATCCCTAACAACAGTGCTGGTGTGGCACCTGTCAAACAACTATCTGTCTCATTGTTTCTAGCAGCAAAATCAAAATAGAATACTTGTATTTTATAAAATAATATTGATACCATCTACTGCTTCTGAAGTATTGAAACTTCAATGAATGACTTGCTCTTCCAGAAGAGAACTCCCTGCTCCTCCTATGAACACACAATAATTTAGGAGTAAAGCCTCCAGAGAGATTAGCTGGATAAACATCTAGAACAGAAAGGATTAGAAAATTCTTGTGGTTTTTTTTGTGTTTATTGGGAAAATAAATTGTGTTTTCTGATGAGAACCACCCCAGTATTTAATTTAATACATCTGGTGAGGACACTGCTGTTTGTAGATGGTGATAGTTAATACCAATTACAAAAAGAGAAAATGTCCCCTATCCCAGCCCTCCTCCCACTCTTTCTACTTCTGTTGCCAGAATAATTTTAGTGTATATTGTTTTGTTTGGAATAATCAGGCTGAAGTAGCATTAGTCCAGCTTCTCATCTTTTAATTACAGACAGTTTATTGTCTATGCTGTCCCACTTTCTGCATGGTTCCCCACCAGCCAGCTAGACTTAGCAATCTCCATTAATTTAATTTGGCATTTCATTCAATCAGACAGGCTGTGAACATGATGATTTTTTTTTTTTAAATAACACAATGCTCATTCTTAATTGATGTCCTTATCAGACATTGTATTTGCCAGAGCTGTAATTATTGGTCAGGCAGCAAAATCAAATCTGCCCAAATGCAGTGAAGATGTTCTCCGGTGAAATTATTAAGATACAGTACTTAGACCTGCAAAGTAATTTAGTTTTGGTCTGTAATTACATCTTTTGGGATTGTTATCTTTCATTTTACTCATAAGGGTACTGTAACCTCAGAGGAATTAATTTGCCAAATATGAAGATAAAACTGAGATTCTTGCCATAATATATATTTGTGCTAGTCAATATTTTTCTATATGAAAACCACAAGTATGCTCACACCATAAAAGAATGATTTTATTAATAGCTACATTTTTGAACATATGGGTTCTAGTTTTACTGCAGAAATACTGGAAGTGTGATCATTTGAGGGTGCCATTTTCCATAAGCAGTAAATTGGCATCAGAAATAATAGAATTTGGATGTGGACATGTGGACATGTAGTGCTGTGACAGAACAATACTATCCTGACAAACTTTAAATGTGTATTTTGAACATTAACCAATAATTATGAAAGGACTGCTAGTGCCATGATAATTAAGTTTGAATTCTGTTTTCCAGTAAGGGTTGGGATAAGGTTTTATTTAATTAAAAAAAAAAAAAAGAAAAAAAAAAGGCAAGGAGTGGATTTTGTCATTAATATTATTTTTTAAATTTATTCTCATATATATGATATGTAGTCTTTGAGTATGGAATTGCACTCATTCCTTTTAAGCAAAACTTAAGTTGATGGATTAGCTATGAGTAGATGATAAAATGTGTTTCTCTCCTGTTCTGGATATATTTTAAGTTTTTTATTTGGGAAATGTATTCACATTTCATGGTTTTGTTATTATCCTGTGCTGGAACAATACTCTTTCTAACAGTGGATCTTCCTTGAGGTTGCGCTATTAAAGAATAGTATTGTAGAAAGTATTATTTGGCATATTTAACATATTTGCCTGCTGAATTAAATTTTCATTTTGAGTGTAAAAATACTCATGTTTTAAACATTAATTTTTGTTCTGTTGAGATGCTCAGATGTAAGTCTCTGCTCCTTTATGTCTGGTTTTAAGTAACTTATGTATTTCACTATTTGGCCTCTTGAGGAAATGAGTAGTTGGATGTGAGTTCTAACGTTTTTCAGATTAGAATTGCACCACAAGTCAGTCTATTTAAAGACAGGTAGTCAAAAATACTAATGACAGAACATTGTAAATAAAATAATTTCTCCACTAAAATCAGTATCAAAATTCTGATTAACTTTTATAGGGTCAAAATGTTATTCTGTGTGTCCATAAGAGCAACACCTTTAAATGTTACGTGCTTTAGTTTTGAAGCTTTTTAAAAAACTATTATAGTTTTGTGGTGTAAAGTTCTCTTTTGCCTGTTTTATCTCTTGCTACGATGAGTCAATCACAGTTGCCAAAGAGCCCAGAGAGTGGCCACTATTCAACATTTGAGATTTTCTAAAGATTTTTTTTTGTGGAAATTCAGACTCAGTAGACATTTAATCTCTGATTTTTATCCCAAGCTGCCAAGAGTATTCTGTGGCGTTCATCAGATCAGAATTCTGCCTTAAAACAACTGCTCATTAGTCTCAGCTTTCATAACCAACCAATTTTTAAGCTCTGATGAGTACAAAGGGTAGTTTGAAAACCCAAGTGGCATTGTGCTGTGCCAGTTCCAAGTGGTTTGTCCCTTGATTTACAGATAGCCTAACATTTGGCCCCGGAGGTTTGGTCTAAGAAAACATGCACTTTGTAGAAGGGTGGCAGTTTTTATATCCCCAGTGCTGGGCAGGAGTTGATTTGGTCTTCACTAGGGCATGTGTTGAAGAAGGAGAGGGCATGAATTTCCCTTTGCATGACAAATATACACCCTTGCTAGAGAAGCTGAGTAGGACCTGGCATTTGGCTTCAGGTCTGGCAGTCAAAGAGAAGAGCTTCAACCTATTATTGAAGCTCTTTTCAACCAGCTATTTTGGAATGAATGAGTTTCCTGGACATGCTTTAGACAAGGTGTTAGTAAACCAAGCATCCAGTCTCATTCCAGTCTTCATGTCTGTCCAGAGGGATTTTGGCAGGGCCAAGATTAAGTGTCCTTCCAACATACAAGAGTAGGGGACTGGACTGAACTGTTGTAGTTTTAATGCAGTGATCTGCAAGAAGAATGGAAGCTGTGATTCACAGCAAGTTCAGAAGAGGCTTTGTTTGTGTGGAAATGGGCAGATGCATGTGGTTTCCCTGGGTTGGTGGTGGCAGTCAGCTGGCTACTCCCACTTAATGTGTTCATCAAACTGGAGAGAGAGAGTTTGAACTGAAACAAAAGGAAAAAACCTGTACTTTGTAATGCAATGGTGTGTATTGCCAAAGGAAGCTGGAGACACTTTATTCTTTCCTAGTTACAGAGCAAGGGTGCTTTGAGTTCTTCAGATAAAAAGGTTTATGCAAAACCTTACTGATTGCTCTGGCAAAGTTCTTTGCAAAGCATCCCAACACCATCCCAAAACAAAGAGACAGCTGGAGTAGGTGCTGCATCTTACTCTTCTGTCCCAGGGAAACCCCACAGGTGGGAGCCTCTGAGAGTCTACCTGGGCAGGCCAAATTGCTGGGTCCCCCCTTTAATTTGAATCCCTGCTGTCAACTTATACCAATGTTCTGAGCTGTTTATGAGGGGTCAGAGCAAAGCATCCTTAAGGAAATAAATGGAGAAAAATATTGTCTGCAACAAGAATCTTTTCACAAAAAATATTTTATTAAAATAGGCAAGAACTCAATGTTCTATTTAGAATGATTTATCACTGTTCCCAGCTGATCACAAAGTGTTTCTAAATTAAAAGCCATTAATTATAGCCTTATATAGATACAAAGATATGCAAGAAGTGCTTTGTAATTCCAGCTCTGCACTTCAGGTGAGAGCTTTTTAAATTACTTGGACCATTGGAGCCACCTGCTTGACTAAATGCTGAGGGCCCTGTGTTTCAGTACTCATCAGTGCATTGCAGTGTTAACATTGTTACTGATTTTTCTCATTTCTCCAGGGCAAATACTAATTAATGGATACAATTCACAGCTGATTAGCTGTAGTTTCTTCAGTAATTACATTCGCAGACTAACTGTTCAGAAGAGGATTTCTAACCCAGTTCTTATTTCACTCTAAGCTTAATTTGTTTTTTGAATTGTTTAGGTCCTTAAGATAATAACCATTTTATTTTCTTTTGTTGTTATAGGTACCCTTAGATAATATGGAAGTTTAATCTTAGAAATACTCACTGATAATTGTTATGTGCCTTCAATGGATTTCTAGTTCAGAGACAAAAAATAAATTTAAAGAATATTAGTTGTGATCCATACTAAGAAAAGCTGAAATATTTCAGTTTCTGACATCATTGCCTGTGTCATGCACAATGGGGTCTTAAATATTATAGCCTAAGAACAGAATGACTTGAAGGATATATACCTGTAACTTTCAGCTTTGACATTCCTTGTTATATCATTTTCTTCCACAGTCTTAATAAAATGGAAAATTAAATTGTCACTCTTCTCTTTGTTTTACTTTAATAAAACAAAAAAGAAGAAAACCTGGCAATCAAAAAGCAGTAGCTGTGCTATGAGCAATACATGTACATCAAAAAAATTTAGAATTTTACTCTTCAATGAAAAATCAGCCACGTTTCTGTTTTGAGGCACTGGAGCCCGTAGGATGCCAAGGTCATTAAAACAGGGTAGGATTTATCTCCACTTATTTAGCCAGTGTTAGAGTAATGCTTGCCTAGTGTACCTTTGCCCTTAGGTATCCTTTGAAAACTTGGTTTCTTTCGGTTTTTTGGTTAGGGTTTATTTTTGTTGTTACTGTAGAAAGAACAGCTCTATTCGAGCCATTTGAGTTTTTCATGTAAATCATTCTTAGTTTGCCACTAACTGACATGAAAAATTCTATCCTGTCGATCGCACTGTTGAGCTGAAGTAGTGTCTTTGTGCAACAAATCCACACACACATCCGTATGTGCCAAAACAGTCATTTGAATGTGCAATTTTACTTGAATTTTTTTAATCTCCAAACATGGGTGACATCTGGGCTTTTAAAAAATGGATGACATTACTTGAGTATCTGCATAGCTGGGGATAACAGAGTTTTAATAGCTATGAGGCAGCCTACATATTGTGCTAAGGCCTCTGTTGCTTAACATGTGTTATAGGTTGAAAGATTCAGAATGATAAGTACACAAATGGAATTTGTTACTTAGAATGAGGGATCTCATCTTGCATTCCTTCTCTCCCCTGTGAGTGTCTCCTAATTTGGTTGATGTCCTGTTTAGTCAATCTGACAATTCATCAGGTACACAAGGCTCACAAGGCTCCACTTCTTTTTCTTTTTTCCTTTTTTTTTTAATTTATTTTTATATTTCCTTTTAACTTTTTCTTATTGACAGAAGTGGATGTTTGAGTTTTCAGGGAAAGAGCCTTTCTTGAAAGGATTACTGGTCCCCTCCAGTGAGAAATGAGAGTCTGAAACATCTCACTGCTAAAAACACTCAGGCACCAAGTGCTGTAGCAAATTGAGCTGAAGGAAAGTGGTTTTTCTTTCAGGACAGGTTCAGCTGCTCTGAAAGCACAACAGAGTTTCTTGCTTGGAAAGAACAACCTGTGCAAGTGCATGGTCACCCTTCCCCATGCAGAGCTTGCAGAGCTTATGCTGCTGTCAGGAGTGTTTGCTGTTGTGAGGCTCAGGAGGGGATCCAGGTCCACCAGGATCTGGGAAGATAAGATAGAACAAAGCCCTCCTAAAAAAAATTGTTTTATAAAACTGGAAAATGGGAGTTAAGGGAGGAATGCTCAGTGTGGCTTTAGCAGCAGCAATGCAGTAGGGACAGCACAGGGGCTTTTCCCTCGCTGAGCACTCCACCTTGCACTCTGCTCTGTGCCTGGTGGAGCAATGTGCACAGCTGAAAGCCTCTTGTGCTGTAGGTGCTTGACATGCCTGGTGTCTGTTCCTTGGAGCAAAGACTCTGGATGCCTCCCTCCTCTGGGAACATGTGCAGGACTGGCTACCAGCCCACAAGCCTGTGGAAGTGCTGTTAAAGGGCATAAGGCACATTTTTATGCTGATAATCTCTTTCTTGTCTGTGTTCAGTCTGTAAAATTAAAAGCACCTGTCCTCAACAAATGTTCATACTTGAGAATTTGGAGGAAATGACTGGCATGGAAGGAAATCCCTTGTGATCACTGGCATGTGGCATGAGAGTTGCACCTTGGTGGGAGCAAGGGGACACTGGGCACATTTGGGGGTCTCAGTGTCAGACAGTAACTCTGATTTGCAAAATGTTCTGGTGTTAATGTTCACAGGGAGAGTGGGAGCGCCACTGGAGGGAAAGATAAAGGAGGATTGTTTGGCTTTTTGATTTTGTGGAAAGAATGGGACTTCAGGAACAGCATTGCAGATTCTCATTCTTCCCTGTACTGGCCTTCAGCTCTTTGAAGCCAGGTCTACCTGGAGTAGGAATACAGCAGCTGCTTCTGGCTGCAGCAACCCTCCAGGTCAGCATCACTGGCAGAAATATTACAATGTGCATCAGAAAAGATGTAGTAGAGTAGAAATGTCTCTCCTGGGAGTCTCTTCCTAACGGATTCTTAATTTCCAAAGTCACCTTTAGGTCTCTGGGGTGGCTTTGCTGCATGGGTAAAAAAAAGTTGGAGAGATACACATGAGTATCTTCCTTGTAAAGACTGGGGGAGGCAGAGGATGTAATAATAATAATGTTAAATCAATCGAGTTCTGACTTCAAAGAACATCTGCAAATACTTTTATTCGGTTTGTTGTTTTGGTTTTGTTGGTTTCTTTTTCTTCCCCCAACATTTTCTATGCCAGCGATGGCGTAAAAAAAGTTTATCATGGCATACATTAAATCCAAATATTTATTTTTCTTTCAGTTTGGAAACAATAACAACTACATGAACATGGCAGAGGCAAATAATGCATTTCTTGCTGCAAATGAGGTAGATGTTTCTATTTTTTATCTATGCTCATATTCTGCTGTTTTCTGTGATAATTTAACAGACTTTGAATGGATGAAGAGTGAAGTGCCGAATTTCTGTGTGTTTTATGGAGCACAAAATAAAGACTTTAATGAGAAAGAAAATAACCTGACAGCTCTCCATTACTAGTCAATTTAGCTGTCCATAAGGCTGTTACTTACATAGCATGTCAATAGAAACAAATCTGCTTTATGTATGGAAAAAATTATGAACAGAAGGAAACAAATAAAAGGCACAGTAGGTGTACACTTTGAAAGCAAGCTTAGTAATAGTCATTACTAGCTAATGTTCTAATTTTTGTTATAGATACAATTTGGGTTCTTAATACTCATATGAGATAGAAAACTAAAGCCAGCTCTGTTGCCTGAAGTGTACGTGCTACATCAAGGAATCTTTTGAATCCAGGGTCCAGAACAAACCCAGAGGCTGGGCTGCTGGAAGCTGGCTGGGTTGTGGAGATGATATTTGATCACTGCCCTTGAGAATGGAAACAGGAGAAAGTGTGGGAATTCCAGGCTCCATGTATCTATCTGCTAGATGGGGCCATGTTATAACCAGTTAAAAGACTACGAACACACTAATCCTGACCCCAAGTCAGACAGAAACTGCTTTTGCTCATCCTTGAAACCCATGCACTGTCTAGTATGTGCACAGCCATATGGAGAACAAGAACTGTTTATAGGGTACATTCATAAGTGATCTTCCCAACATGAGGAAAGGGTAGAGGAGCAGGCAGCCCTGATTTTCATGTTGTAAGTGGGGACTCAGTCACAGGTATTCCTGTGCACTTCTAAAACAGTGACCTCAGAGAAAATAAGCAGGAAAGTGTAACAATAAATATGAAGGTTAGAATTAGAGGCAGGATTTTATGAATCATTTACACAATGGTCACCATCTCTTTTTACCCAGCAAGACTGCTTAGATAAGGGAATATTGTTTGGCACTAGCTCCAGTGTTATTTGTGATAATGAACACAAACCCCATCTGTAATGACAACATGATGTTTCTTTCTGTAGAATTTCTTTCCTACATTTGAATCAAACATTGATGAAAGCTCTGCTGCCAGCAGCTGTTCAGAGACAATTTAATTCCAGCTGTGATAATTCACCGTGTCAGACATTGGCTGTTATATGTTGATACAACAGTTCTCCAGATTTGCATTTTTATCAAAAGGAACAAATGTTTTGAACATTTCAGTACAGATGGCATTTAACCATGCACACACGTTTTGGGTTTTTTTTTTAATATATATGTAAGATATAAATATTTGAAAAGTTAATATCTTTAAAAATGTGATTGGTAAGATAAATCTCACAAATGTTATACCATCTTTTGGTCATAACACCACCTTTCTGCAGTCCCAAATTGCATACTATTCAGACTCTACAGACTGAATAGCTCAGTGATTTGGATTTAAGGCTGCTTCACTAAGGGGCTTGCTTTCTTCTTAGATTACATCTATTTTCTTCTCAATCTTATGTCTGTTTTATGTTTGGGTTTTGATTTTTTTTTTTAAAGATATACACTTATTTGGATAAATTATACACGTAGAATTAAATTCAGATTAAAAAAAATTTAATGTATTAATCGATTTACTCTCCCATTTGTAGCTATAAGTATTAAGATGAATGCTGATTTTCTAAGTAAACGATTGTATTATTATCTAGCTGTGTTATACATTTCTGCAGCTGTCCTGGAATTACTATGTTAGATGGGGAAAAAAGATCCAGTTCTTATAATTACTAATATCTCATAAATATGTCAAGTAAAGAGAGGTTCACATGTATAATAATACTGATTTCACTGAACCCTTCTGCTTGAACAAGGAATAAAAATATGATTAAGCGTTACTGTTCATATTAAAGCATGAACCTTACTTTGCAATTACTGCATTACAATGTATTTAATTATAGTGGTTTTACATTAACGTGAATGTAGCTTTCTTGGTATTATTTTGGGCCTGAGCACTGCTGAGCTAGAATCCCATTTTATTTCTGTAAATAATGCCTTAGGAGTGTAATCCTAGAGCACATTCAGGCTCAGAAGCCACACATTTGCTTTATGTTTTCCGTCTCTATGTCATGATTACTACGACTCATTTTAAAGCACCTTAAATATTTATTGAAATAATATTTCAAGTGTTAATTACAGTGGTAATGAAAACAGCCAAATGCCACATATCAAGAATGAGTGTTTATCCGTATTGTTAATGTGATATGTTAGATTTCATTAAGCAGTAATGGGGTAGCAAATGAGTCACAAATTACAGTTGCATCTGTTACTAGACCACATTAGTGCCAAAATAACTGCAAATGCAGCCATAGGGTTATGTTCATTAGCCAACCACTTCTCCTGGCCAATCCATCCTTTGTGTTTGTGAACCACGGGGTCCATGAGAAGAAAAATTCACACCTTTTGTAATATAGCAGTGGGGAAGTCAAACATCTCCCTAATCCAGGCCCAGCCTTCACATGCAGAATTAAGTTACAGCCTTGCAGTTGGAGCGAGATGGGCACAGTCTCAGCAGACTCTGACGGTGCTGCAGACTGCAGCAATCTGGGACCCCATCATTTCTGGTGTGAGACCAATAATGACAGCTGACAGGTTCTATATGCAAGCAAAGGTTTTTCTTGTGTTTCAGTTTCCATCTTCTCTCAAGCGGTTATTAATTTATATCATCATTAACAGTTTGAAGGATGACAATTTGCAGCAGTTAATGAGATCTTTCACTGAACTTATCATTTTTAAATTAACTGGCATTAAGTCACTTTTTCAAACAATGTAATTAATACATAAAACAATTCTCCCTCCCACCCCAACCTGAATCCTGAACTAATGCAAACAAACAAATCCCAGAGCAGCCTTGCATGTCTAGAACAAGACAAGATTGCCTATTTTAGGATTGCCAACTGCCCAATTTGATCAAGGCAGTCCTGATTTGGGTACGTTTAAAATGGCCTAATTTCAAGCACTGAATTTCTATTATTAAGTAGCAGTGGACCTGAAATAATACATGAAAGTTCATTTAACTCTCAAAAAATTTGAATAAGCGTAGCTCATTTGTTTCCCAAATAAAAGTCAGCAATGTTGAAGCCAGATACAGACTCTGAATAAAGATTATCTTTGACAGACACATGCACACATACCAACATGCACAAACCCTGAAGATAACTGGCAGAAAATGTTTTGCTCAAGGCATCTTAACAGGTGTTTAGTTCATAACAAACCTACTGTTCAAACAAAGCTGGCTTGCTTCAGAAAGCACTGGAAGCCGCTGTAATCACCCTCACGCTTTCATGCATCTCTCCTCCAAATTGCAACCTGTGTTTGAAAGGCTTCACTGTATTTTGGGGATGGAAATGAAATCAAGAATGATAATATTTCACGTTTGTTAGTGGATAAAAGCAAACAGAAGATGTGAAATGGTCAGTGCTGAATTCTTGTTGTGTGTATGCTACGAAATTGTCGGTGTTTTATGAAGCGTGAGAGTAATGTAAGCTGTTTGTGCTATTTTACTAACATATCAATAAAGTGGCAGTTGGTTGTACAGCCAAATCCAATGTAGCTGATATTTGGACTAACAACAGACAGATGTTGCTAATTAAGTACACATTAAAAAACTGTTAATACTGATACTCCATTTAAGCCATATGATAATGAGACTTAAATCTTTAATCAGAATCATCCACAGATCCATTCAGCATATGAAACATACAATTTTTGTTGGTTGTAGAGTTTGCATTTGAGAACAAACCAAGATTTGGACTGCAGGTGTGGAGGTGATTGCTGAGCCCTGTGTGCCCTAACACTGTTTGCCTTGTCCTGTCCTTTTCCAGCAGACCTTCCATACGCCGAGCCTTGGGGACGAGGAGTTTGAAATCCCACCCATTACCCCCCCGCCCGAGTCAGACCCTGCACTGGGCATGGCAGATATACTACTCCCCTTTCAGGGCCTTGGTGACCAGCTGCCTGCACAAGGAAATGAATTTACCCCTCAATTCCCCCCTCAGAGCTTGGATCTTCCCTCTATTACAATATCCCGGAATCTCGTGGAGCAAGACGGCGTCATCCACAGCAACGGATTGCATATGGTAGGTCTGGTTCTTTGTGTGTTCCCATTGCCTAATGGTGTTTGTCACATGTAGATGTGTCCATCTCAGTTTTCACTGACCCCCTCAGAAGATCGGTGTGGTTTTTTGGATGCCTGACCAAGCATTTGCCAGTGTTTTGTGTCATGTTACAGGCGTGTTCTATATGAACGATGACACGTGTGTTGTTACACAGCAAACAGTCATTTGCTGTTGCTCAGTTCCCTAAGGCAGTTGCCAAATGGTTAAGGGTTAAATACTGGTGTATTTAACAAGATAAACGTTTGTTAATATACAGTGCAATACTGTTAGTGAACAGATCTCTTGTGAAGAAGCAGTCAGGCTTTACAAACACACAATTTTCATTTTGGGAATGGACTTGGAAGCCCATATCCATTGGCATCATGTGCATCCCAAGTGCTCCTAAAGTTCAAAACTGTGTAATACAGTTGGCACTGGCATCAAGAATTGAAAGACCATGATGTTGGCCAGGGTGAACTACAGCATTTAGAATGAATTGCTTGTCTGTATCTGAGGTGTAGGGCCCACATCTGACATCTATCAGGGTATTTTGAGAGTGCAGTATTGAGAATAGTTCAGGAGAGCCAGGCACAGTATGGCAGCAGGAAAAAAAGCAGTATTTCCTTATAGCCTGTATATTCCACGGGCTAAATCTTTACAAAAGGGAATTAATTAATTCTTTTAAACTTATAATAGAATTTCTAGGGATGTATTACTTTGACAATACTCAGTATTGGGCCATAAAAAGACTCTGTTGTGTCCAGTGCTCTTGCTGGCCACAGAGGCTGGGGCAGGGTGGTCTTCCCTTCCTGGGCTGTGTCTGAGCCCTCAAGAATAGGGAGGCATGATCTGGATGTGGAAGAGCTGAGTGATGGGAGCTGTGAGGCTAATTCCAGAGTTAATTAGAACAATCAGAAGCAGGGATGTGGGGAGTTCCTCCAGAACCTGTACACACTGTAGGGCTGCAGTCTCCAAGGGAAGTGCACAGGGCAGTTCTCATGTTGTTGCAGTGTTTCCCTTTGGGCTCAGGAGGATCTCCCAGGGTAGGTTTCTGAGAGCTTTTTGCAGTAACATCCATAGTGCCAGCCATGCACACAGCTGTGAGCCAATTCATCCTACTCAGCATTTTAACTCGGTGCTTACAATTAGAATTAGTTTCTCTGTTACATATTGAAGAGCGAGTGAATGTTTAGCTTGACAGATATTTTACATCAACTATATTTTTTTCTGATTAGCTCTTTTATATAGGACCTTTTGCTGAACTTGGCATAGTGAAAATACATATTTACTGCTGGACTGTAATAAAGATTGTGTTGTTATGTTGTGATTTCTCTTTTATTATTCTGGCAAGTGAAAATTAATTAAAGATTTACAAACCAACAGGCAGCAAATATTTCTCTGTAATTCTACAGGCTGCTGACTTCACTGCAAATTTTAATATTTCTTTTGAGGTCATGAAGAGTAGCTAGCACTAATGCAGAGTGAACCACAAGCTGCTCACTAATTAGGAGGTTCAGAATTTAGTCATTCTGTGGATCCAAAACAGGCCCTGCCTAAAACAGGCCTTGAAGGATATGGTATTTGGTTTAGATCTCATTTTGCACTGGACATGCTGGGTAACTTCTGAAGGAAGATCAGATTAATAAAATATGAGAGTTAGAAATGTTGTGATTGAAAACAAAAGTAATGGAGCCCGTGTACACTGAGTACAATGAAATTTGGTCAGGAGATATTGTGGGCTGGATTGGTGTTATGTGTCCGAGTATCCCCTCAATGTTATCGAGTGGTTTGTAACCTGACCCAGTTTTGCCCTTTAATTTTGGAACCTTTCACTGAATGTGATTCTTCCATGAGTAAATGCTGTCACCTTAATGGTTCCAACCAGAAGAGTCTTCTGGATGATGTAATTCTTCACTCACCTCTTCTGGTGCTGAATGGGAGGCTTCTCATCTTTGCCTTTTCCCTCAACTGTGCAGTGTAGAAATTAATGGCACAGTTTGCACTGACTCCATTGGTAGGATTTGTTCCCATATAGGTCAGTGAAAAGATGCAGAGAAGCTCCTGCCTTCTTACCCCAGTAGTCCACTGGCATTTTTTAGGGTGATTTCCAGTTCAAAGCTATGGATTGGGAACTTGTGTGCTACAGTTTTGCTGCAGAGAATTGACAAGGAATTGTGTGATTTGATATGGAGGAGCCACATAGGGAAGTTTGTGTGTCAGACATTCCCCACAACTGCTTGATTTGTTCCATGCTGTGAGATGAAGTGGCCCCTGCCATTGTCAGTAGTCAGTAGTCTTTTTCTCTTCTGCTCATAAATGCTAGGTAGCTTTGGGACGTTTAAAAACATTAACAGAGGGTCCTTGCATACCTTTCCCCTGAACTCACATAGCTCTCTTTAGTAGTCAAATTTTCCAGCAGTTAATCTGTATTTCAAAAATAAAAAATGTAAACATTCTATCATATTTTATGTAGAAAATGTGCACTTTATTAAACTGGTAAATATTTATTAATAATATTAGAATTCATCTTTAAATTAGACATTTCATGAATTACCTTGCCTTGGAGCTATAAAAACTTTATTGCAGCAATAAAAAAATGTAAAGGAGGCATTTTGACTATGAAATTTCATTTCATGGTCAATTGAATTTACTATATCTGAAAGAACTAAAGATGGGGTTGTAAAATAATTATGATGTTCGTATACACTTACAGAACAATGTTCTTATCCAGCGATACTGGGATAGTCTTATTTAAACGCTGTATTAATGGTGTACTGCTAATCACTAAAGCTTCTTGAGCTGAATACAAACTTAAATTATTTTAATATTAACTGCATTGAGTTTATTGCTTATCTCGTGAAGCATTAGAGAGCTTTACTGTAAGCAATATTTAATTTAGGTAAATGTAGTCCTACCCTGTTGCAAAGCCTGGTACAAGAATTTCAC
Organism: Phylloscopus trochilus trochilus; assembly: GCA_016584745.2. NCBI lineage: Eukaryota > Metazoa > Chordata > Aves > Passeriformes > Phylloscopidae > Phylloscopus > Phylloscopus trochilus. Next base: position 11,571,979 of record WQNJ02000028.1, read on the forward strand.
CTTGAAGAAATGTCATGAGATTTTAAATCACAAATGTTGAAAAAATAAAATGGGCTTGGACAGAATTATGATTAATACTGTGTGTCTTCAGCTTTTTTCTATGTACTACCTGACATGTTCACCTATAAACTTGAATGCAGAATCGCCAGAGGCATGGTTAAAAATAGGTTATGTCAAGGTTTTCCTATGTCTCCCTTAGGGTATGGAGTTGGCTAGGTACCACATAATGCTTCTGCAAGTAGCTCACATATTACTCACAGGAAAGAGACACACACATAGAAAACAAAAAAGAAAAAAAGATTTAACATATTCTTTATGTACTATTATATTGAAAATGGCATTCATGGTGCAAGAAAGATATCTATATATTTATTCTCAGCATAAACGTGACCTAGCAATTACAAAAAAAAATTGTATTGGTGAGTTAACCATTATTTATGCTATTACAGTACACGTACTATGGAAAGAGTGACAGTTTGTCACAATGCTGATTAACTTCATTATTATTGGCAACAAACACAACACATTTATCTTTACTGCATTTTTAACATTTGAAAACAGGCAGCAGCAACAAAAAAAAAGGAGATAAAACGGAGGCAGTTTGATTAATTTTAATATTTTAATAACATGCAAATAAAATTCTGATGTTCAAAAAGGAGTCACTGAAAAATGGAGTGTTGATGTACATTTGACTTCAAAGAATGCGTGGATTTACATGATGCAAATATTATCCCTATAAATACTTGAATATAAATAAGCAGAAATCAACAGCAACGTCCTCATTAGAAATCAACCCCCAATATTTTATATTAATGCCCTGTTTTCTGTTGAGCTGCCCATAAAAAATTATTTTAATCTGCAAACTGTGGCAATTCTATAAAACTACAAGTTTTGCTCCTGAGGGTTCCTTTTTTTAACACCTCTCTCTAATCTGCCCAGCCTGCTGAGTAGCATTGACATCAGTAGTACATCAATTTCAGAAAGTGGATTATTTTTACTAGACAGCTATTGTGACATATTGGGTCAGTCATAAATGAAAGATATTCATGCAAGCATGCAATACTTGTAATGAAGTCTCACTCTGACCTTCTGTATGATTGATTCTGTAATTTAGTTTTCTCAGGCAGTGCCTGAAATGAAATGAAATCATGTTGAACAAGTTTTGAATACCCACAGTGCACCAGGAGAAGAAAAATCTGCAGCCCCAGAGGCTTGAGAGAGAGCAGCTGAACGATTTATCTCCATGCTATTATAGCCTTTGCCAGCATTCAACATTTCTTTTTTTTTTTTTTTTTTTTTTCTTATTTGGCTTAAGTACTTAATTCTGCAGGTAGCTGTAAATGGGAAAATAAAATGCTGTTCAGATTTAAAATGACAGGACAGGAGTATGTGCAGGGGACTGATAAAATATCTTGAATAGAACTGACCTTTCATGTAGCTGAAAGTTACTGGGGGATTCATCCTCATAATTACCATATAGATTATTTTTATTTCTTTCCTGCAATGAAACATTTCAGAGAGCAGTAGTGCTGATTGAATGAAAATTGAACTTGTTAACATTCTTTTCAGCTTAGCCTGTTGTACATAACAGAAGGTTAGCTTTGATGAATTTCAGAATTCTCTTTCTGATATCTAAGAAACAGACAATAAAATAATTGTCTTTTTTCAGTCTGATTTTTTTCTTTTATTCAAAAACGTACAATTGTTAGAAAAACAGAGTGATAGTTTTACATATATTGCTCACTACATTACTTATGCTGCTAGAGAAAATGTATTTCCTATTTGATGGAGATTTGAGCCTGTATATATTTTATAATTGTTGCAGTGCTTGCCAGTGCAGTCAGGATTCTGCACAGATAAGGTTAATTCATAGTGGAATATGCTCATCTTTAATTATATTACTCCTTAGGAGTGGCACTGTGCTCAAATCAAAGACAGAATGGTAACTATTGCTTTTATTTGAAGAAGAGTCTTTTAAAATAAACATATCAAGAATGTGCCTTTAAAGAGACGAGGTACAAGTTTGAGCTTAATAAAGGCTGAATACAATAGAAATATTCTTAATGTTTCAGAACAGTGGTGTCTTTTACTTAGCAGCTCAAAATCTTTTTTAGTAGTTTAAATTCCCAAATTACTAATGAACTTTAAGTGAATATATTAACATAAGATTGGAAGACTAAAAGCTAAAAACGTTGCTTTGAAATTGGCAAAAGATAGTTATTTCACTACTCACCTGACTGGGTGCCTCTCATTTATATGTGTAATTTTCCTTTACAAAGAAACTTATTTCTACATTTCTCTTTTAATACTCAGTCAGTAATCTCCTATCTGGAGAGAATGGGGTAGGTTTTCAATTAATAAAATGTTATAACAACATTGTTTAATGTTGTTGCAGATGAAACAGTTATTTCATGGGTCATTAATGTGTTTAACGCCTGAAATGGTTTATTAAAACAAGCCCTTGTTATTGTTATGAATGTGTTTATTGTCCTCTTTGATACAAAATGTACAGCAAATTTCACAAGTTTCTAGGTATTAGTTTACAGAATCAGCAATTACTCTTACTAGAAAAAGAGAATTTCTTCTGTTATTTCTTGGGTTTCTGTGCTGAGTTGCTGAGCTCAGGCATTAAATCAGCAGTGCTGGTCTGGTTTGTATTGGCCTTTCCCAGCAGCAATGGCAGCTGTTATTGCCACTGCTTTTCATAATTTGTGGTACCAGGAAAAATTAATCTCAAGCAACCCTGAGTTAAAGGATGCTGGGGCAGTCAGAGCAGTGACATTTGGCCATGTACAGATCAAGAGGGATGCTCTGGAAGAGGAGAGCTTTAGGACTCAGTTGGCGGCTCTGGTGGCTGCCCCCGGCTGGGCTCTGTCTGACACAGCTGGGAGCTGGGTGCTTTGCAGATGAACTTCCAAGTCTTTACAGAGTACTTTCTTTTTGCTTGGTGTGGAATTAAATGTTCTACACCTGATAAGGTAGCTGGGCGTTTTGCAGTTACCTTTCAGAGCACGAGGGTGCCCCACTGAAGGGCCCTGGTGGGTGACAGGCTGAGAGCCCTGCAGGCCGCAGTGGCTGCATGGCTTGGGCCTCCTGGGGAGATGGTGCTGGCCTGCTAAACAATAGTGTGAAGATTTTCATATCCTCAGTGACATTGTAATTCTCAGTTTGGACGATATAGAGTGATTTTTCTGAGACATATTCCTCTCTCATTGCTTATTGGTACAGATCAATGAATGGGCCCTCTGTCAATGAGAGAGGGAAATGTCTTCTGCTGTTCTTAAAAGTAGGCCACTCATAGTAACTGCTAGAAAGGACCTGTCCATAGGAAACAAAATGGCAGCAGTTGCCAAAGACACCTGTCTGAATAGCAGGCACTAAACTAAACTAAAAAATAATTAGAATTGAAACAGGTAGGTTATTGCCTCTTGAGGTCGTGAGGGACTCCTGCATGAAAGAGAAACACAGTAACATTGGCAGGACAGTCTGGGAAAGGAGACTGTGACTATTTTATAATAATAGTACCTGAATCAAGATCCATCAGCTCCAGAAAATATTGTGATGTGTCATATGAACCTGGGGGAAAGGATATAGCTCACTGGGAAAGCTGTCAGGAATTGGAGCGGAAGCTGACTGTCTGATATTCCTAAGAACTGAGCTCAGAAGGAACTCTGAGCTGTGTACATGGCTGTGGACACCAACTGTGCATTAAGCCTAGACCATGGCTTTAAGATATTCTGCCTCTTGAGTTTAAACTCTAAAATCAGGTGCAGTTTTCATAAGCCAGCTGAATGAGGCAGATGCTGCAGCTGATCTGGATGTGCTGTACCTGGCCAAAGGCTTTGTTGGGTCCAGCCACCCTCTCTCGTGGGTAATTTGAAAACTTCCTTTGAAATTCCTGCTATTCTCTGCTCTTACCACTCATGTTTCCCCTTGGACAGCTTATCCAACACTCAATGTCCACTTCAAGTTTGCAAGTGTTGAAGAAATGTGAAGTCTCTTTAGAGTTTTAATTACTCTGTGTGGTCAGGTAGCTGGAAGAAAAACATACCTGGGTCTGGTAATACAAAGCATAACGAGACCTTACTTTCCTGATTTGGTTTAGAAACCAGTAACAACTAAACAAAGAAACCTCATAGAAAAGAAAAATCTCCCCAAAACCTAAAGAAGACATATCCCTGAACATAGCTATAAACACTTGTAGCAATTTTTAAACATAAAAATGTCATGTAACCCCTGAGTCTGTCCCTCTGCAGTTCCTTGCACAATTCTTGTTACCTTTGATAATGTTTGTTAGTTGTCATGCTCCCTCACACTCTCTCCCTACGTTCCTTTATTATGCACGTTCCACTGCATAACAAGGACCTTTGAAGTCTGCCTTTGATTTGGGAGCTCAAGCACCTGAGTTGTGGAGGTTGTAACAAAACTGCTAACAGCGTTTATCTGATATTCTGGGATTTAATTTCAACTATCCAGGATTTGTTTACAATGTGTCGTCACTGTTTGCATACAGCAGACCTAAGCTTGTGCTGCTAATTTGGAGAGAAGCTCCTCATGCCAAGAGACTCATCAGATCAGAGCCCAGATCTGTGATCTGAGTCACACATGTATTGTGATCATGCTGTTGGGTGCCTTGTCCAAGAGGAGTGTGATTCAATATGCTTTAAAGTATGGTAGAAGCTTGGGAGGAAGAGAGTGGAGGGTCTGTTTTAAAATGCCTCTACAAAATGGTGTAAAAATTAAATTATAAAGAAGCTGTCAATTAGGTGGTGCTAAAAGAGCAGCAGCAGCAGCAGCCACTGTGAGTGGATGGAAGGCTGTGACCAGCCTGTCCTTGTCTGCAAGAGCAGAAGGACTTATAGCAAATGAGGGAACCAAGAAGTGTGACCCCTTTGGCCTGGGTTGGGGATCATGTGAGGAATCTGCAGGCTCACAGGAAAATAACTGGGCAAGAACAGAGCTTCCAAAGAGAAAACACTCCAGGAGGGGGTGGTGGGGCATCTCCAGTAAGAATTTGAATAAAGAATTGTAAGTATTTTACAGAAAAATCCTTGTCCCTTAGATTGGTAGCTGTGTGATTTTGACCTTGCTGTAAGCTTTGTGTATTTCTTCACCACATAACACAGTGTTTTGTTAGAGATTCACAGCTGAGCATGCTGTGAATGACTGGTTCCAGCAGAGGCCACATCACCTGTGTTGCAGAGGTAGTGAGTCCTGGGAGCTGCAGTTGTGTTGGTCTGGCAGGTACCGGGGTGGTTGGCCCTGTCCCTGTCCCCTTCCTGTTTGGAATCGCATCTCAGAGGTGGTGCTGCAGTGCCTGGTGTCACTGTGCTCCTACTGCCTAACCCCTGAGTCTGCTTCCACACAAGAGGTTTTCACTTGTGGTTTGCTGGTCTCACCTCCCACCCCTGCCAGTGGTGCAAAGAAAGCAGCAGTGGCATTTGCAGGATGTGCCTTAAACAAGTGCTGGGTGGTGGAAATCGTTGCAGAAAACATCCCAGGTGCCTCTGCACAACAACTAAGGGGCAAAATTTCAGGCCTAGGGTAGGCAGGAACAAAACTGATACTTTGCACTGCCAGGGGCCATTATATATGCAGTACATTATGCTGTATGTTATATAACAAGTCTGTGCAAGGGCAAGAAGTAGTGCCACAAATGAGTGACTTGATTTTGAGAATACCTATCTTGTATGACTCCCACAGTAGCCCCTGATGACCCCCAAAATAAGTTGTTCTGTTTTAGGGAACAGATCAGTGGGTCCTCATGTTCGTTGTGTTTGGATTTTTTGGTTTTTAGGTTTCTCGGTGTTTGTTTTTTTTGTTTTGTTTTGTTTTGTTTTGTTTTGTTTTGTTTTTTCTCTTTTCATGTCTCTTCTGTGGTTTATGTGTGAACAGAAGAGACTAGAGGGATGGGCACACAGACCAAAAAATTGCATGTTCTTCAGGCAATGGAAGATGTCTGAACCTCTTCTCACCAACCTATCTTAGATCCAGATGAAGACACAATTTTATTTTTTTTTTTTTTTACTAATTGACATGTACTATTTCTTGTACACTTTTTTTTTTTTTTGAATGAAATTAGGTAGGGTTTACTTTTCCACAGAGACATGAAGTGGAACATGAGAGTTTTTCACTGCCAGAGAAAAAGAAGCTGCTGCTTGTAGGATCTCCTGATAACTGCAGTTTGACAGCTCTATTAGTGATGATGGTGTGTGTGGAGGAGAGAGGAAGGACACTTCTTCAGTGGTGGCAGTACCAAGTGCAACTGTTTTGTATTCTATTAAGTAAGGATTTAATCTCTGACAGAGAAAAGCATCCTGTTAGTTTGATTTGTTTTGATTGGCAGTGAAGTCCAATCCTGTAAAAATTTAGATTAATGGATTCTTTTATCTATGCTTTACTTGTGGAGAAAAAGAATATTGAGGATTTCTTCTAGAGATATGCTGACTTGACTAAAAGTAAAGAGAGTAATTTACAGTCAGGGAGAACCGAGGATTTCACTCTTTACATTGCAGTGCATTTGCTTCAACTTAAATACATCCTTTAAAATATTGCATCAGCTTATGTTACATTGACAGTGATGAATTCCTCAGGCAATAGAATATATAATAGTTTAAGTCAACTTCTGAAACCAGGGCACAGTGAACATAACCATAAATGCTGGGTTTTGCTTGGTTATTCCTCAGTTATTTTGGTTGGCAGATTTCTCAATTGCCTTAAACTATCTCATGCAGCATGGGGTCAGATCCCAGCCCTACATCCTCCTGTAGGCACTTTCATGGGGCACTTCCATCAGTCCTCAGATGACCAGAGCCTCACTGGAGGTATTGCATATTTAAATGATGGAAGGTTGTAGACATTGATTTTAATCAAGACTTCAGTATTGCTCAAAAATGTTCTGAAAAGTAATTTTCTAGTTGTATTTCTAAATGTCCTGTTGAATGTTCCCAGAGATTAAAATTACATCAGGGTAGGAATTCAGGATAGAATTACTGTATGGAAATGATTCTAAAAATGCAGGGTAAGTAAGTGGAAATTAGGACATCTCTCAATGTAATGGCTGGATGCATTTATCTGTCAAAATAAATACTAACTCTATTACAAGCTATACTAAGTACTGGATGCTTAATGAGTTGCTACCAGAAGAACAAACTATCTTTTATTAATATAATTTTTTTCACTCAGTACTCCATGGTATGTTGAAAAACGCCTTTGATGAAACTATATAAATGAAAGTGTGGGAGTTTACACATTCCTTTATTTTTTTTTCTTTTTTTAAAGTCTCCTTACTCCATTATTTGCTTTCCAGTGTCTGTTGATGCATTGATATTTGAGAACTTGTTCTTTTACAAATCAATGTAAAATAAGCTATATATTTGTCATAGGCTGTGAGACATATCCTTTAGCAGTAGGACTAAATAAGATTTCTATGGCATGACTGTCTAAAGTGATTAGAATTGTTGAGAGCAGGATAGTTTGATGGACATACATCTTTATGGTTCCTTTGATGAGGCCTTCCCTGAACTAAATACTGAATGTGTTTATAGTGTGTGCAACAGGGTGGTGACAGCTGTGTAGGAGAGTGTGCCTGCACAGTCACCAAAAAGTCGTTTTGGGAAGGGGAAAACAATTTGGACTATATTCTGCCTTTTTAATATCCAGGTGTATAATTAGAACAATAGAAGGGTGAAATTATTTGGGTTAGAAGGGACCTTAGAGACCATCTCGTTGCAACCCCTGTGCTGTGGGCAGGAAACCTTCCAGTAGACCAGGGTGCTCAGGGCCCCATCCTGCCTGGCCTTGAGCTTCTCTGTCCAAGGCTTCACCCTCACATTAGAGAATTGCTCCCTAATACCTTATCCAGCCCCCCTTGCTCTGTTTAGAGCTGCTCCCCCTTGCCCTGTCACTGAAGAGCTGGAGAGGTGGCTGATGTTCCCCTCAATAAATGTCTCTGTACCTGAGGGGTTTGTAGCACTCATGTAGGATGACAACAGATTGATCTGAGTCAAAGCCATTTCAGTCTGCAGAGAAATCAGACAAGTTATTTCTCTTTTGGTTTTAGTTTCACACATTATGTCCTTGTTTGATTGTCATGCTGAGTAAACCAATGGCTGAGCTTTGCCTTTGCTTTAACTTGTTTGAAGATCACCAGGTTTTGCCTAACGTCAGTCTAAGGCTGTAAAGCAGATAAAGTTCAACCAAAACTTGATACTGTCTGCTTGAGAAGTTCATGAATTTTTGTCAGAAGTAATCTCTTGTATTTGCTTAATGTTACAAAAATCGTGAGTGCTTTTAATACTCGTGTATCACATTTACTTCAGGTTAAGTTTATGTAAAAGAGCTTGTAATATTCTCTAAAATTCAGTGTTCTCAGTGGATTATTTTTGGATATGTGAGCTTTTCAATTTTCATATAGTAACGTAATTAGGATGTCATGTGGGTGTTTCAGTGCACTCACATTTCCATATGTGCTCTGATACAGGATGATTTTTGTTGTTAAACATTTCTTTGATAAACATCTCAAGCATAATGAAATGCTACTGATCCTTTCAGCTTGGTATTGGCCTTTGGTAATACCAGGGAAAAAATAAGAGTAAAGATAATTGATGGAAATTTTGTTTTCTTGATTTAGCTCCCTTCTTAAAAGACTTTTGTTTGCTCAGGAGCTATAGAAAAATGCCATGGACATTAATATTGCTATGAACTAGCCTCCCTGCCTTCTTTCCAAACCACTGTGCACACATAAAAAATGGCTTATATTTCTTTGTCTGATAGCTCTTGTATAGGTACCATAGGTTGTTCAGGCCCACAGGACTATACCACAAAGCAAAAAAATTAAAATCCTTTCTTTTTTTTTTAATATTGATCAGCCATAGAACTCAAACTGAAAATGCAGAAAATACATTGCTTGGTTTTTTCATATGCACATATAATATGAATAATAAGGGATTAGATATTATAGGAAACATTTTCTTTCATATAACATCTCATTAGTTTCGTTCTAAATGGCCAGTTACAAAATATTATTGTTGCCATTCCTAGATTTTACTGAAGCTCTTAAGATTGAAAAAACAAACAAACAAACAGGCTCAAGAAATCAGGAAAAGAGACAGAAAAGAAAAACTGAAAGTACGTAAGTGAATGCAGAAAACCCACAGAAGCATCAAATAGTATCAGAAAAAGGGACAGTTAAGAATTCATGGGCTTGTGTATAAAATTAGATTCTGGGTCAGTGCAAGTCAAGAGAATTTAGTCTCAATAAAATCATAGATGCAACCGAAATGACAAGACTTGGAGTAAATGGTTTGTAACCCATGTCATCACATTTTGTTGCCTCAGTGTAAAGGCCAGAAAGGCCTGTATTGTGTAGCAATAAAGGGAGAACAAAAGCATAGCTTTTAGGGGTAGAACACCTCCAAGTCTGAGCAATAATGAAGAAAGTTAGTTTTTATGAGAGAAGGTTATTCTGATGATCTTCAGCTTTGTTGAAAAAAAAAAAAAGTAGAGGTTTTTTTTTTCATGCAATAAAGTAACATCTGTAAGCTAAAATGATTGGAGTAATAGGCAGAGAGTGATATCATTTCACAAAAGACTTTGAATGACTTCCAGATGCCACTGCCAATACAAGTCACAATCAAAATGACCCTGTAGTTAACAGCAGTAAATTTTCACAGAAAGGTGCCCTGAAGCAAATGGATATTTCAGCCAATAAGTCTGATGTTTTGATCTTTCTGTATCAAGTGCTCCACTTTTGGCACACACACTCATCTCTAAGGAACTACAGTCCTTCACTGAAAATATTAGAAGCATTTAAGAAGTGGGAAGAGCAGTGTGGTATGGTATGGTATGGTATGGTATGGTATGGTATGGTATGGTATGGTATGGTATGGTATGGTATGGATGCTGAGCCAAGCTGGCAATGGCTGGGGAAGCATGGGGGGAGAAGGAGTGTGAGCCCTGGTGCCCAGGATCTGGATGGTGAGCTTGTGAGGTTAACTTGACCCATACTGGACCAAGCTGTACCACCACATGTGCTTTTATACTAAAGAAGGATTTGTTTTTACTGTATGGGCTTCAGCAGAAAGAGACACAAATGCCAAATTCAGCATTAATATGATTTCCTGCTGTAGGGGAGTGGTTGAGCTGCAGTATTTGTGTACAAAGACACATCAGGCAGGGTGTGCATCTTCTCTAACACGTGTTGCTTCTTTGTATGGCCACCCTTGTTCCAGGCAAGGAAAGGCTTCCAGGAGCATAGAACCACTGCCTCTGTTGAGGGCAGAGTTATACAAAGCAAGGGAAAGTCATTTGGGCTAAACTTTTACCTCCATGCTGACACAGATTTTTGAAAACTGGTTTGTACTTATCCATACTTAATAAGGGAGCACCAGGAAGGTCAAACTCTTTTGGAAGTCCAGTGGGCTCCCACAATTGCTGTTTTGTTCTGTGTCATTTCATTAAGGATCATTGCACCTGCTACTAATTGCAATGTGGCTTATTAATAATGAAAGAGTTTTCAAAATCTAATTTATTTCTCATGTTTCTGGCTGTTCAAACAATGACTGTAGATTAATCAGGTTGCTGAATCAATTTGTGAGCTATTTATTCTCCTATTAACTTTTAAAAAAAAATCTTCCTTTCTGTTTACATGTTCCTTCATTGTGTATTGATCTGTGTGTGGTCAAAAAAAGTAGTTTTCATAGGCAGATTGCAGCTGACTTTACCTTCAGGGTCTTGCTTCTTTTTTATTTACAAATGGGGTAAATGTTGTACAGATGTAGGAGACACAGTTTGTGCCCTGAAGAAACAGTAGAAACTAAACCATGCAAGCACTTGTGTTTCTGAGATGTGGAGTGCAAAACAAATGAAGTCGGTGATCTGTACATCGATTGCTACTTCCACACGTTTGATTGTTGGATTAAAGATAAAAATGTGCAGGTTTATGTGGTACTTGCCAACAGGGATCTTTTAGGACTGTTTAGGATTACTGGACTGGTTCTCCAGCCTGCTGCAGTGAATGCACTCCAGACCTGGCAGGGCAGTGTTCTGTGTTTAAAACAGCTTTAAAATCCCACTCAGACAGGGCTGGTTTATACCTACTGCTGGTACTTGTAATGGCCAAATATTATTGAAAATCAGTAAAGGAAGATGCTTTTCTCTCTCTCTATATATATATATATGTATATCCCTTCATCCCAACCCAATTTTATTTACTTTCTGGCAACAGTTTGTGTTTCCTCATTTGCAATGTTTTCCTGAATCCTCAGTCATCCTGTTTCCCTATTGTTTAGGTGGATATTTCTCACTACATCAAGAGAAGAACTGTTTAAAAATAGAGAAATGCAATTCTTAGTCAAAAAACCAAAACAACCAGGCCCAGTTGGAGGAAGAGTGAAGTCTGGGGCAATTATAATAACTGTTGCTGCACTTAATTTATTAAAAATATATTTAATTCATTAAAAAGGAAGTGAACTGCATGTTGACAGTGTCGGTTCTGTAAGCCTGTGAAAATAACTTCACCTGATACTGCTGTATGGTAACTGCTAATATCTAAGAAATGTTTCCATCTCTTTTAGGATCAGAGTCACACAGCAGTGTCCCAGTACCGCCAGGATCACTCTCTGATTATGAGATCTATTGTCCATATGACTGATGCTGCTCATTCGGGAATTATGCCTCCGTCTCAGCTCACCACCATTAACCAGTCTCAGCTGAGTGCGCAGCTGGGGCTAAATTTAGGAGGCACTAATTTGCCACACACTTCTCCCTCCCCTCCTGCAAGTAAATCAGCCACTCCTTCCCCATCTAGCTCCATCAATGAAGAGGATGCAGATGAATCAAACAGAGTAAGTTGTTCCGTGTGCTGCAGCGAGCAAGCCTCACACATCCACACGCTGTGTTTCCACGGATGTGGCAGTACCAGCTCAGCTGCAGTGTGGTCATTTTAAGTACAAATGTTACAGTAAAGTGGAATATGATTAATTTGCTGATTACCTTATTTACTTAGGAACTTTCCATACCACCCCTATAATAATAAACCTAAGAATAGATATATATTTTTTCTTCTTTTGTCTAATTTGGCTCAGGTTTTCAGATTTGTTGAATCTCTTCAGGCATCGGTTTCGGACAGTTTTTTCATTTTGGTATTTTCTGGAGTCATGTAAAACATGAATGTGTTTAGAGAGAAGTAAAACAAGCTTTCTTCTAATTGAATGTTTGGTTGACTTACATTTTCCCTTTAATAAATCTCTTATAAAAGGAAAAAAAAATTGACCAAATGAAGTACAAATGTTGTTATTGCAGTATATGTAAAAGCCCCAATTTAAGATTGTTCCACAAAAGGTTTTCTCATTAAGTTGATGGAAGTTACACATGTGGAAACTCATTGTACGGATCCTCAAAATATCAAAGTAAATTACTATCATAGAGGTATATTTAGAGCCACTTGATCCCCTTGTTGCAATAATCTGTTCATAGCTCAACAAAAGAGGGCCCAGGGCAGGAGGCACACACAGGGAGCAGAGCTGCTGGGATCCTCATCCCAGAGGGAGTGAGAGGAGAGGGGCTGTGGGTGCCTGCCCAGAGCTCTCAGTGCTGCCCCACAGCACCTGCTCTGCCAGGGGAGCACTGGGGCCTCGGGGGGAACAGCCAGTGGAACTGCAGGTGAACACAAAGTGCTGAGTTGCTGCTGCTTTTTGCCTGAAGGGTGGGATTTTCAACCCTTGGCCCACATCTCAGTTGCCAGTCTAAGCCTGGGAATTGGGAAATGCCTCCAAGCTTTTGCCTTTTGAGTCTCAACTGCTGAGATTGTATCTTAATGGAAAAACATGGATAGACTCTTCAAAATAAAATATGCTATGAACTGAATCTTATTTTTTTTTAATACAAATTAACATTGGGGTGTCATTTTTCAGGTCCAGCTCATAAGATGTGGCTCTCAGAGCCATGCTTGAAATGAGTAGTAACTACTCATGCATGTAGTTCCAGTAGAACCAATGAGATTATGCTGATACTAAGCACTCTGATAGAGAGAAGGGCCTCCACAACAGGATTCTCCCAAGTGTGGCCCACATAATAGCTTTGTCCATATAGTATTACAACTGACTGTCAATAATTTTTTGCAATTTATCTGACTTATTTAATGCATTTATGGACTGTTCTTGTTCTTACTGTTTCTTAGGCTACTGGAGAAAAAAGGGCTGCCCCAGACTCTGGCAAGAAGCCCAAGACTCCAAAGAAGAAGAAAAAGAAAGACCCCAATGAGCCCCAAAAGCCAGTGTCAGCTTATGCCCTTTTCTTCAGGGACACACAAGCTGCAATTAAAGGACAGAACCCGAATGCTACATTTGGAGATGTTTCAAAAATAGTGGCATCTATGTGGGACAGTTTAGGAGAAGAGCAAAAACAGGTAAATTGGTGCTGGGTTGTCTCACAAGAAGTAATCCTTGTAAAAAAAACCCCTCCTACCTCTGCTCTGAGAGGACCATGCTACTTGCTGATGTAGAATTCTACCTCTGTAGAGCTACACTGAGTTTTGAATTTGCTGAAGACCTGGCATCTAAAAGTTATTTTTTTGTAAGAGCCAACAGGTAGTGTTAAATGATTGTATTTGTCTTTAAATTTTAAAGGGCAGTTTGTAGAAGAGCTCAGGTTTTAGTGTCCTAGAGTCCTCTTAAAACTATCTTTTGATGATGCCTATTTCAAAGTCCTTGTTTCCTATTAATAAGTTAGAAAAGAGGAAGGTACAGCATATTTACCATTTCCTTTGATCTGCCTTATGAATTTGTTACAAAGCATGTTGATTTCTAACCTTTGAAGCCAATCCTCTGAGTCACATCACAGTGTTGTGTGTAAAATGCTATCTCTAACTCCAGCTTGGTACAGAGTGATGAGTTTTGTACTTCCTTGAGGGATATTCTTCTTCCTATACACATGGAACTGCTGTACATGGATTGAAGGGGGTTAAAAAATACCCTTTGTTTGTCTGTTCCCAGTAACAGTTAATAGAAGCTTCTATGGGAGAACAGATTCCTAGATATGACATCTTTTGGCAGGAGATGAATGGTACTTGTTTCTGAAATACATGCAGAAACTTTCAGTCTGATCTAACAGATGATAATGAACATGATTTAAAGGTAAATTTAAATTTACTGATGATTAAAAATACAAATTTAGTAATTTTTGCCTAAATGTTCTTGTTTAACTCAGTAGGATTCTCTCATGCTGGCTTTGGGGCAAGTCCAAGCTCTTTAACCAACCTTTTCTAAAAGGCTACAGATTTTTTTATATGTAGTTTGTTTTCGAAAAAAAAAATGCACAGGTGTATTTTGCTATTCTAGACTACTGCTGATACATTTTGGCACCTAAAATACTCAATGTTCTAATATCCCTACTACTTGGAGCCAATAAAATACAATGTTTTCTGGGGAAGGAAAGAGTGCATCGGTAGTCTTGTCAATCAGTTGGCTGCTCAGACTGTTGCCAAATAGCAGCCTTTTGTTACTCCTGATAATCAACATAAATTGTAGTGCAAGGAGACCTGAAAGCCTGTAACCACCTGCAAGAACATTTAGAACTTTCAAGGAAGAAAAAGCACATCTAACAGTAGAGTGTTTTCAGGAGTTTTGGTCTGCATTTTTTTTTGTTTCTTTGCAAGTGATTTGGAGAGCATTCTGGCAAAAACATCTTAATAGTTGAAGTTGATGAAATTGTGGTCTCTTTTAATAGGTATATAAAAGAAAAACTGAAGCTGCCAAAAAAGAATACCTAAAGGCACTTGCTGCCTACAGAGCAAGCCTTGTTTCTAAGGTAAGCCTAATAATGCCTTCGATGTAATGCAAATGTGCTTTTACCAGTGATATTGAAATATTTGGGGCAAGGGGGGATGTTATGCACAATAGAAATAGAATCCTAGGATTTCTGTAATACAGCTCTACAAGATGTGCTGCTGCTTGAACCCTGCTTAGTCTCTGCAAAAATAATTTCATCTCTCTACTGGCATACTAATGATTACCAGAAAACATCTTTGTAATTGTACATCTTCCTTGAGCTGTGGAGGCAAAGTAATGCACTTCACCACACAAATAAAATTCAGTCATGAAAAATATACTGACCCTTTGACATTAATATTTGCAAGCTGTTTGCAGAGGTTTGTTTTTCCTCAATTGCTGCTTCTCAAAGGACAGGCTTGCTTTGCGTGGAGTTGGAGAGCAGTTGTTGTGTGACAAAGCTGAAGTATTCCTGCAGGTGAGGGGAAAGAAATGCGTAGTGGCTCTGAATTTGGAGAGTACTAAAAAATGCACTAGCTGGCAGTGAGCCACATGGAGTATTTTAGTGGATCCTGAGTTAAAATAAAACCTGTGAAGAAAACAAAGCTCTGCTGTCTTACTTGAGAATTTACCTTTCTAGATGGCAGCACTATGCAGGTTGTAGTTCTGTTGCATCTGAATATCAGAAATGGAAATGTGCTTATAGGCATCTAAAATATGGGTAAAACATTACCAAGGTGGTCATTTATCTAATAATATTTTATAAAGACCAACTACAAAAATATATTCCATCATAAGAAAGCAAGAGAGGGTGATGATGAACTCCTGAGAATATTTATTTGAATATACAACGGCAGAGCATTAGTAAATCATATGGAAAGTCGCTGTGTTAATTAATGATTAAAATGCAACCATTAATTAAAATTAATGATTAAAAATACAACATCAGAAATTATATATGTGTTTTTGAAAGCTGGAAGTTTTCTTTTTCTTGTCTTAAGAAGCTGTGTTTTTCTGTTGCCTCTGGGACTTCTGTAATATTCTAAAAGCCTTTAGTATCACAATGCTAAGTTCAAGAGCAGCAGGAGTTCTAAATACCTTTGAGGCATATTATTTTATGAATCTTAAGTTCCCTTTTCAAAACCATCAGAAATCATATTTTTTTCCCCCAAATCCATGGGACCAGGACTGCCAAATAACTTCTGAGTAGATTGCAGGAAGAAATGACTCAAAGTCATTGTGTCTCAACTCCTCTAAATCAAGACATCCTTGCTGCAGCTTTTTCACATGAGGTGGTTGCTGGGGGTAGGGACAGGATAGACACTTGTGCAGCACAATTTATTACATTCTCAGGTAAATGTCAGTTAATTCCTTGTTGGTTGGTAACTCATGGGGTGGGGAGGATGTGTGCTGCTGACTCCCAAAGACCAAGGGTGTTTTTAGAAACATGTAAATATGTTGGGCCTGTTCTAGCTCTTTCAGTGACAAAGTGTCTGTGACATCTGTGACTTTCTGGCCTTGATCAAGGGCACAAGTTAGTTTTTGTCCAAGTAAGACCTTGGAGGTCTTACTATATGGAGGTATCATATAGGGAAGCAGATAAAGACGTGATACAATGTGTTGGTGATCGGTGATTGTTTTCAGACTGCAGATTGATTTTTCTGATAGAAAACAAAACATGGCAAAGGTCTCTGAGTAGCTGTTACTTTTATTACCATGTAAACAGTAACAATGTTTTTTCCCGTTGAAAAGACAATTAATTTCTCTTCCAAACACAGGCTGCTGCAGAATCTGCTGAGGCCCAGACAATTCGTTCTGTTCAGCAAACACTGGCATCCACAAATTTGTCTTCCTCCCTTATTCTGAACAGCTCTCTCTCTCAACACGCGGCGGTGTCGGCGTCTCCCCAAACTCTTCAACAGCCCCTTTCCAGAGCAATTGCTCCAAAACCCTTGACCATGAGACTGCCAATGAACCAGATTGTAGCTTCTGTTACCATTGCACCAAACATGCCGACAAACATTGCAGCTCCATTGATAAGCTCTATGGGCACGAACATGGTGGCAACGCCGTCTGCGTCTCAAGTCAGCCCCTCCATGCAAAGCCAGCAGCACCAGATGCAGCAGCTCCAGCAGCAACAGATGCAGCAGATGCAACAGCAGCAGCTACATCAGCATCAAATGCATCAGCAAATACAACAGCAAATGCAGCAGCAGCATTTTCAGCACCACATGCAGCAACATTTGCAGCAGCAGCAGCATCTTCAGCAGCAGATTAATCAGCAGCAAATGCAACAGCAACTGCAGCACATACAGCTTCAGCAAATGCAGCAGCAGCAAATGCAGCATATGCAACACCAGTCACAGCCTTCTCCTCAGCAGCACTCTCCAGGAGCCCCGCAGATCACTTCTCCCATCCCTGCCATTGGGAGCCCTCAGCCAGCACCTCAGCAGCACCAGTCACAAATACAATCTCAGACACAGACTCAAGTATTATCACAGGTCAGTATTTTCTGAAGATAAATGATCTTGCAACATGGCTTTGTGTTGATGGAGGGGTAAGGGTAAACCATATTTGGCTGAAAACTGTAAATTGTTGATGGTAGTTATGCAGGGATGCATAACAGATCAAATGATCCTCTAAAGTGTCTATTAGATAGGCAATAAAGAACTACAATGTAGCTGTGTATCATCTCTTAGCTGACTATAAATCATTTTGTTTAAAAGAAAAAATGCTGTTCTCTTTTTCATGTGATGCCTTTTTAATTTATTTAAGCTTTACCTACAATATGTGAATCAACTGGCCTAATAAATACCTGGACCTTATGACTGCAAAATGGCCTTTCAGAGTTATATGCTATAACCCTTCTTTCTCTAAAAGTGAATAATGCACTTCAAGGCAGTATGAACTCATGAAGCCCTTAAAGCACAGTTGTAACTACCTGTAAAATTATGATTGGATTTCATACAATCATACTTGTATTACATGAGTTAGTTGATGGCATTTTTTGTCATGAAAAAAATAGAGTAAATCACAGATTTTTGCCAAAGCTCTTATTTTTTTTTCTCTCCTAAATGTCTTCAGAAAAGCAAGTAACTGGACTTAAATGTTTGACCCAACTTTTCACTTCATTTCTCCAAATAAGCCTGCCATAGTTCTTAAGAAAATATATATTGACATTTACCCTCTTACGTTAATTCCAATTACAGAACAAATGTGAATATTATATTCTGTGTCGAAGTGATGAGTTTCAGATTTAATACACTGTATTTTTAAAAGGGAAATGCACTTAAATAAAACTGTTATTACAGAAAGCTAAGATGAGAAATGCAAGTTATTAATACACTGTAAAACCAGTAGAATATTTAAATGAAACTCCACAACTGAATAATCAATGTAAATATTTTCTTTAAAAGTTGTAAGTTTTCATATCATGTGTTGTAAAGTTTTCATAAATGAGGCTTTAATGTAAACACTGGTAACATGAATTATTAATTGCTACATTGCTTATTGTGTTTTTATGCTGTTTTATACTTTTTTATGAGTTATGATAGCAGCAATTAAGTTGTTTGTATTTTGCTTATCTAAAATAAATGCTTTTATCTTGCTATAGAATAAACACATTTCAGTAAAACTGATGAGCTGTAAGTCTTTGATAGTGAAACCAGAAATGTTTCCTTCTGCAAATGCTTTCTTGAACTTTTTTTTCACTCCTTTGTATTTTATCAAGCATTCTGGGTGAACAGGTACCAATGGGAAGAGAGCAGCACTTGGCTCTTGTACCTTCTTGCTCCAAAGATGCTCTGTTGAAGAGTTGTGGGCAACTTCTCTGAGATGTCTGTGACTTCAGAGAGGAAAAGCAAGAGGTGGAGTCACAGAACAGTGGTGTGCCCTTTTCTGATGATCTGCAGGAACAGGGAAGGGAACCTGTCTCTCTGCAGTAATGTTCAGAAATGTAGATCAGCACAAACTCTGGGTTTCTTTGTATCTGAGAGTTTCAGATGTAAATGCAGATGCTGCTGTGGGCTTCCCTCTGTAAGCCTCCAGCTCTTGTTTTGGGCTGATCCTGAGTTGTCTGACTTTTATTTTCTTGTTAAGGTAGAACGTGATGAAGTGGGGAGGATGTAGGGAGCAGGTCTTTCATCTGAAGGGTTTGGAAGCATTAACATCCAGTGTGTTGTCAGGTTATTAGTGCTGTTCATATATTTTTGCTCTGAACAGAGAGAGCCTTTATTTTCTTGTTTCCCTTCTTTGCCTGCAGTATCTGTGCTGCGAGTGCAGTCTGACCACTATCCCCAGTTGTCTGGCATGATTAATTACAGCATCTGTCCTGTCAGAAGCTATAATGAAGAGGTCTTGATAAAAATTGCAAATTACCACTGGCAACAATCTTAAACTGCTTATGATAAAATGAAAATTAAAAACAGCAAGTGTCAAGCCTGAGCAGAATCCTAATCCTGTTTGAGGCATGGCTACCATGCTCAGACCACAACCCAAAAATAATGGAATAGAGATCCCCAAAAAGTTGCAGCCAGACTTGAGGGAAGAGGTACTGTACCATGTGAGTTTCTTCGTAATGAATTCAGCTTTCAATATTTCATCATCCTCAGGTACTCTGTTTGTTATGTACAAATATTGAACAGCAAGAGATTCTAATTATAAATTTATAGATTTCTTGGAGCAGAAAAAATCATGTATAAATTGAAGCTTTTCATAATAGGTGTTAGTTGACAGCTACCCATGCTCCTAATAGCCATACCATGATATCTAATAATGCCTGGGATGGAGGTTGTTTATTCCAAGTGCAAGGAAGCCTGTCTGCATTAAAAATGGCAAGACAGAGGCTGGTTGGGAGAGATTTTGTGTGTGTCAGTTTTAACCAATGTTACATAACAAAGGAAACCATTTTATAGTTGTTTTTGAAACCTTTAGACAAATGTCTTCAGAAATAATTGCTAAACTGCATGTGACAGTAATTGTGTATTAGTTCTATAATTGTCATTTTGAAGACCTATGAAGTATCGTTGGAAAAATGTCACAAGTGATAAGAGTTAATTACAACTGAAGTCTGTTTTCAACTATTTGCAGCGAGAAGCAGGTGTTATTACACTCATTAAATGGTTTCATAAATCCTGGGTTTTATCACATTTGATTAAGAGCTGCTGAACTACTGATGTTCAATTCCAGGAAAAATAGTTTTAATTACTGCAGCTAAAAAAAAAAAAAAAAAAAAAAAGGAAAATTAATCATCAAGTAGGACCGTACATTTTAAATATCAAAATTTGAATCTTGAAAAACTGGAGCATCCCCCTGCTTGCCACAAAATTATATTTTACATTACCCACAATAGCATATTGCAGAACATCTTGTGTTTCAAACTGTGCAAGTTTGTGTTCATGTTCCCTAAGTCTAAGTGAATAACTGTGCTATCATAGGTCATAAATAAAACTGTTAGTTTAAATTGCTTGATACGCAATTTATACAAGAAAAATGCAATAATCTGTACGGTTTCAGTGTTGTGCATGGTTTTTAAGAATGTTTTTCTTCATAGCATTTTACAAGCACTTAACTGCTCCCTTCTTTTCCCAAGGTTTCAGATGCTTTATCACCTCGGTTAACCACATTCTACTTTCACATTAACCCAGGTTGACACATGATGAAAGAACATAAGGAGGTTTAATTTTTAGCTGACACAGGGTCATTAGTTTCTAACTTGGAGAACAAAGCCTTTAAATACCTCTGTGCAACATAATCTCAATTTTATATTATCACCTGACCATTGTGGTTTGCAGGACAGATGGATTAAATATCTCAAGTTTAACCACAAGTCTTGCACTGACTCTTTTCAATGGGGACTCCTATTTGAATGGCTCCTTTTCCATTTCTCACTTCATGGAGTATTTTGCAGCACTGGACTGCATTCTAACCTTTCCCTCCCCCCTTTGTTTGGCTTTTGTTTTGCAACAGCTGTTATTATCGTTTTTGGTCAGCTGTGATTGCTGGAGGCAAAATAGGACCAGATGGTGTTTTGCTATGCATGAATGGCGAGTTAGAGGAGTTTAGATTGAATAGGCCAAGTTTGAATGGTGTCTATGCACCACCTGCCCTCTTCAGCAGCAGCACACACATCATAGGAGCATGATCTGTCTCAGACCTACTAGAATTGGATGGGAATGGAGAGCGCCTCGTTGGATTTTCTCCATATTTATTGATCTTCCATGCACTAACAGCATAATGCAGTACACAGTCAATTTGAGTTAATTGGATATGACACAGCATGTACATGTAATCTATCACCAGAGTCTCCTGGTACACTTTAGGGTTTGCTGCCACAAGAACATGCAGTATTAGCCTGCATTAAGAGGCTAAGTGGATGGAAGTAAACCAGGATCATTGTAGGGTTTGATTTGACAAAATATACTGTAGTTTTACAATTGTACCCTTGAAACTGCCAGAAAGGCAGTTAACTATGAACATTTTTGATTTGATAGAACTGGGCTGAGTATTTTGTCACAGAAAAAAAAAATATATGTGGTTCCCATACATTTCTGTGAGGTTTGCTAGTGAAATTTAAAGAAATGTAGGAAGCAGCCTCCATAGAGATGGGCCAGTGCCATTCAGAATAGTACCAAAGGGCTGCTTTGGTAACCTAAAACTGGTCAGAGAGGTGGAATTTAAATGTTCCATAAATGTAAGAATTGTTGTATGCTTCATTAAGGCTGACTGAAAGACATGGGGTATGAAAGACTTGTGCCTGCCTGGATGTTACAGTAGAAAATACATATGTTATAAATAATGGAAAAAACATATAAAATAATATACAATACATAAATTACTTGCATTGTTACAGCAATTGGGTGTTTCAAAGCCTACTTAATATGTAACTGAGGGTTGTGATCATGCTCTAAGTTGGCAGGAGCTGCTCACTCGGCGTCTTTGTCTGTGGTGTCAGGTAGCCAAGTGAGCTACTTTATTATGAAAATTGCATCCAACTGAAAAAATGCTAAATATTTTCAAGTGCCTGTGGGAAAAGCTAGGTTTGTATTAAAGGATTTGGTTCTTAAAGTCACCAAGAAGTTAATGCTTCTCAGGTGCATCAGAGGGAGAGAATTTCGATTATAATACTAAAATCTTTGAGAAGTGAATGTATTGCTTTGAACGAGCTGCTGTGACACTTCAATAGCCTACACTAGAGATTTAGAATGCATTCTGTTTACCTCAGTTAAAAACCAGAAGTACTATTTTAAACAGCAGGTTTTATCCAAGTTCTTGGAGCATTAACATCTTCAGCCCCTAAACAAACCAAAGTAGTAGAGAATTTTCTTAGAAGGTTTGAAATTAATTTTTTTTAATCTTCTAGGTTAAAAACAGTTGAATGGATAATTATACTTGTCCTGCAGTTTATGTGGACACTTCTTCCAGGTATCATTTATTCTCTTTCCTCTCAAGAATACCTTTTTGATGCAGTTAGTTGCTACATCTTTGTAACTCTGCTGCTCTAATTGTAAAAGAGAGGCTTTGATGCAGAAAATAATTTAAAATGAGCTGATAATTCATGTATTAAAGTAGTAATTTCATTGAAGTGACTACTCATATCCTCTGTTATACAGTTGCTCAAGTGCTTTCATAGATCAGGGGTCTAATTGGAAAACATCGTATTTGTTTTCCAAACAGATCCAAGTATAATAATAATAATAATCAGGATCTAAAAGTAATCTTACATTTTCTGCATTTTCTTTTATTAAACTCTATTCAAAACAAGTCAGGGGTCTTATTTTCAAGTACAGGTATCTAACCTTAGTGCTGGTTCAATGACTGAATCATCATAAATGTGTAAAGAATTACCCACCTGATGGTGAATTGTATCTGCAGTCATTTAGAAGGGATTCTACTGTGCACAGGTCTGAAAACTTCTACCTGGATCAGCAGTCACAGCTCTTGACAGAGCAGATGCCTTAGCCAAATATTTGTATTTACAAAACAGAGAAGTAAATGCAGGCAAACAAAGTGCCAAGGGACCTGCTGGCAATATTTGTGAAACCTAAAGGGTGTAGTTACTGCAGGCTGGTTTATTTTAGTGCTATAGTCCATACTGAACTGATAACAAACATATACATTGCATTAGCACAAAGTACATAAACAATAAATCCCTTGTGTTACAATTTTCCTCCTGGTAGTTAAAGGTACTTTATCTTGGAATTGGTTTTGATGTTCCAGGAATCATAAGAATTGACTCCTACATTTAAAGAAATAGTAAGCAGCTGTACCATTTCTTACTTTCCTCTTCCTAATTTTGGAAGTGAAGAATATTCAGTATCTGGAAATCAGAACTCACTTTGGAAAATTCTGCTTTATGGACTGTTGATCAGGGGATTATCACTGCTGCCCTGATGTGTGTGGATACATATATATATATATAAAAATAAATAAAATCATGCACCTTGCTCCTATCTGCTTACCACCTGTGGAAAGCTTGTCCTGAAGAACTTCTCCTCTTTCAGCCCCCCTTAATGTTCTCCTGTTCCTGTGGATCACAAGGAAACTAATAGATTGTGCACACACACAACACATATTTGTTCTACTAAAAAGATGTCCAGATGGGTGCACTTAATTTTATGTGGCAAATGTCTAAAATATACATTAATCTAGGCATGCATTTGGGGATTTTGGGGTTAACATGTTAGGTGCTTTTCTGCATGGACTGCCAAAGGATTTGGTTACTGCTTAGCATGCCTTGGCACTGACAGAATATAGATGAAGCTACTGATAATTACCATCCTTGTGTAAACACTTTCTCCCTTATAGAATGGTGGCAGATAAATCTATAAGAGTTTTGGTCAATTACAGCAGACAAGTGTATTACAGCAAATCTTGAGCCCATGGTGAAATACATGTAATTCTGGGTGTCAGTTTAGATACTTGTGTTTCTGTAAAGGCTGGGCAATCTCTCCTTTTTCCTTCCTTTTTTCCTTTAACCCAAGGCAAATGAAGTTATCCTTCACTTCAGAAAATGACCAGAACTTGCTAGCAGGCTTGGAAAAATTAAATATCCTTGAACAAAAACTCTGATACTTTCACATTCATTTCTATTGATGTTTCCTGTACCTGTACTTGGCTTTAAACTGAAGGTGAAGTTTGCTCTGATTATTTCTTTCCATTTTCAAAGCTGCTGATCAGCAAAGAAAGAAAGAAAATAAATAAATAAATAAATAAATAAATAAATAAATAAAAGAACTGATGCACAATTCTGCATCCCTGCCCGTTCAGCTGCACAACAGGCAGCTCCCACTGGGAATGGGTGCTGGTGGCAGTGCCGGGCACAGCGAGATGCAGGTGAGCACGGGCTCCGTGTTTATCTCATCTCATCTCATCTCATGTCACTTTGGTGTTAAAAGTCCAAGCAAGGTATAACTGATAGTTTCAAAGGGAGCAGAACAGCCCATCGTGGGCCACTGCATCCCCTCCCCACCGTGGCCATCGGGTGTGGAGCTGCAGGCTCTGGTGGGGCAGGAGACCTCCCGGTGCCAGCGGGCCCCGCCCGCAGCAGCATCACTGAGCACTGCACCTGTGGAAAATTAAAATGAGCTCTGCAGTCTACTCAGGGTTAAATAAGAGCCCGTGAAGCCAGTAAAAATAATCCCAATGATTTCAGGATACTTTGGACCAGGGCTTAGCTGAAAATGGACAGAGAAATGCAGCCATTATGAGCATGCTTGTAATTTTTTCCAATGACGTAGGAATATTTCTTGGAGAAAGAGAATTTGAAGGAGAGGGAGGAACAGCAATTTTCCTTCTGAATTGAGAAAATGAAAACTGTTGGGTGTGTGTTGCTATCACAGCAAAGTGTTTCTATCCAGACTCAATGTTTTAGCATGTAAACAACTTCCACTGAAATCTGCAAAGTGCCTGTGCAGAGCATCTGGGAAAATATTTTTGCTTTAAATGCATTAACAAAATGATAATGTAATTTGACTTTGGTTAATCAATGACAGAGAAGAAATATAATGCTTTAATAAGCTTCTGCCGTACAATACGAAGTCAATGAAATAAAAACAATACCTTTTTTTTTAAATGTGCATAAATTATAGTGGAATTTCATTTTAGGTAGTGTGGGTTTTTACCCCCATCATTATCTGTATATTTTATCTGTAGTTTGTTGCTTTAGAACAACGCATTTGTCCACTGTAGACAAAATATGCACTTTGTTCAATTCCTTACTTGAGGTCAAATTCTCTTGAGGCGAACAAGTGTGGGTTGTGTAGCTGTCAAAAGAGGGTTTAGTGCTTGACCCTAAGAAGCATTCAAAGCCCAGATCTTTCTTTTTTTTATTGCTTTTCATTTTCATTGTTTGTACTTTATACTTAAGAAGGGGCCTCTGCACAGGGGAAAGCCCCTGCTTTCGTATTCACAACCAGCAGCCTTCTACTGAAACACCTCAAAAGCTTTTCACAGCAAGAATTTGGAAACCACTGCTCTGTGTCAACTGCTGGTGCATAATCAGGCTGCACATGGAGGGGCTGGGGCAGGATGTGAGGGTGCACGTGCCGGATGGAGCCCAGGGAGGACGGGATGGATGTGCTGTAGGGATTTGGGGCATGTGCATAAAGGTTCTGGCAATAAACAGACAGTGCAGGAGGTCTGTAAGCTTGGATGCAATAAAGCAGGAGCGTGAATCCAAAAGGTAAGCTGCTGAATGGATGTAGTTTAGAAGGTACAGGCTGTTTAACTGGTTGCTGACTGAATAGTTGATGATACACCTTTGTATATCTATGCTCCAACAGAAGTTGTCTTACATTCTCCACAGATGGTGTTTATGTAGAGTGCACAAACTCAGAGTTGGAAATAGCCATTAAAAAGGCTGGAGGTTTTGTGAAATTATTCACAATTACTGTTGTGTAATTGGAAAGTGAAAGTTTTGCACTGCATTTTATTTCATAGAACTACAGTGCAATTATACTTATAAAAACTATTAGAGGTAAGTAAAAGCTACCAGTGCCATAAGAGGTATACCTTATTTGTAAAAAAATGCACAGTGCTTGTGCTGTTCCTAACTGGACAGGAGTTCTGGTTAACATACAGAAGTGGTAAAGGTAACTTCAAATCCTTTCCATCCGCATTGGCAAGACTGTTGGCCTTATCTTTTTTATCTTGGGTAGTAACTCAGTTCTCCAGGGCCATTCCAAGGGAGCCAGGAGCACAAGAGGACCAAACAAACAGATGGCCTGAGATACCAGAAACCTGAGCAGTGGAGGAAGGTCACCTCTTTGGAAAGTTACACAATCCTTGTGGGAGCCTGGCTCCCAAGTAGGGTGATTTCAGGTGCTTCCAGGTGGGAGGTGGGCACTGCACAAGTCCTGCCCTCTGCTGCTAAAGGCATGAAACAGAATAAAAGGAAAGGAGATGAAAAGATAATTGGTCATCCACATAAATTGAGACAAACTACAAAACAAAATACATATATACTATGTATTCTGGGATAATTTGCACCCTTAAGAAATGCTAACAAGGAGCAGTTGCTGGCCTACTCAAACAAATAGGCATTCATGTGGGCAAGCATGGTTTTAATTACACAGATCTCCAGTCAATATCTGGGAGCTGAGGAAATGCAAGGGTACATGAGCACTCTGTATCAGCATCATCTGGTTCAGCCAACAAGAAGCAGTTCACAGACAGCACTGGAAAATAAATTGCTGAATAAGTCAAAAAGCCTTACAATGAAGAAATAAAATAGCACTCAGGTTGAGAGTATCAGAAAAAAAGACAAAAAACCAAACCAAAACAAAACAAAAAAATCCCACAGAAAATGAAAAACATACCCAAACAAAAAACAAACAAACAAACAAAACACAAAAACACAAAAAAACCCCAAAGACAACACTCTCAATATTACAAACTGTATGAGCTTTCATGTGTAGCAAAAAATCCTCCAGAACTGTATTTGTTGCTCATAACAGACAACTGGGAATAACATGACAGGTTAGCAGAGTCCCTGCAGGGCGCAGTGCACATACAGGCACTGTCCAAGCCTTGTTCTTGAGGGCAAATATTGCTTTCTGCTTGTTGCCACTGGTTCAGGACTCTCATTTTCTCATTTTTATGCAGACTGGAGGCCATGTCATTAGTCTGCTGCTTGTTCTCAGCAGCCAGCCAGTCTCAGCCAGGCAACGTCAGTGCTAAAGTGACTTTCAGGATGATCACAGAAAATCCCTAAGACAGGAGGGAACCTTCCCTGTGGTATGGGGCTCTGTGGGCTCATGCAGGCCCTGCTGAGGATCAAGGGCACTTTGACTGCTGGCTGTACCAGGCATGAGGAAATCAGAATCATGGATCCCCTTTCCCAGGAGTGTTTCAAGGGTAGGTTGGATAGGACTTTGACCAGTGTGGTCTGTGGAAGGTGTCCCTGCCCATGTCAGGGAGATTGGAACTAGATGAGATGATCTTTAAGGTCCCTTCTAACCCATACCATTCTGTGATTCTATGATGCTGTGATTCTTTTGCCTTCAAACACCTTCACTGGAAGGTCCAGAGCAAAAACACATGTTCAGGCCTACTGGCAGTCGGACTGTACTGATTCAGCACACATTCAGATGTAAAATCTGCTTAAATTCAATGCATTTTTGTTACAGAAAAATTAAACAACAGAAAAATAAACATCAGTAAAAGCCCAGGTAAATCAAACCATTCTAAATCTCCCACAGGTGACAATGGCCTCTGTCAACCTAGAGATAAGCTAATGATACCTGTGGCCTGCCAAGAGACCACTTCTGCTTACCAGCATCCTTACACTGTGCCTTCTTCTCCTTGGATTCAATGGCTCTTAAGCTCAAAGTTAAGCTCCTTAGGAAATATGTTGCAGAGTATAAAACATAATTAAGATTTAAGAACAGTAGAAGAGCCTGTAACTGCTCATAATCCATCTCTTCTTTCTCCAGACCCTGAAAATAGAAATAACAAGGCTTCCCAGAGGATTGATATTTTAATTTTATTTTGTGTTTCGGTTCTATTAAGGATTTCACTCTATAAAAGCAGAGTACGAAGAAAAGATTGTTACACAGGTTTTTGTTAAAACTGAAGCAACAGAATAAATAGGACTTCATGGAAAGCTGAACCAGGTCACTATTAATCTTGGTGATTAATTAACATATTATTGTGATGTTTAAATGTTGATAACTGCACCTGTTTCTTTAAAACATCCTCCTGGGTTTCCTGTGTGGAAAAGCAGAGGGTGAGAGGTGATCATTTCCAGCTCAAGACAAATATTGTTCTGACTAAGATTTGCTGGTCAAGTGCTGTAAGAAACAGAGTCCTTGGAACAAAGTAGATAGATGATTGTCTGAATTTAATGGCACTTGAATAAAAGTAATTAAATCCTTACAGATCATATTTAGAAATTTCCATCCCATGCTTTTTGTTTAGTATCACTGATTTTAGTTATCACCTCTTGAAATCCATTGTAAAGCTCGCAGTAGCTTTGGAGCCACTGGACCTTGACAGAGCAGCTTTGGAGCTGCTACTTGACAGAGCAGCTTCAATACTTTTATAAAGTAAAAGAATTACTATACCTCAGAGCTGTGCTTATATTCCTGCTGGCAGCAAGGTGAAGGCTGTTTGACTTAGAGCCCAACACAGTCCAGTCCACCTTTGCAGCTCTATATGAATGATTGTGAGCAGTACTAAGGTTGGGCAAAATCTGGGGGTTTGGTGGGTGCTGAAAGAGTTGATACTGTTTCCCCTTATAGACAGAGTGAAATGTCTGGCTTTCCACACTTAGGCATTTAAGAAGCTAGTAATTTTAAAAAAAGGTGCTGCGTCCACTGTCCCAATATTTGGTTACAAAGCAATTTCAATATTGCTGGTTCTCCCGTCTTTACACAGAGGTGGGATTAGATTTTCTACCCTACTCCTTTCCTACTTTTGGTACATATACAACTCTTTTAAGCAATACAGATTTGATTAAAAAAAGCCAACCCAGCAGCATAAACCAAAACCAACTGTGTTCATTGAAGCGTTTTGTACATCATAACTGCTACTTACCATTCTTATTCATCTGGCGTTTACATAGAAAGCCTGTCTTGATATCTTGAAGGCACTTTTAATGAGTACACATCATGAATTTTCCAACTGCTTTTAGATTGGAAATGATTTCCTTTCTATTTGTCAGAGAATCATGTTATTTTACATTTTAAAAGGTTCTTGAACACCTCCCCAGCACCTGGATTGTAAGTGATTATTGGCTATTGTATTTTGAAAATGAAAGTTGGTAGAATTTACCTCAAGCCTGTTCAACTAAATAAAAAAAGTTAACTTCTGCTTAAAAAAAAAAAAAGAATAAAACTGCCACATAGTTACTCTCATAGTACTCTCAGCTAAATACCTGGTTTGATATATTTATTCAAAAGGCTAAATCCTGTACTCCTTTTCTGTACACCACCTGTACCAGCCATCCCATCCCCTCTTGTAGAATATTCAACCATTCAGACTCCTCTTGTCAGGATGTTGAAAGTTTATGAGTGTTCAAAGCATGGAAAGGCCAAAATCATCAAGGAAAATCCATTCAGGTTTCTTCAATACAGACGTCATTTCTGGTTTGGGAAGCCCCCTGATAAAATTGGTCAGAGAGTGGAAGGCAATCTGGGAAAATAGCATGTTGTGTGTATCTTGCGCTCACCTTCATCCCAGAGCAGCTCATTTTGGACACTGGAGCCCAGGCTGGGCAAAGCTTTGCAACCTCTATTTTTAACTCTTATGTTAAATGGAATAATTTTAAAAGCACTGCAAAGGTTACTCTGACTTTGGAAAGTTTCAGAATGGGGAAGGTAAAGCTTAGTTTCATGAACAAACTCTATAGGCAAAATCCATGAGAGTGGGAAGGCAAGGAAGTGGGAAAATTTACTATATCGTGTTCAGTTAGTCTTTTCCAAGCCCTAAGCTTAACTGCCAGGCACTGAGCAGTAACTGCTAATTTTCTTTCTTTCTCAAACTGTAGATATATTAGAAGTATTTCCTTTTTTTTATTGTTCGAATAAAGGTGAGTACACTCAGCACTGACCTGCTCTGCCAAACTGGCCAAGGAACTCTCAGTTTCAGAGGGAGCAGATGGAGGCTCCTGCCTGTAAGTCCACGGCTGCTGTTTTATCACCACTAATCGGGTGACTTTCCTGACTGGGCAGTTTGGTGTAAAAAAATACTGCATTTTTTAGTTGTAACCTTGTGAAATTTCACTTTTCATTTGAAAATATTTGGAGTGAAGAGAAATAATGAACTATCTCTGCCCACATTAAATAGATAATTGAGAATATGAATATTAAGAAGCCAAATCTAAAGAGTTACTGATTGATTTGCTGCAAGTTACTGTGAATTAGTCTGCAAGGAAGAAAACAGGATTACAATTTAAAGATTGTAATTCAGTGGCTTAGAATTTGTACCACTTCCCATTCTCATTACATTTGCAGGAATTAAGCACTTCTGTCACACAATTTAGCATTAACTAGGATAAAAGAGATTTATCGTTTCTGTTGTTATTTTGACGATCATACAGAGAGCAGCAGAAACCATCCTTATTTTTAATGTTGGTTGGTGACACGCATTACTGTCTGGGCAAACATGGCAGGGAGGGGAAAGGACCATACCCCATGGATGGTCTGAAATTAAAATCTTGCTTTGATGGGTTAGCAAAGCAAAGCCATAACTGTGCTGGCGAGCAGCCTGCTTCCCACCGTGACCCCTGCAGAGTGAACATCCTTCCAGCGGTGCAGGGGCGACGGAGTTAAAGGCTGCTGGTTCTCTGTGGTGTGGTTGCCCACACTTGGAGCACTTTTCAAGTGTTCCCACTCCGAATCCAGTGGTGGGGTTTGTGGTCAGACTATTAATAGTGGCCTTTGAGCAGATTCCTTGAAATGGGAGGCTCGGCAGAATCCTGGCAGTTCTCCGGGCTTAAGCAATTTAATGCTCATGCCTGGGATTTAGCATACAGTCTGCTCAGTGTTCATATTTAAGGACAAATTTGCAGACAGGGAGCAGAAAAATGACTTGATTTCTAGCTAGCTATCACATATGGCTGTTCAGTTCTTGTGTGAGATCTTTACAGAGAGATCTAAGACTTGTTTTCCGAAACTCACCAGCAGAGAATATGATGGCAGTTCTTATGCGGAAACAAACAAAGCTCTATTTATGCAGGAAAGCTGTTTGTTTGTTAATGATCTTATGTAGGTAATAGCTAGTAGTAGTGATGGTAATTTATTGCTTGGAACACATTTACCCAAAATACTTGTATTTATTTTTGGGGAAGATGACATATACTGACTTCTTCAATGCAGATGTTAAGAAATATCTGTTGTGTTTTACAGAACAACTGCCTTTTTTCTCTCTTTTCCTTTGTCCCTTGAGCTTTAGAGTATGACTATTTAATTAAAAAGATTGAATGAGAGAGCAAGTTTAATTTTTTTCTAAACAATAAACTCCAACATATTCAACAATGTCTCATGCCTTCCTGGCATTTTGACGTACGCCTGCAGCAGAGTCTATTGAATTTGGTATGTGACTAAAATCTAACAAAGAACACTGTCTACTGAACTTTAAATCTGCTTGGTTAAATCATTCAATGTGCTGTACAAGTTGTACAGCTGAAACTGAAAATAAGCAGAGCCCTTACAAAACTCAGCCAAGAAGCAGCTTAGCTAAAATTCTCAAGATACGACTTAGGAGCTCTGGGGTAATTTTTACAGTAAAAAACTCACTGAAATGATTACTTTATATGAATCCATCTTATTTTTTGCTCTTGTTACTTATTCATACTCCATTAATACTTAAATTAAAACTGTGAGAAAAGTGTTTGGTTAGATCCTTACAACCAGTTGCCACAATGCTTGTTATTTGGGTAAATATATTACTGCAGTAAGAACCCTGTCAGATTGGGCTGCAGAACTGGCACAGGACTGACACCCATACAGTCAGACAATAAATCCTTCTTTTGCAGGATGTTAAAAAAAAAAAAAAAAGCCCTGTACTGAAGTGTTCTTTTGCATCTCCAGTACATCTGGTTGTCAGACAGTACTCTGCAGGGGAGACATTTCCATCTATTGACACATTGTAAATAATAAATAAATATAACAATAAG
The DNA here is from genome assembly GCA_016584745.2 of Phylloscopus trochilus trochilus. NCBI lineage: Eukaryota > Metazoa > Chordata > Aves > Passeriformes > Phylloscopidae > Phylloscopus > Phylloscopus trochilus. The sequence goes on from WQNJ02000028.1 coordinate 11,603,863, forward strand.
GAAATGTATTAGCACATTTAAATAACAAGGAAGCAAAATATGAGGCAGCACCCACTTACCTTTGAAAGATTTACAGAAACTATATTTCATGCTAGATAGGTCCTAGAGGAGTGGGAAAGGGAGGTGAGAATAATCTTAGAAATCTGGTGAAATGATGTTTGTTATAAATCCTTGGCTAAGGATTCAGCTTTGGTCAAACTCTATTTAAAGTAGTGATTGGAAATAAAAAGTGAGCATATTTATGAGCTGTGTAATACAGTAATCTGAAGCCATGTTAAACTTAAATGACCTGTTCCACATGGAGATTGCACCCTGAATTATATCAGGGCAGTTATAATGAAAATAGCAGGTGTCCTATTGCTTTTTGGTCTATTACCATAGTTAATGAATGAAGCAAATTTTTTATTACAATTTAATTACCCAAGATTGTTCAGCTCACTTACAGCATCTGTTTTTTTCAAGAGCCTGCATGTTGAACCCAATTTTTTAAAAATTAGGTCATCTAGAGCACAAAGAGCTTGATCCAGCACTGTGCATGTGAACTCCTCTACCCAGAAGGATGGGAGATGAGCCCCAGTGTCAGCCCCCATAGTCTTGCATTTCAGAGTAGAACTACTGCATCCACCTTGGTGCTGGTCTTCCCACCTTCTCACTTTTTGCTGGAGCTGTGTCTCAGCACTGTATTTCTCAGCACCAATGACCATGACAAGCAGCAGCAGAACAGTGGGATTTATATAACTGCGGTCTCTGGTTTCAGGCTGTGACTTCTGCACACGTGTGAAGTCAGTTGCCTTAACAGTCGAGGAAAGAATTCCTCTTATAAACATTCTTTGGATGTCCTGGTGCTCCTTCTGATGTTGTACCTCAGCCAAAATGCTCAAGTGGTACTATTAGCCTGGACACTCTCAGCCTGGTGGGCTCTAGCCCAAACAGAAGGGACTCAGCTCTTACAAATGGGATGTCTGTATGCCATGAGAGCACTTCACTGCACTGTGTAGCCTTGGCATATTCATTGCAGAATACCCTTATGGCTCACTGGGCAGGAAGTACCTGTGGTACTGAGATGCACTCCCGCTACCAGAAGACATCAACTCAATAAATGAATTATTGAGTAAAACTCTATGGTCAGACTAAGTAATCACAGGGATCCCTTCTGCCCCTAAAATCTATTGCCTTAATTCTCTTTTACCCTAAGGCCATTTTACACCTCTCTAGCAATGTAAATGGACTTTAAGGATTGGATATTTATATTCCCTTTGAGGTATTTTTATGTTGCCAGAGTGATGCCTTAGAAACCTTTGTGTGAATGAGAATTAGGAGCTCTGAGTCCCTCAACTACCATGATGAAGTTGGCTCAGGGGCTGGGGTTTTGCTTGATTCTGTGGTTTTCTGTCTGATCAATACATGTAGACTGTTTGGGAGTCCTTGTTTTAGTATTTTATTAACATTGATCCATGTAACTTTGTTATGCCTTTTGCGCTGGGGATTGACTAGTTAATGACATAACCAATTAACCACCTGCCTTTGGCATAGTGCTAAAATCAAGGTGTGTATTTTTCCAACATGTGCTGTGAAATCATACCAACCTGTAGAGATGTGAAAAAAACCCAAAGAGTTAATCTAAAATGGTCTGGACTATAACTTGGAAACAAGTCCTAATGGCTCCCAGCTGACATCAGATGTGTCTGGGGTGTTGGGGAATCTCTGCTGATGAGAATATGAGTGGCACCAGGACCTGAGTTTGAAAGTAGAACTACTTGACCTAGGGTTACTTATTAGTGTTGTAGTGGTTATGTGTCCAAAATTGGGGTTTCTCCATTAAAACCTGCAGTAGGATGGCCTTTATATGCATTATACATTCACACACTAGTAGCAGCTTTATCTTTCTTGTGGCCTAAATGTAATCCAATAATAAACAAAAATTCCTGGTGGGTTCTTGGATTAGATGAACATCTGCTCACTAATCTGTTTTTAAACTGCATAGTGGCTCTTTCCTGTAAGCTTTTCACTTGGATGAAAAGATAGCAATAAATAAATAAATAAATAAATAAAATACTTAAAAATCAAAAGAGAAATTCAGCTGCTCTGGAGTCCTGCTGGATAAACACTGGCATTCAGCACTTCCTGAAGCACGGCAATGCACCCTGCACAGAGCTCTTCACTCTGCTAACAGCAGCCCAAATGCCTCCTAGAGTGAGGGCTCTTTTTGTTTCACTGGGCATTGCATGCAGCGATACAAGCCATGACACATGGCAGGAGAAAAGCAAACACCCGAGGACAGATTCCTCTGTTGCATAATTCCATGGCTGAGAAATGTGCCAGGGAATGCAGAATTATGACCAAGACTTCCAGCTTTCTTTCTCATTGTCTTCATGGCCCGGTAGAAAACTGTGACAGCTGGAAATGATGGAAAAAAATGGAGCTTTATTGCTTACCAGAGAAGTCAGATGGCCTCCAGCAATTATTGTAAGAAGTGAGAAATGCTCCTTTTTAATGGATCTGTTGCAAATCTGTGGACCTGGGATATCTGTAGGGATGTTTTTTAGTCCCCAAAGTTCTCCTGAGCACTGGTAAATGTCTTCAAGATCTTCCCCCTTGTAAATGCAGAAGTGAAGCTACCTCTGCAAGTGCTCAAGCCATTGTTACTCCTTCTCTGGGCAAGAAGTAGCAAAGTGGGACAAGCTAAGCTTAAAAATGAAAACAGACCCTAAAGTGGAAGCTGTTCAAAGAAAACAGCAGGGAATAACTTTTGCTGCTGTTGATTCTGTTTTTTTGGTTTTTGTTTTTGTTTTTGGGTTTTTTTTGGGTTGGTTGGTTGGTTTTTTTGTTGTTGTTATTAGGTTTTTTGGGGGGGTTGTGTGTGCATTTTTTTTTTTTTAATTTTTATTTTGAAACACAGGACCTGTCTATAGGGCATGTCCTCACGTGGCCATGACTGTTGAGGGCACGTGGTGGCAGCATGGTCTGGCCACTCCAGTTTGGAGAGAGATGTGGAGCCAAAGTAAGGGGAGGACCCAGCAGACCACCAGGAATGTTGATCACAGCACAACCAGCCTTGTTACACAAGTGCTTTAATGAGGGAACAGGCTCCTCAGAGCTTATTGCTCTGGCTTACACCACGTCACCTTCTGTCACACTGCGGGAAGCCCTAAGCGAGGCCGACGTGGTGCAGCTCAGGGGATCTTGATGTGGAATGTTATTGCATTCTGCAGTGCATGAGAAAATCAAAGTTTGCCTCTCCTGGCATCAGGTGCTCGCTCCCCACTTCTGCAGTGGCCCTGCAGTCCAGCTTCCAGCAGGTGGTCAGCAGAAGAACTGGGTTGGTTTGGAAGAACTGGGATATTTTCATTCAGCAATTTCAAATGTCATCAGCAAATTTTCATAAAGTGATAATGCAGTGGCAATATTAGCTGTATTAATCCAGTATGAAAGTCACTCTCATGCTAGGGAAAAGTGCTAATAAAAGCCTTTCATTTTATACAGTATAGCAGTACGTGCATCAGTGTGCTCTTAATGAAATGTTGCAGAATTTTAATCTCCCGGAATCAGTTCAAAGCTTTGGAATACAGTGAATTAATACCAATTGAAAGTTTTAAAGTTCGTCTTTACCTTCACAACAGCTCCCAGCTCTGATTTAAACCAAGATTTTTTTTTATTTAAAACCCCCCAGAAAACACAACAAAACCCCCAAAATTTTCATTTAAGCCTGACAGACAGAAGGGATTTGTGTTGTTGTACAGCACCAGATAAAAGCAGCATCAAGAACTGTGTTTCAGTTGCCAGGACGACAAACCACTGCCACACACTCAGCCCTGAGGACTGTGAGGGAGATCAAACCGTGTATGACGGACCAAGCACCAGCCCCAGACAGACAGCAGGACTAGGGCGATTTCTGGGTGATGCTCCTGCTTGGCCAACACTTCATCTGAGGGAAAAATATAGGGCCACGCCTATATCTAATTTAATCTTTAGATGCTAAAGCTTTTTGTAAGGAGATGAATTACAAGATGCATCCAAATGTTTTTACATTTTGCAAGCCACTGGCTTTCCTCTTGCTCAGCCACTCTGCTCGTGCTATGAAATCTGTTTTGTAGACTAAACCATCTAAAGCCCATCTGAAATCAGAAACCATGTCTTGCTGAGTGACTGATGGCAGAGGCAGAGGGAATAGGTGCAGGGCAGCACTTGCCCTTCTCCCATCTCCCAGCTGGTCCCATCCTGATAGGTCACAGAGAGACAGACCAGTCCTGTCAGCAAATGGGTGAACCCCCTCTGCCACAGTGTTCTTGTTCATGCTGTCCCCAGTGCAGATGTCAGGCCATAAACTCAGGCTCCAATACAAGCAGACCCTCTGGGGAAGGTATAAAAACTGTGTTTAATTCCAGGCTTAGCCCTGTGTCCTCTCCATGTAGGGAACATCAGCTGGTGCTGAGGCACAGTGCTGGGTCCGAGGTGGGGTCAGTAATTAATTCCAGCCGTGGATACCACTACAGATAGGACTAGTTTATGCACAACGAATTTAATTAGGTTCTGGTTTCTCTTTACTGTTTCATCAATTAGTGCGAGCATATAGCGGTTTGTAAAAGGATCAGTAGGGTGGGGTTTTAATTACTTAGAGAACATTGTTTACATTATTTATCCCAGGGTCAGTCAGGTGGTTTGTGTTTGTAAAAGGGAGTTGGAAGCTAAAGGGCTGCTGCAGCAGCTCTGGTGAGGCTGGTTAACCTCTCATTGTGTAAGGAATGCTGCTCACGTGAGTAAGTGCTCTGTAGTTTCGTCAAGAGATGTAGATAAATGCTGCCTAGAAGTAATCAGTTTCTTTAGTTTCATTCTGCATAAAGAGTTTCTAACTTTAAAGGCTCTTTTCATGAATGGGAAAATATGAAATCAATTCCATTTATCTGAATGAATCTTTCAGCAAGCTCAGGGTTTAGTGTGGGGCACTGCAGGCAAAATGTAACAAATGCAGCAGTATAAAAATGATTAAAGCATGATGAGCAAGGTTATAGAGATAAAAACGAGGGAAAGAATCGGAAAAGTGCAAACAAGAAATCTGTGAGATACTAAAGGGTTTGTCTATTTTTCATGTTTACTTCTTCAGTGTTCATAATTTTTTGGTCCATCATCAATCACTGTCAATTTGAAAAAGTGCTATACTTAAGGTCATTTATTCAGGGCTATTGGAGGCTAAAATTATGCAGTTTCAGTCAAATATACATGAATAAAGACTGTCATTTCTGATTAATGACATGTGACTTCAGTGTCTTACAGAATCATCTTGCCATCCAAGCTTTACAAAAAGGTTATTATGTAAAGCCTCTTCCATAATATATCTACTTTTCCTCTCAGAACACTGCAGGAGCCATTTTGCTCACATTAAAATCAGTGCAGATATTCCTTATGCCAGTGGTAATTACTCCACAGATTTGGAGCTTGCCAGAATAAGTAAATTTTTGTGGAACTCAAAATTGCATTGCTGAGGATGATTACCAAGCTTGTGGTTTTTGGTGCTGTTTCAGAGTTTGCTTTTTATTTTAGCTTTAAGAGAAAGCCTAGTCCTTTACTGGAAAAAAAATCTATGGAAAACACTAATCTTATGCAATGTATTCAAAAACAACACCACATATGGCATTTCAGCATTAATTACTGTTTTTCATGATTCACCATTCCCCTTATCTCCCAGTGCATAATACAGCCCTTGTGCGTGCTGCTCTGAGGAAGGAGGATGGGTGAGTTTAGGAACTTAAGGGAAATGTCAGAAAAGGAGAGAAGAGGGAAAGGAGAGGCAGCAGTTCCAGGGGCTGCAGGAACTTTCCCCCAGCCAGCCTGTGCTCCCAAGGAAAATCTCTGGGCTGCCTCTGAAGCAGGGTGGGGAAGCACAGACCACAGCATGCCATATGTGCTGTTACAGCCACTCCTCACTCCTGCAAGTGGGCTCACAGAGCAACCATACACAGGCTGGCTCCTCTCAGAATTGTGTTTTCACTCCCGGACAGATCACCCCTCTTTGCAGGATTTTATGCAGGAAAGCTTTGTTCTGAGGGAAAGCAGAGGGAGTTTCTTTCTCTGCTGTTTTGCCTCCTGTTGCTTGTGGCAGGGGCAGAGTTTAGGGTCATGCCAGGAGCCTTGGTGTCTCAAGGTACCCAGAGAAGATGCTGCAGGGAAACCCTGTGTGTTGCTGTTAGGGCTCCTCTCCTCAGCGCTTCGTGGTATCAAGAGAAACTTAACATTGCATCAAACCTCCAAATTTCTATTTCTCCAGGAGGTGTGATAGTGGTAAGGCTGCAGCTGTATTTATTAGCCATCAGAAACTTTTACCCTGGTGGTGTTAGTAAAAAGCACTGCTCCATCAAAATATTTAAGGGCTTTCTCTGACGTCTGGTTCTTGCATAGAAACCTGGAATTGTTTTTCTGTTTCTTGAAGGCCATTAGCAAGGCACACTTATCTCTTCACTTGAGTAGCCATAAAGCAGAGGAACTTGTGAAAAGATGGGAGCATGAGGGGAAGTGGAGCTGCTGCTGAAAACCCTGTTGCCCACAGAGCTGAGCAGGCAGAAATGCAACTCTCACCCTGGTCATCATCTTTTACTTCCCCTGGTTAGAAAAAAACCATGCAGTGAGCAAGTACTCCTGCCAAACACCCTTCCCTGGCCCTTCTTTTCTCTGTGTGCCTACATGTATGGCTAATATACAATACCAGCTAACTAGATGATCTCAGGTGCTATATGGGTTGTATTTTCTAGGAGGACAGTTTTCTGGTCTTGCCTTAAGCCTTTAGTAGCAATCCCCAGCTTTGTGGGAGGGGGCAGGTTGTGCAAGAGGCTCCCAGTGCTGCTGCAGTGCTCACAAGCCTGGGAGTCCACCCTGCTGCTACTGTTTGCTAACTGTGGTGAGCCCTGTGGTACACCTCAGTGTCTCTGCACACAGTAATAAAAACTGACTTGGGATAATCCAGTAGAAAGGCCTAACAGCCCAGTGAATCGATATTTATCATATCATGTCAGAGCAGAGCTATTGGTCCACACTCTCCCCTTGAAACCTCCTAGTTTTACTGCTTATTGCTTTTTACTGTGGTTTAAAAGACTGGAATCTGTAATTTGTATGCCTTCCATACTGTGAATGAGGGGAATGATAATATTAAGTAAAAAAACTAAGATGAGGAATTTTTTTTTAAAACTATTTCTCTAAGGAATAATTTTTTATATCTCTCAAAAAGATTGAGGTAGAATTTTGTGTTGCTGTGTAGATGCACAACATGTTTCACCTTCCTATTTTGTTTGTTCTGGTTACTTTAGCTTTGTTTGGAATGTCCTTTGACTTAAATGGAAACAGATTTTTCAGAGTAATTGTTGAGACAGACAGAATGCTCCTTGGGAACTGTATTTCCAGCCCCATGAGGTACCAGTGCTGAATGCTTGGGAAATCACTGATTCCTGGTCCAGGACAAACATCTTTTGGGTGGGAGGAGTTTGAAGTGCACAGCATCTCCAGGAGGCTCTGTAAGCCAATCTTGTAGTTGCTCTTTTGTTTCTAAATGCTTATTTTGTAAAAGTCTTCTTTTGCTTTGCTTCTAGCAATGTTTGTGAGAATTTGCTGAGGTGCTGTCCTTTACTTTCCCCTCCCAACCAATTGAAGGTTCAAGTATTACCCCTGCAAGCTGCAAATTTTGATCATTATCCAAATGGTCAAACAGTAGGTTCAATGGAAATGTCCCTAAAATGAACACTACTTTGGAAGAAAGATGCTATTTTGGTCCATTTCTTTTGTATTTGTTGTTCATGGTGTGGTTTCTAGAGAGACCCACGCATTTGGGAAGGAGTGTTATCCAGGGTTTAGTAGTTAGGAGCTACAGACATAGAAAATGAGCTGATTCAATAACCTGTCACCTTCTGCTGAGTAAGTTTATGGCAATGTGATTGCACAGGGCCTGAGTGGATGCAGAACAGCCCATCCCAAAGCCTTTTTCTGCTAGGCCATAGTAGTGGCTGCAGGGGTGGGCATGTATTTTGGGGTGGTTACTAGGTAGTGTACCTCTGATGACTTTGGATGCTGTCACTGCTTAAATTTGTGACTGTGTTTCTTGTGAATCTGTCAATGTGATATACATAGAATCAGGATTTGTTAATATATGTATATGTGTATTAATGTCAGTGAAATATGCATACACACACTTGTGATGTCTGTTATATGCCTTAGTGTTTAATTAATAGCAGAATGAATAGATAATTTTACCTAATGCAAAAAAGAAAAAAATGTAGTGCTCAAAATGTGAAAGTCTTCCTAGGATGATAAATTACATTAAGGCAGATAAGATCAAGAGGAAAAATAAAATCACATGTGAAGGGAAAAAGATTTTGGGAAATCAATAGACAACAACAGTTAGAAGAGTAAGAGGAATGTGAAAAACCTCCTATTTGCATTGTATAGTATGACATTGTCCTATTTTATGCTGTTTTTTCTCTGCAAATCAAATGGTATCCAGAATCATGGCATGATATAGTTGAATCAACTCTCATCAATTTTGTTTAAGGACTACAACACAGGACATCTGTAATATAGGACTGTTCATATTTCTTGTGGTTCTGATACTATTAAAGCTACTTAAGTGTCATGACATGTTTATTTATGAGATCATCAAAGCCACTTAATAACTTTCTCTTGGTTACTTGTTTACATCTGTGTAATACAGAGCCAGATTGTGCAGCCCACAGCCACGTCGGTGAGCACTTTCTCATGCAAGTTGTGCCACTGACAGAAGGGTTTCACAATCTGGCCCATAATGTATCAAAATACACGAGGCCAAGATCTTATCACTTACAATCATGTAAATCTGGCTTTAATCCATTTAAGCTCCAAGTTAGGTACCTAGATATAAATCAGTGAAATTTCATTGGCTTCAGTATTTGTTTCAGCAGAGCTGCTCTGATTTACACTGGGAAGATCAGGCCCATTAGATTTGCAATTTAGAAATGCATTTGCTCCACTGGATGTGTAAATGTTGCGATAGCCAAAATTAACATAGCCACAAAGAAAGATTATTTTCCACACTGGCTATTTAAAATATCTCTTTGCACAATATAAACAAAAAGAATTATGTCAGAGTTGGAAGCAAGAAGGTTTAAGAGTCGCATATGTCTTAACCTTTACACTGGCTATGAGTACATCAGTTCCTACAAGATGAACTGCATTATAAAGTAAATAGATCTGCTTTAAAGAAAGGTCAGGACACATGTTCTGCTAAAATCTAATTTCAGTCTATTGCCCTATAACCTACTGCTCTCTTGAATACAACAGATATAATAGTAAAGAGCCTGCATTCAATTATCTGTGATATAAAGCCTCCTTATCCTCCTGAGAATATTCACAGGGATAATAGAAGGTATTCTCAAAATTCTGTATTTACCTCTGTATTGGGAGTGCACTCTGTTTTAACTGTCTTTCTTGCTTTCTGGAAATGTTATTTAAGCACCTCTTATACCCTTAATCCAATTTTATATTACTTTTATGTCCTGAAAGCCTAGATTGTTTTACAGACCCAAGCAAACCCTATTGCAGTGCCGTTAGGTAGTGGTAGGTTCCTGTGAATGCACTGAGACCAAGCTTTGCTCCTCATCCTTATATGCACTAACTGTTTGCAGCTACCTGTTTTTAAGATGAGATACATTAGCATTCAACAGCTTAATAACATTAATTTTGCCTGGTAAAAGCCAGAAGAGTTTAAAGTGAAGGATACTTGCCACAGTGTCAGTGTTAGCCTGGTAGAGAAACACCTACAGAATATGTAGAGTTAAGAATAATTTAGATGGAGTTAATCATATTATAACTGATATGCCATGCAGTCCTAAATCAGCATGTCATTTGGGAAGGAGATCAGTGGTAAGTTAGCTTTCATTGGTGATCATTCAAGCACTGGCCTGAAATATTTAAGCAAACTTCAAAAAAAAAAAAAAAGAGGAAAAACACCTGTCTATGGTTCAGATCTACATAAGAAAGTTTTTTGTCCCATGAGTGACACTGCAAACAGTTATGTTCAAGTTATATTATGAACTGGTATTAACTGGCCTAATTAATGAATAGATCAGAGTAACTCCATCAAGATCCAAGAGCAGAGGTTCATCACCTGGATCCCAGGAAAGACTGTCCTGGAGACTGCTTTGAAAGTAGATGACCCCTAACAATTACCATTTTAGCAGGGTGTAAGAGGTTGCTAACTTGATTTTTGCAGGTGGTTAAAGGTCCACTCCCTGTAGTTTGACTCCAGGAAGTGACTGATCTGACCACATTCATAGCACACGCTTCTGCCTCTGTTCCTGCATCCAGCACCACTTCCACTGTCTCCAACTGATGGTTGTTTAATATGTAAGTGAATGAAAACATCATATATTTATAAATATAACTCCCTGGAGTCTTTTCCATTGAAGACAGTGATAGTCATTTAAGGTAATCTGTCATCATTTGAAACTCATCATTCATGGTGAAGTCCAGGATTTTGGAAAAAGAAAGAAAATTACAAAAAGGGAAAGGAAAAGGAAGGAAAGGAAACAGGATGGCTCCTAAAGCTGTCTCAGGAAAATGAATAGCCAGAACTCCTACATCTGTCAGTAGCTTGGGGATTGGCTTAGAAATGCCAATGAAATTGTTGCACAAAAAGATGTGACATTCTCTTTGCTTATGAAGTGTCCTACTGTGTTATTGTCTTGTTGGAATGTGCTGCTTTGGTAGAGTTTGTGGCAGAAGATCCTTGTAAGAAGCACATCACTTTGGGTGTCATTGCACAGTTGATGCTATGCCCGTGAAGGTCCTCCCTGCTGCCAGCCCCCAGTAGCTGAAGCACAGGGAAAGTCTGGCAGGCAACAGATGATTAAATCTTTTGCTACAGGCTCAGTGTGCTGATGAGCTTAGTAGCTCTATTTGAATCTTTCAAGGAAAAAAACCCCAAACTAATGAAAAGAGGAAAAAAAAAATCGCAAAATGGGAAATACTTATGTCAGCTGTTTCAGTCTTGCTTCTTCTTGATTTCCTAGGCATGTAGCTCCAAAAAGGCTTCACACCTGGTGAAAAGCCATAGCACAAAATGAGTCACTGGGACACTGGCACCTGCATAATTCCTTTATATATTCCTTTATCCTGCATCTCTTTCAGGGCTCCCCGTGGGTCCCACTTTCAGGATTGCTGATCCCTTTGTGGAGGAAAAGGGCTGAGATGACTCACCTGGGGTGGGGGCAGAAGAGGGGCTTGGAGTGACCTCCCTCCTGGGTGTGTGGTTGTCGTGTTTGGCAAGTCCATAAAAGTGTTGCAATTTGGTGCAGTTTGGAAGTAGGAAAGATGTGAAGGCATGTGACTGTGTAGGTGGAGCTGCCTTAATCATACCCAAAGGAGAACAATAAATTCCACCTAGAAGCAAGAAAAATGCTTCTAATTCTCCTTTAGGGAGAATCTCTATAACTAACTTTCCTATTCCAGTGCAATGAGACCTAGAAGTCTGCAGAGACTTCTGGTTTTACTGTTTCAAATTTTCTTGGAAACCTTAATACTTCCACACAAGAGAGCTCCTTCTGGGGCATTAAAATACAGATCCCTAGGACTTCCCTTCCATTTCTTGCAAAAATAATGGTAATTACCAAGAATGAGTAGCAGGTTCAGTGCTTATTAGTCTTACTTTTTAAAAATCTGAAACAAATGTTTTTTTTCTTCCACTGTAACTGATCATTTTAATTTCCCTTCTTTGTCTGTAATAAAAATTGATGTTAAAGGATGCCTGAGGCAGTGTAATGAGAAAATGAAATTAGTTTTTCAGTTGGCTGGTCAAAAGCATTTTATACATGATAATAAACAGTTTATTTTACTCTTTTGCTTATGACATAATAAATGATAAAAACATTTTCCTGAAATAGATATTGCCCACTTTTCTACAGAGAGCTCAAGCTGGGATTTTTCCATTCATGGAGTCTCATAACTCTAGGAACTGTCTGCTTTTTTGATCTACTTTTCTTACCCTTTTTTTGGGCAGTACACAACAGTGCATCTCCACACCAAGCATGGCCAAAAGCTTAAGGCTTTTTTCTTCGTTCTTGAAAATCTTTTGCAGAAGTGCTGGGTCGATTATGCTGTGTAGCCCAGGAGTAAATCTATTGCAAGGCTTTTCTGAGGAGTCTCTCAGAATTTTGTATGGTATCCTTAAAGCTTGCCCAGCCCTGAATTTGAACCACATGGTGCTGGTTCTTTTGCAAACATTGGAGCCCAGAGAGAGCTTGAGCAGGAGCTGGACACAGCCTGGTGGTCCCACTGCATGAGCTGGGCACCTTTCCTTCCCTCTCCTTAAACTTGGACAGGGTGGGAAATCGGGGTGTTAATGGTTGGCATAAATTCTTGATTGCCAAACTATCCAGTTTTCTGAGATCACATTGAACGTGTTTGCAGATACAGGGAAAAAGAGGCTTAGTTGTTGTTCAGGGTTCAGTGGAAGCCTGTGACCACTCTGAGAGCTGTCCCATTTCAGCTGCCTCCCCCCACATCCGTCCTGTGCATGAATTGTAAAAGCCTTTTCTTCATAGAGGCTCTTTCTGAAGTGAACATACGAGACTCATTGGTTTGTTTAGATTGGTTTAGATTGATTATAGTGGCTTCTTCAAAGCAAGAAATCAAAACAGGTGAGTGGTGAGATGAACACATAACATATTGATAAATGTAGTTACATATATGAAATGGGCAAGAAAAAGAGAGAAAAAGCTGAGTTTCTTGCACATGATTCTTACAGTTCTTGACAGCTCGAACTCCCACATGCTCGAATAGTTCAATACTGGATTAGTGTGATGTCTGCTTGGTGGATCCTGTGGGGCATAGGCTCAGCAAGAGACACATCATTCAGGATTTTGGGGACAGCTTGTAAACTGTGCAGCAACTCTACCAGCAATCCCACTCAAATCAAAGTCAAACTTGAAGATAGAACAAGAGGAGGGGGGCAGAAAGAGATGCTTTCTTATTTGTGCTCCCATAATTTATTTTCTAATCTGTGATTAGTCCATTTCTACAGGATAGTGCCAAAGAAGTATTTATTTGTAAAAGAATATAAACTTCATAGAGCAAGCTAAAGCAGGCCTTATTAGCAAGAAAGAAAAATAGAATGGACCTGTAAGCGCTGAACTGAAAGCTTGATTATGTATTTATTTTTACTGAAGCCTATGGCAAGGCTGCCATTATGTTTAATAAAGCCAGGGGGCTTCCTACTAACATCAGAACCTGATGTTTTCCTTATGCTCAGGAAAAAGAAATTTCTTGCTGAGGTAGAGGCACAACTTGTTTGTAAATGGAAAGTGAGTTCCCTTTTGGTGGAAAAAAAGCTTTATTTTTAAAAAAATATTGAAATTAAAATTTGGAATGTTAACAACTATAACAGTAATGTTAATATTGCAGTTAACATTTATTTATTAACTTTTATTATGTGCCAAGGTAGTTTGCACTAGAATAAAAAAGGTTTAACAACAACGATCTTGTTTGCAAATTCCTACTCATAAGCCTTATCCCATTGATATTGCTAGGAGTCTTCATGAAAGTTGCATTTTTGGTAAGACATGCCATGTCTGTATGATGAGTGAAAATCTTAATATGTGGGTGAAAGTGTATGTTAGAGCTGACATTTTGGTGCTCATGAATCCTACAAATCAACACAAATCCTAATGCAATACCTAGAAAATTAATATAAAGATTTAAAATAAAGAATGGTTTACTGTGTTGGAACTCCTCAAATGGTCGCCTGCTTGAGTTCCCAAGGGCAGCTATGCCAAGGGTGGAGGTATTTACAGATGTTTTGTGTCTGTCCCCAGAAGTCTCAGCAGGGAGAGGCATTGCTCACTCTCATGCACTCCCCAGTGAGACCATCAAACCATTCCTCTGTGCCAAGGTTTTCCACAAACTTCTGAAGACTATTGCTGATCTCCACTCAGTGCTCTCCCCTCTGTCTCACTTCTTTCTGCTAATCAGTGCAAGTTTAATTTTTCTTCTTGAAGTGAGTGGAATTCAATGTTCTATCTGCTGGTACAAATGCAACTACTTGGATGGATTTTTGGTGAGTTTCAGTGGCCTCTGCTGACAATTACAAGACCTGGTTGGAAACATTAGTTTCAGATATCACAGCTTTTAGAAAGCAGCTCACTAGCTATCCAGGTAGCTGTGTTCCTTTCCATATACGTGAGGAAGTCCAGGAACATGAGAGGAAATACAGCCCTTACATTTAAGGTCCCTTTTCTGCTGAATAGGGGGTATTTGAGTGTCCAGTGCATCCCTGCTGTGCACTGTCTGACTACAGCTACGCTTTTCCAGCTCTAAACCCAGACCTGAAAAGGTTTTTCCTTGTTTTGGCTCTAGCACAGAATTAGAGATGGTGAAGGAATATGAAATTTCAAATCCAGCTAATGCATTAACACTGATTCCTTAACTCCATCAAACTACAAATGAGTTACCTTCTGTCATTCCAGATACCTTTCCTGAGTGTGATCTAATATTCAAATAGTTGAATATTCACTTGTTGCATGTAGGTACATTCTTATAAAATAAGGGCCTTGTTAGCCTTGTAAAACCATGGCTCAGGCCTGCTGCTTAGAATAAGGGAATTGTGGAAGAGTGATTCAGCTGGAATAGAGAGAGATGGTTAGAGAGGTGTGAGAGATGTGCTGTGTGACTGCTGCATGTCCACATCGTGGTGCAAGGTGGTTGGCTTGGGCTTTCTGTGCCTTAAAATTAAACTGATAACTGGCTAACTGCTTAAAAAGGCCTGGTTTTTGCAATAAAAGGGTCTCCTTTGCACTGCCTGGGGACTCTGTTGCTTTGCTTTGGACATTCACTCTTACATTTCTCAAGGTTACACTTATCCAGGAATTTCCTTCAGATAGACAGAAAACACTTTAGCAAACATGATCGCCGTGGTAGCAGTAACAAACCTGTAAAGAGATATAATTAAAATGGATTTTTTTTCCCTGTGGATATTCTATTTCTTTTTCCTCCAGTGGTGAAAATTGAGGGAATTTCTGAAGAAAACATCATTCATGCTTTGTATTCCTAACTTTAAAAAGAACTTAAATTCTAAATCTCTGAAGTTTGTTTTCCTATGCAAGAAATGCATCTATTTCCTAATTTTCTTGAAAATTAAAAAATTGATAGTCTAGCTAAAATAACTTCTGCCTCTGCTTAGCATTTCATGCCAAATTTTTATATTAGATTTATTATTCCTCAAACATTTTAATTAATTCAGGTGTTTTTCATAAGTTTTATGACAAATTGTGTTACAAAGTTCACCTGGCTGCCCCTTCATGGGGTGTGTGGAAGAGGTCATGGTACTTTCCACACATCTCTGACTTTGAATAATTTTCCAAGGAGGCCAAGGATGAGTAGACTGACCTCCCTTTTACTTTAAAGCTCAATTACAGAAAATAAAAATCTGGGAGGAAAAAAAAAATCAAACTTGTTTTGGAGAGGAAGCAGCCACTTTTTGGCACTGAACATCGCTTCTCCCGTTCCGGCTCAGCCCCCACTCATGTGTGGTGTCCATATGGATGAGGTTTATGGGAATATATATTCTTCTAACATATCAAAATATTTACCTTGTGCATTTCAGTGCAACATCATTAATTTTACTAAGCTCCCATTCTCAGTAAGTGCCAGCTGTCTTTGGGTTTCCAAGGCACTCGGATCTGATAAGTGAGCTCTTGTGTTAGCACTGCGACGGTCAAAGGTCCGTGTCAGGTCAGGACCTCTGCTCTGTGGGAGAGATAAACTGGTTTAAAACTACCAGAGGAGACAAGTAAAACGGAAAAAATGGAATTTATAAAGCTTATGAAATGTCACGAGATGTGCTGCAGTCTTTTGGACAAATGTTGAACGCAGTTAACCTGAAGGAAAAAGGGGGAGATGAAAGATCACCTGCTACTAGAAAAAGATCTGGTGCTGAGGATGAGTAGGACTTAATGAGATCTTTTTAGCTGGATCAGCAATGATGTTTTGATTTTTCTTGATATAAACTAGAAAGGTATAATTAGGAACATTTTTTCCCCTCTACAGATTCAGCTTGTGAGCTTTATTTAGTACAATAAAACGTCCAGAGAAATAAACCCATCATATTTCATTTGAGTTCACAGTAGAACATTTGTTAATATTTGTCTTTTTTTGGTTAAGTGGGTAAATCACATAGCTATTAAATCTGCAAGATATAAATCACATTCAATTAAATGATAGCTAAGGTACTGTGGCAGGCCTGATTAAACTGGTGTGTTCGTAAGTTTATATACACAACATCTGTGGAACAACATCTCTTATCTGCTGTGAAATAGAAGTTGGAAAAAGAAGTTCGAAAAATATCTGCTGAAAAAGAAGCGTGTTGGGAGTCTCAGCCACTCAAATGTTGCTCCCCCAAACCTTTGGACAGTCTGGTCTAAGCAAGTCCTGCAAGTCACCCCACCGACAAAACAAAGCCCCTGTGCATCTTGTATTTATTTATGTCAGCTTCTGGCACAGGACACAGCAGGAGACCTGGCTGGAAGGCACTTAGGTGCAGTGATTCTCCCCTTTCCTCTTCAGAAGGCTGTGCCACTGAGGAGGTTCTCACTGGAGTCAGGGAAAAGTTCCTTTGGAACTAGTGCTTGATGCATTCCAGGATTTAACCCTGGATGTTTGGGGGTGCAGAAGCACAAGCACTGCTTCATCTCTTCTGTTTCCACAAATATAAAGCACTTGCCATAGAATTTCAAACATCACTTCTAACATCTTTTAAAATCAAATCTTGTGGTTAAGATTCAATGGAGAGATTCAGGCTGGAACTAGGATTCTTTTCCAACTGTCCAATCTGGCATAATATTAAATGTGTTATAGCAGATTTGGTATTATCTATTCTCAAATGCTTTTCCTAAGGTTTCTTGAAGTGAACAAGTGAAGGTATTAGAGAAAGGTGAAATAGTTAAGAAAAATAGAACTAAATTTGGGCTCAATTTCATTTCAAATCAGAAATAAATTTATTGTATACATTGCAGTAATACATGTCTATCACCCTTTTCAATTTTGTATTTTAAGACATCTGTGAACACTAGCAGGAACTGTTCTAGAGCTGTGTAATAAATCATTCTTGCAGAATGAATTTCCATCTACCCCAAAAAATGGATCAAAATAAGATCATTCTTTTTCCTTGTCTCTTCCTAGTAACATTTTGCATGTTGGATTAGTAGCAGCCTGATTCTGCAAAATCTATACTAAATAAAATCTAAAGAAAATGGTTTTGTTTGAAATTGGAACTAGACTCAGTGAAGTCAATAGCTGTTCAATCTTTTGATTGAACAATTTTCTGAGGTATTTTAAGATGGTGTCATAAACTTGGCAGAATTTGTGTTTGAATTAGCACAAAAGATTTTGGTCTTTTCCTCTCCTGTTATTTGCACAGGAATAGAATTGCTGGTAAATGCAGCCTGAGACTTGCATAACTCCCCATTTCTAAGGCAGAAAAGTCTCACAGTTGCAGCCTCTCCCCAGGTACACCACGCATGGATAGCTTTTGTTTCTGCTCTGCCAGCCTTTCCAGCATATACAAAGTAAAATTGCATTATCTTGGCACTTCTTATTTTAATTTCTGCATGGCTAGATTGCTTTTCTCCTCCATTTTTGTTAAGAAGGGCTGGAATGGTACAGAGTTTTGCTAAGCTTTTCCAGGAGATGTTTCTTGCCTATCAAGAAAATTGGGCAAGAGCCCGATTAAACAAGTGTGCACATTTGCCATCTTGCTCTGCTCTTGCAGTGCTGGCTGCTTTGTCAGGGATAATAACATCAGGGAGATGACCTTGTGAGGTAAACCACACATTTATTCAGTCTCTAAGCTCTGCTAGCATGTTGGTTGAAGTATGATCTTTGTCAAGCCCAGAGATGTAATTACCCTGAGAGTTAATGCTAATTAGTTTATTGAGTTTAATTGGATATCATTAAAAATACTGTCGTCTTATGCTGGAACTAAGACAATATTCTCTTAAAGGAAGAATGATGATTCTTACTTCGTCGTTCATATATAACCTTGGTTTTACATCATTATTTCACAACAAACTTGGATGAGCAAGGTCCACCATTGAGGACATTTTATTTTTAGTTCTGCCTACTACCCTTAACCTTTCCCAAAGTTTTGGATGAAGAACTTGCTAAAATGTTTGATGATATTGCTAAGGTTAATTACAATTTCAGCTATGGCAAGTGACATGCTATAAATGATTTAAAGAATAATAAAACTATAGAGGTCAAAAGAGCTGACAAAGGAGGTTTCAGTCATCATAATGAATTGGAATAATTAGACAGTTTTAGTGATGATTATCCAAAATTAACATGTGATCTCACTGAAAAGTTTCAACTGCTCTTAGATTGGATTAGTGGTAAGCTTTTGGAAAAGGGGCGGTTCATAATTAATAAGGTTATTTTTTGTCATTGCTAAGACTGTAACTCTGTATGGTGCATATTTTTTAAAGACACAGAAGTTTAAATGGTCCTAGATAAAGACTGAGGTCTAAGTTTGGCTTTGGATGCAAGAAGTAGAAAAATGACAATATTTGGGCTCATTTACTTGTAATTAAGACAACAATTAAAAAGGCATAAACCCCTTTTTTGTGGATCAGAGTAAAAAAAAAAGTTCCTAAACTAGCAGGAGAATCTTGGCCTTATGGTCAGTTAGTTAGATTGTGACTGAGGAACTGAAATTTTGGGGATGTATCCACAAAGCTCAACTTTTTTTTCCCCCTTGGAAATAATTCAAGCCCCTTTCCCTTCCCCCTGGCCCACACCATTCAGTTTTGTTCTCCTTCTCCTCTATTAAAGAGGATTGATCTGGACTTTCTTCTCTTTATTTCCTTTCAGATGTGATTGGCCTTGACCAGAGTCCTAACCCCCTCTGTTGTGCTGATAATGTGCATCTGGTTGTGATGAGGAGGACATCCGTAGCTTCTCTTTGAATTTGGCTACATCCCAACATGATTGATGCTGATCCCAGTCACATTTAGCATTTTGCAGGTAAAATTTTGCAGAATTTGGTACAAATGGGCTAACATGTAGAAAATGGGGTATTATTAAGCTTCCTATTTTTTTTTCAAAATATGTGATGCTGTTGCATATTAAAGATAAGGATCACAGAGTTTAAATAATTTTTAAAACTTAATTTAAGCTTTCTATTTACTTTAAAAATGTTGTTAGTATTTCATTCCACTCTAAGGCCTCTTTAGCTGGTTCCCTTTAGTGTCTCTGGATTGTGGTTACTAAGGCAACTCTGTCTTCGGAGACAGGAATACAATAAAAATATGTTATTTACTTTAATTTAAAGACATTTCTGATGCAAAGGTTTTTAAAATTAAAGATAGCTAATGCATTGATAAATTTTATCTTATAAAACTTTAATGACAAAAAATATAATAAATTCTAAAGATTTAAAACCACTATTTAAACTAGAATCAACATTAAACAAATTTTGTCCCAGATATGTGGGACAAAGAGAACCCATGTAAAAATATGCCAATATTTAATCATCATATTTAACATGAATTTCCAAAGAATTTCTATAGGAATGTCTTCATCACTTGGCCACTTAACCAAGCCATACATAAACCTCTATCCTAAGAGAAAAGCTGCATAACAACCTTGATCTGGTCCCTGGGATCTGAGCCAGGCAAAACCCACCCTGTCCATCCCTCCATGGGGTTTTTGCAGGTGGGCCTGATAGAGTTGCTGGTGAAGTCATCTGAGTCCTATTTTGACTTTAGCTAAGTTTGGCTGACTGGAGGTTTTAAAGACATTCATTGTAAAGCAGCAGTAAGAATTTCACTGTTAAGCTTGTTTTCCTATTTTCTTGCTGGAAGTTGGAAGGATTTGAAACTCATCCAGGGATTTGAAACTTCAGCAGTTTCTCTTCCTCTGAAATACTTCAACCAGGCAAAGAAAATTTTCAGGCTGCATTATGACCTTAATTCCTCTCTTTTGCCCATTATCTGCTCATTATTGAGCTATAATAAACATGGACTCCTTCAAGGACTTTTTTCCTTCCCCAAATCTCTTTAAGAATGAATGCTAGCAATGTTGAATCAAGGGCATAGTGTCAAATGGAATAGTTTCAGGATAGGCAAAGCTTTCTCTGAATCTTGTTTAGATGGGTGCAATTAAAAAAAAAAAAAAGGCAAGGCTGGAGTTTATATCTAAGAGTGAGCTTTAATGGGGGTTCCCATCAGTCATTAACTCTTCTTTTTCCCCTGTGTATCTTATAGCAAAGCTAACCATAACACTATTGTATGATTTCCTGGATAATATGTAGTGTGATAAATTAGATTACACAAGTTAAGTGGCTGTGTATGACCAGCAGCAGCAAAGAAGTTATATAAATAAACCAAAGTTAATTAAAATATTAGAAAATATAAATAATCTGAGGTTAGGGAACATTGTTTCATTTGAAATTAATAAATATGCAAAGGTAATGTTTATAATTAAAGCTATAATTTATCTTCATGCTCTGACTATTTAATAACAGTGGAAACATAATGTTACATGCAGAAATGTAGTAATAGATTTGTTTAGCACTGACATTATAAACAAATGTCTCAGTCTATTTATTCTAAGTTATGATACAGATTCACATTTCACACGCATCTGATGGCCTTTAAACCATTTAAAATGAACCACATTAATGTAATCTAATCTTGATACTGAACATAACATTTCAGTTTGAATTATCCAGAATCCATGATCCATTTTATTACTCACAAAGCACTTTATACACTTATGATAATGGCAAACCTTGCTCTGTTATTTAAATTCCATTTCAGATGGGATTTTTTTATTATTATTTTATTTTTTAAAACATTTTTGGTAGTAAAATACAAATAAAGAAAAGTCAATGCTCAGTAAGCCCTTTAACAAAGCAAACAATTCAGCTTTTTATGACATTAGCAAATAATAAAGAAAAGATCTGACATTTACACTTGGTGAAATTTTATGCTATAACAGAGATGAAGAAAATGGAATGGAAATCACACATGATAAAACCTGTCCATGAAATTCAGATGGGTCTTAAAAACAGCCACTGCTAAATATTTTGGGAGCTCTCTTACTGTATTGAGCTCCATATTATTTTACTGGAAAAATCTGTCTTTTAAAATCACTTCAACATATGCAAATTCTATTTATTTGGAATTATTCCAGTCAAAGAATAATGAGGGTCTTTAGGGGTTTTATTCATATAAGAACCAGGGAAAGGTAACATGGTATAGAAATAGTCAAAAAGAGGTTTGTAAAAATTAAAATTGATTTGCTATCCTAGTTACAAGAATGGGATTTTCCTGAAAACTTCTGGTAAATGTTTTTGGCATTTGCATGTAATGAACTGGATTTTGAATTCAAAGTATCTTATGTTTATAGTTGGTCTAGATTTTCAACTTATGGGCCCGTGGCTGTATTTTCTGGTGTTAGAAGGCACAAGGAGCAGTGATGCATATTAATTTACTACAGAGAATCTTATTTATAGTTAATTCACCCTTTTCCATAGATGAGATCTTTTTGTGCATTAAAGTAGCACACACAAGACCTGGACCTGAGGTGAGCAGCTCACACCTCCCTTCAAATAATAAACTAAATTGATTAAACACTAGGTTAATTTTTACTAGACTCTGAAAGCAGAGTTCAGACTGGCTTTCCTCATTTACTTTGTTAGCAACAAGATGACACAGAGCTGCAGAGTCTCATATCCAGTGCATCCTCAAAGCCATGCCCTGCAGATTAAAAGAAGATGGCTCTGTAATGTGGTATCATGAATCAACTTATAAACTCACTGGTCTAAAATAAAAAAAAAAAAAAAGAGACAAGAAAAATATATTCAGTGTCTGAATATTAAAGAACAATAGAAAAGAACATTCTGGATTTTATGGGCTTGCTTTACTTCTGATGTGTCACAAAAATAAGTTCCACAGCATTTGTTTGCATAAGGTCATTACTAATAAACTGCCATTTTAAGAAAGAATTTTTAGAATTATGTCATTCAATCCTATGGGAAAGTTTATCTTTTGAAAACTTCACCTTCAGTGTCATATCCAGCAGAATTTAATCCTTTATAAAAGTGATGCCTGAATATTTCTTTTCTTTTTGTATCTGCATGTCAGCAAGGGATTTCAATGAAGGCATAAAAGACTGAAATACAGCTGAAGTTATAGGGGAAAAAAAGAGCTCATCACAGAGCTAAGTTTACTCTGAAAGGATTTCTCTATATAGAAGAGTAAAAAATGAGCAAAACATCCAATGTAGGATGGCATGTATAGGTTTATTCATCTAGTTAATAAACAAATAAATTATATACAGTTAAATGTGATGGTGCTTTAAAAATGGTGTACAAGAAAGTAATGGAGGCAGATGTCAGAAACTCTGTGATTTACATTGCAGCTATCACTGAGGTTTTTGGTGTCTTGGGCAGTATCTCTACTGGGGTTTTGAGGCATGCATGCTGTTTTTAGCTAAGAAACTTTTGATTTAACCACAGAGGAGAATTAGGAACCAGGATCTTGTGGGTCATAATCTTCAGTCCCAAGATTGGATCTCAGGTGTGTTGGACAGTTTATCTGATGAACATTAAAACAATCTTTAAAATAAGGCATGCTTTTTGTGTAGCTTTTGTCATTAGTAAGACATAGCAGGAGTACATTTAGCCCACTGTTTTTTAGTTTCATCATGAGAAGAGGAGGGTCTCATGAAAGGTTCCTTTAAATGCTGTATTTAAGGATGAAAAAGAAAGGAACATTTTTACAAGGAGTTAAGCAGCAGGTTTCAGCTGTATCATTCACTTTAAATGATCTTTTGTAACAGGAGACAAAACAAGAAAGGTGCCCTCAGAAGTGGTACCACACTATTTTCGTGTTGATTGCAATAAGTGCTGAGAGCAGAGTACATTCTTGGTAAAATCAATGTCTGCAAGGGGGAAAAAATAAAAAGAAAAAAAAAAAAAGGCAGCACAAAGACTTCAGGATTTATCCTTTAAGTGCTTCCCCAGGAACAAAGCCTTACCCAGCAAGGGCAGGAGCAGTGGCCAGGAGGAAGGAGGTGGCCAATAGAAGGGCTATGGTGGGGTGACAGGGGTATCACAACAGGAAGAGCATCAGGAGGGAAGATCTTCATTAATTCTATCATGTATTTGCTTTCTTAAATCTTCTTGTGTGTTCATTCAGCCTTGATCCCATTCTGTGATATTGTTGCAAATTTATAGTAAACATCTCCCTTCAGGATAAGGAGAAAGAGATAAGCCTGAACTGTAAAAGCAATTAAAATAAAAGCAACAAATAGCCCAAACCCCACTACAAAACAAAACATAAGAAGCCCAAAACAAAACAAAAAACAAGAATCCCAAAACAAGGGGTAGAAAGTCTTGGTTCAATAGCACCCGAAAGTGACAGTCACAAAACTGGGATACAATATCACCAAATTATTCCAGTGCTCTTTCACTAGAGAAATCTCTTTTCCTTTCTTCTTCAGCAAAACCTTTCCTCAGAATAATTATTAAGGCAGGCCTAGGGAACTGTGTTCATTTCAGAGCTTTCATTTTTAGAAAGACTGTTTAATATTTATATAAAGCTCATGTTAAGTTTATGCACCTGTCAAAATACTAAATTATATGATAGTGATTGCAAAATGAGCTATTTATCAGACAGATGTCTCTACCAAACCTGGCACAGACAGATCCGGAGGGGCAGGTCCCCCCTGCCACAGGGAGCTGGTGCTTGATTTATGTCAGGGGGGTGTGTTTAACCCTGCTGGCTCCGAGACCTGTGTGGGCTGAAGGAGCTGTGCCTGAGAATGCCCCCACTAGCACAGGATACTGATAACTTTTTCTTGGCTAAAGGCAGGTAGCTGTTCTAATGCACAGCTTCATGTTTCCTGCAGTGTTCTTCAAAAGTTGCCCTGTTTTGATATTGGGTGGCTGCTTTCTCCAGCCATGGTCTTAGGAGTGACAAAATAATGGGAGGATAGGTTTTAAGTGGAAGACAGATGTTCTCATGGAATAACTCTATAATCAACAGGATTGTAGAATAATGGCTAGAGGTGTTGAAGCCTGACCTCAGCCAGCTGTAAATTGGGGTTGAAATGTGCTGTTTGCCACTGCTGGGAATAGGTCAGAGTGTCAGGAGCCCAAGTGAAGGGGCAGAGCTCGAGCAAAAGGTCAGAGCAGGAGAGGATGGAAATGTGACAAGCTGAGCAACACAGGGCAGCAGTAACATCACAACCCATAGGCAGGTTAAGCAGTTTGCTGCAACTTTCACCAGATGTCTCTGAACTTGTGCCTTGCATTTTTTGGGGTTTTGCAAGATATGCATTGGCCTTGGCTGTGCCAATAAGAGATGTACAATATAATATCCTTGCCAATAAGAGATGTACAATATAATATCCTATTTTCATCTTTAATGAACTTTCCCTGTGCCTCAGAAACCCCTGCATGTGCATGTTAAAAAACAAGTTATGGTGGTCCTGGACTTTAGAGGCCTAGATCTGCCATCTAGAAAACAATGCCTTCCTTCCAGTAAGGCTGATCTCACAGTATCTCAAAGTAAAACACAAGATCTCTCTGTCCAAACTAATCTGGTGCTGCTGCGCTTTTTTTTTTTTTTTTTTTTTTTTTTTTTTTTTTTTTTTTTTTTTTTTTTTTTTTTTTTTTTTTTTAAAAGGTATTTATTTATGAAGAATAAGCTACATGAGCTTCACTCTACTTTGGAGAGAAATTCTTTGTAAATATGAATAAGACTCTCTAATCCTTGCTATAATAAACTCCACTGATCTGAGCAGGTGTGTATCACAGTTGCTGCTTTTTAGCAGCACAGCGCTTCCTGCATGATCTGTGGAGCAAAAATTCTCACACTGGGAGAAGAAGGAGAAAAGAGAGAAGGTAAAATAGCTGAATTCCTAGCTCAAATGCAAATCCATACCAGTTTGCCACTAATCTCCCTTGAATAGCTGTGCACTCAGAAACTAAGAGGAAACCAGCAGCAGTACCTGGCTGACAAATCACCCCCTGTTTTATCCAAACCACTTGGCAAATAACTGGTAAACGTATGCTTGGAAGCATGCAGTTGTTTTTAGTAAGTCATCAAACTCAAAAGCCATTAGGGAATTTTGTAAGAATTACTGAACTATATTAGCATAATAGAAAAAAATGTACTGCACATCACTTGTGTGTACTGCACAGCTGCATTTATTAGTTACTTAATACGTATGTTAAATACACTGGGGAGAGAAATAGTTTTTTACTCAGTTTACATTTGTTTTGGTTCTGTGTGATGATTATGAATTACTGAGCTAGGGATATACCTATGGAAAAATACAATGCAGTAGATGTCTAATTATGACCTGAAGTGAAAATGAATTATAACTCTGTTTGATACTTCTTGTGATTTGCTGCATTATAAATATAAGTGATTTATTATTGTTTCACCTACTGCTCTGCTAGTGATGGATCATAATAGTAGATCATCATAATTTTGAAATCAGAACAGAGCTGGTTTTTCTTCCATATAATTCAATTTTAGCTCCACCACTGAGGTTGTTGAGTATCACAATCTATCTACTTTACATTACATTTTATTAGAAAGAAGATATGTTAATCTATCTGGTAGCTGTTCATTACTAACATCTGTTTATGAGACTTCTCTCTATTAAACTGTCCAACATACCTTTTGATAGTCTCATTATCTTCTCAACATGACCCACATGGCAACTAGAAGGAAAACCAGATGTCGAAGGACCAGGATTGAAAAGGAAGGCTTCCCCTTCTATATGTACTGCATATTTAAAGCAAATTTGCTGTACCATTATTGTAAAGTTTCAGATCAATATGGTCTTAGTGCCATAGTGTTCAGTGGTTCAACAAGACCCTTCTTGTATGCATTTGGTCCTTTGCAGTGCTTTATAGTCAGTAATTCCGCATATTGCCCCCCTGTTAAAACAGTGGTGCTGGGTCTTATCTGACAGCTGAGGTGAGCACCTTCCTTTCCCTCTGAGTGAGGGTTTGCACGTGATCTCCTCTGCAGAGAGAAGCCTCTCTTGAAGCAGGAGCATCCCCACCATAAATCCAGCCTGTGGCAGGTGCATGAAGCCTGAAATAATATTGACCTATGGGAGTTTCTATGTAACAGGTACACAAAGTCTTACCCGTGGAAGACTGAGTCTCCTGTCCCTCTTGCTGCCAACAGATTTCCCTCACATTGCTGTCATTGTGTTCCACTTTCTTTTTGATGCATCAGCAACCTGTGTTCCCCTTCTTGCTGAGGGCCCTGGCACGAGGCCACGGCTGAAGCAAGAGTCACAGTGGGAGCTAATAAACATTTTCTATGGGAAACAAAGTCCACTCCCGAGGGAGCCTTCTCCAGCTCCATTGCTAGAAGGAGGAGGAGCTGCTGGATATTTTGGTGGAACAGATCAGTCACCCTCAGCCATTGCTGTGTTTGCCATGCACAAACCCCTCGCTGCTGAGAGCATTGGATTCTTTTTCAGCAGCAACTCCCCCATCTATAAATACAAGGCTGTATCTTTTAAAAACCTGTTTTATTTTAATCATTTTATTAATTTAATCTGTGCCTGTGTCCAAAAACCTCCAGCTGCTTCTGCAGCTTGCTTTGGAGAGGGCTGTGCTAGGACAAGCCCCCTCTGCAGGAACAGGTGTGACTGTGTCTGCAGGACAGCACAGGGAGTGCTTGTGCACCTTTGCTGAACCACTAAATCTCAGCTGACATTTGGGGCTCAGGAAAAGAGAGAGAGATCCAGACAGCCAGTGGTGAAGGCATGTTCATACCTCAGATATGTGTGTGCACCATGGCTTAAAACACACAGTAGAAATATTGCTGAAAACTGCACTAGATGTCTTAGCCCTTATTTTTTAAAGGCTATGAAGGATTAATTGAATATCAGATACATTTTTTTTGGTAGTTAATTGTTATCTTTCCTTTAAAAAGAAGAGAAAACTTTAGCCTATCTTTGGCTTAACAGTTAACAATTTGGTGGTTGCCATCTTTCTCTATCTTGTGTCTGTGAGTAGGCAGCCTGGGTTCACTTATTTGAAAGGAATTGTGTGAGCATACTGCAGAATGTTTGGAAATCACATTCTGGCTGTTTACATTTGAAAACTGGAGGTGGTCTGCCTCCACCACCACCAATTTCCTTGACATCCTATGTGGAATACTTTTAATATTTGGGTGACTGAATATTTATGATTTAAAGAGCATTTTCTCTGAATATTCTGCAACATCAGTTCATAATATTTTTTTATGACTGTGTCTACCATTAGCCTGTAAATGTATGGAGAACAGGCACAACCACAGTAATTGTGGGTCGCATTTGCTCAGCCCCTTTTGTAGCTGAGAGTTTCTGTCACCCAACAGCTGTTGGGAGGCTCTGAGAGGAGGTAGCTGGTGTCAGACCCACTTCACAAGGACAAGCCACCAAGGTCCACTGACAAACTGACACCTGAAAAAAGGAGGTGAGAATGGACTGGGACGGGGTGTCCTGCCTTTGCTGCAAGGTGACTCCTCATTGCACCTGAATATAGTAGGAGAGCAGAAAAGAGTAGTTTGCATCATGGTTGTCCCATTTTTGTGCTCTCTAGATAATGAAATGCCAGCCTCTGGAGCCACCTTTAGCATCTTCTACAGCTGCTAATTTCATTAAATGGCCATGAGAAGGGAGTACATTAACAAGTCAAAGTAATTTCACTTTTTCTTTCCCACTATTAATTTATTTAGATGCCTTAGCCTTTGTATAGGAAGGGAAATGCATATCAAATTGTATATCTTGTTCTTGTTTATTGAAGAAGAAAAAGTAAATTTAAGATTCTGAAAACTTTCACAAAGGCCAAACTTTAATGGACCTCAGAAATCTGGGAAGAAATTAATAATAAAACAGAAAGAAAGAAAAAGAAAATGCTAGAAGCACAAAAGAAATGTGTATATATATGTACAGTCTTAAAGCTCCTGCTTTACAACTGAATAAATAACTCCTTGAGCAATAATTTATTTTCATGCAGTTAATTAGAAGCATAATTAATTTTTGTAGATTATAAATAATGGTGCGCAAAATGTCATTCCCAGCAGATCAAACGGAAATAATATAAACATTCTAAAAAAACCAAGAGTAGCTTGCAATGAAACTAATGGAACTTGTACTAATGAAAACTATAAATTTGTGTCTGAAGTTAGTAATTTATTGGTAAAATGCAAGGGTTCATTAATCATTCTGCTTTCTCTTATACTTGGCACATATGGAAGGAAAATCTCTATGTTTATCACTGCTTCAAATAAACAGTAGCATAAGTAGATTATTCCCAACAGAAATTTTTTTCCCACACCCTAATCTCAGAGCAATCATTCACTGATCTAAATGAGCAGTTACTTAAACTGCTAAGAAGGGATGCTAATTAGCTAAGGAAAACTAGGCAAGAGTATTTAATTTAAAAAAAAAAAAAAACAACACTTTTTTTCCCCCTCCTTTTTTATTTCTAATGTGTTATTTACTTCTGGCTGTCTTGGATGCTGTCTTCATGACAGTGTCATATGTGGATGTGTCTTCAGATGAGGACTTTGGAAGTCCTTACAAACTTCTTTCCTCCAAAGTTTTGGTTTTGTAGCCTCTGCTCAGCTGTGGTTACAACTCTCATTTCCCAGTGGGCTTAGGTATGTGCTGGGCTGAAAATGCTCTCTGCAAGTAGGAAGGATGCATCTGCTTGGATTTTAAGCACTTTAGGACATGTAAATATTTTAGTTTTTCTACAGATGCCTCCAGGTCCAGGCAGCTCCTGACAAGCTATATGCCTTAGAAAGAAGTATCTTTTAGTCTTTGATGCCAAACAGAATCTGCAGCATGTGATACACAAATAATATCAGAGCTTAGGCTTGTAGATAATGTTGGGTCTCTGCATCCTGGAAGGTTTCTCTGATGCTCTCATCAGCAGTGAGGAGAAGTAAATGGAATTCATGGGACATAAGGAAGGAGGTGTTTGTCACCCAGCCACCAGAATCCTTGTTCCTGCTGCCTGTCCTGGGAACAGACCTGTCCCTCTTCCAGACCCCCAGCAGTGCTGAGGAGAGGAGTGTTGGGATTATGGTCACTGTTGGCACAGGACTGGTGTTGATATGTTAATCCTGGGTCAAGCACATCTGGTTGTAAGTCAAATAGCTGCAGAATGGCTTCTTTCAGTAGATTTCTGGCCTTTCTGATCACCCAAAGATGTATATTTCTGTGCTTGAGGTGCCCTGGTGATGTGAGTTATGTTATTTTTTGCCTACTGTTGTCTTCAGTACTGTGAGCTCTGCTGGTAGCCATCATGTGAAGAGGGACAATAATCAACACAGTATTGGGGTAGCACAGTATTTCCATGGATTAGAAATTTGAATTTCATCTTTTGGCTTCAGTTTACTCATTTTATTCTGCTTCTGACTTGCCAGTATTGAGGAATGTAAGAAAGGGTCTTCTGGAAAAGGCGTGGACTTTGTCAATAAGCTACTAATGGCTGCAGGCAAGCTTTCAGGTTTTAAATTTATTTATTTATTCCATTAAAAATGAAATTATTCTACAGAGGAGAGAGGCACTATGTAACAACAGCACTGTTACTGAATGGATGGCACATGGATGGATGGATGGATGGTGAAATTCTGGAACTGTCGTATGTCTCATGCCATCTCAATCATTCTTCCTTGCTTCTAATTCCACCAGATAAACAATGCTGTATAGGCATGACCTCATCCAAGATATAGCTTATTTCCCCCTCAATAAATTGTATTCCCTTTACATTCTCTTTTGCAAGTACAAGAATCTAATTCTCTCGTACGCTATCCTGCAAAAATCCTTCCACCTCATTTTTTGCTTTAATTCTTCAAGTAGAATTTTAATGTGTTTAAAGATATTTCAGGAGGGTTGGCAAAGACAAGCTTTTAACAGATCTAGGTGTTAGAGATTTTGCTGATATTTCTAGAAGGCTGCAAAACTGTGTGTGAGTGGTAGAAGCAGAGCTAAATGTTGCTGAGCCCAGGCAAATACACCGAGTATATTCCTGCTTATAGAGATTAAAAATCTAGCCCATGTAGAGTGTGTAGTTTGGTCTTTGTTTAGCCTGTGAGCTGTGATTCACCAGTTTGGCATTCTGTTGAGTAGCCAGGCATCATTGTCGACCTTTGATGTATTCTCCATTAAAATGCATGTGCTGTGCTTCTGGAGGATTGATGAGAGGTGGAAAAATTGAAGACGTAGTAGAAAGAAAACAGAGTAAGAAAGAATTCTCATAGGCTACATAGAAACAATTCATGTCAACATGTGAATAAATACTTCATGTACCTATGGCTGTACAAAAACCACTGAAAGACTTCAGTGCTCTGCTGCATTTTGTCTGCAAAACTAGTAGTGTAGAAAATAGTTCTAAACAAGAACAAGACGCATTCTGAACTAATGCTTTTGTGTTCAAAGCAATTGGACATCTGCAATAATAGGTTCTGTTCTTAACTGCCACAGGCTTATTTTAAGACTTAAAAATGTTGCAAAAATGCCTATGTTTCTGTTCTCTATTGTTAAAAAAATATGAATCTGTTTAGGAAGTTTTTGATTATAATCTCTGAAATACTTTGAGGTCCTCAGAAAAGAGTACTAAAGACATGAAAAGAAGTATTATTTTATAGAGATTTTAAAACTGGGCCTAAATTCTCTGACACTAAGGGTAGATTGGTTTATGACAGATATCTTCACCTGTTTGTTATAACTGCTATGAAAACTAGGAGAAAAAAGAGTTTGAATTTGAGAAAGCACACTAACAATTTGTAGTTTTGCATAAGTATTATTTTAAATTCTGACCCTCAATGGTCTTCCATTGGATAGATGCATGGTTTTATATAGTAATATACAGAAATAATAGAGAAGGGGAGGATTCAGAACTATGTGACTGAAGGCATGAAAGGCTCTCAAAGTCTTTCATGTTATCATCTTTGAATACTGCTTTGGTCTTTTGTTCCTCTTATGATAGATGATACATGTGTATTGCAATGACAGAGAAACCCCTTCTCTAAGCTGAAGGCGGGAAAAGTTAACAGAGATTAAATATATGTTCACTTACTGAAAATCTTTTCATAAAGCTATTTGCTACCAATAGTTTTATTTTTCTGGTTTTGATGATGTATTACTCATGTATAGCTACTTTCCCTCATGCCATAGTTAAATGTAATGAGATGTTTCTATGGTAAAAAATGCTACATTTCTTCTTTGAGTAAAAGAAGCAGGTTTTGAAAAATATAGAAAAATAACATTATGATGAGGTTTTTAATTAAAATGCTAGATAGAGGCTTCTTAGAGAGATTCATGTATCATTTCAGATTGTCTTTATTCTGAATACTGTTATTTTACTATTTTCTGCCTGACTCCACAACTTTTATTTTGATCTGTTTCAAAAGCTTTAGTGAATCCAAACTCTTATATAACAAGTTAAAATTTACAGACTCTGACCTTTAGAAAGAACGAAAGAACCCATGTGAAAATGCTGTTCTGTCCCTCCACCTTTTTTATATGAAACCTAGATGCAAATTTTGAGTTTGGGTGCGTTTTGGTTTGGTTTGGGTTGTTTGGTTTTTGGGTTTGTTTGTTTGTTTGGTTTTGTTTGTTTCTTTTGTGGTTTTTTGTTTGTTTTGTTTTCTTCTTGTTTTTAAGTAACAGGAATCTGAGAGGGTCATTATTGGGTAATTGATATGCTGTGCTACAGAGCTACTGGGCTCCCACAGCTGCTCAGAGAAGCAGGATAGTCCCTTTTCCTTATACTGTTTTGTAAAATCACAAGGCTTGTACAGCATCAGCTGGTCATTTTGGCAGAGTTTGGTGGGTATTCTAGACCAAAATGCACATGCAAATTAAAATGGATCTATTTTGGATGTGCACTTCACCAGAGTGCTCCTGTAAGACATCTCATTTCATAACACAAGCCCACTCTAACCCAACCATTAAACTATCATATAATTAAAGCCTTTGTTAATTATTAGGTCATTAAGTGTGTTCTGCCTCCTGCAAACCTAAGGAAAAGGCTCTGGGAAGCTCTATGGAGATAACTTGGAGGAGCCCAGAAGTCCTTTTGTAGTTGTACTGTACATGTCCTCTCTTATGCAAACACTCTGGGGCCACATTTTATTAAACAGCATTGGGGAATATTCTGCATTTGATTTGGTACATTTAACTTGGGTAACCACTGAGGCTGCCCCACTCTTGCAGTAAGACTTCTATCATGTCTGTTCAAATATGAGATGCCAACAACTCTATTTTATGTGCTTTTTGTAGGCTTTCTGCTACTCTTGTCAGATATTTACGAGTTCTATGGGGTTTTTTCAGTCTAGTCAAGAGCTCCTGAAATGCATCCCATAGGATGGAATGAGGGAGGGGATACTGCTAAGTGCTCTCAGCTGTTATGGGTGGGTTATGTGCCCTCATCTTACAGGACCACAAAATGAAAGTCTTTAGAAACAGGGAACTCAGCTGCAGCCTATTCCCTGGTGGCACACTGGTATGTTCCTGTTAGTGATTGTCACCTTTTGACCATGAGGACTAAAAATTAGAAATAGAAGAGAAGGGGGTTTAACAGGCTCATATTGGAGAAATGCTTTACAAGAATGATGAGCTTGTTTGATTTGTATGTAATGAGCACCAGGTGCCACACCATATGTGTAAGCTCTGTTACTCACCATCCCCAGTTTCAGGAAATTTGTTGTGTCTGGCCTCTTGTTTTCCTGACTCAGTTTATACTAAATTTCAGATGGGTGACAAAACAGCCTAATGACTTCACATTCACTCTTTTCCACTGCCCAGGAGAAGATAATATAGGTATGCAGGTAATGATGCATTCAAGCAAAATACCTAGTGCTTGTAGACCTTTTTAAATCTCCAGATGTGTATTTTGTTTGGTTTAAAGGCATTATATGAATGATACAATCTACTATAGAGAATGATACAATCTTTCTATAAAGAAAATTATGTTTATGGAAATGCCTGTATTTTATATATCTTTCTTGGCATCTAAATGCAGAACAACTTCATTTTTACTGAGATGACGTGGTCATGAATAGGAGATATGAAGCACTAGAATAGATAATGACCCATATGTAAGAGTTGCCTTTAGATATACAGCCATGTTTACAGAAATTATGGGAAGGTTTCATGCGCTTCAGTGCAATTTACTAAATACAGTGTGGGATGAAATTGCTGTTGTTGGAGCATAGGACAGCTTTAGAAATGAGTAGCTTGGGGGAGGAAAGCCTTATGTATTCACCTGAAACAGAAAGCATTAGTAAATTTAGATGACTGTTCTCTTGAAATAATTTGCAAAATTGCAATACCTTTGACAGTGAATTCCAGTTAATTGCTTTACAATAAGAGAGCAATTGTTTTTCCAGGAACAACTCCCGTATGAGCCTTCATTAATAAAGTCTTGCTGATTTCTGTCCAATTTCTTCATGTGTTCTGTCATGTCATCAGCTTCATTTCTGCTCATCACATCTTCTCCTTGGCAGTACCTCAGAGTCTTTTCTATGTTTCAGCCCTGTCTTCTGATGAAGTTGTTTAACTCAGTGTTTTGTAATTGCTCCCCAATAACTCATAAACTCTTGTGCAGAGGGGACAAAGACAGCATATATCCCTGCTAGTCCAGAGTGAGCCTGTCCTCAGCATGAGGAGCCAGAAGCGATGCCTTGAGAATGTATAGGGACAAAGTCCTCTGAGCATCTCCTTAATGGGGACAGAATTTGGCTCTGGCTTTTGTGAAATCTTTAGCACCAATCTCTCTGATAACACTGTCTGTCTGTTGAGGGTAACTGGCCAGCAGAATCAAAGGAACAGGCAGAGGCACAAGCACAATAGAGTCATTTCTTTAGGAAAGCAGGCTAAAAATAATTTGGCCTTTAGATATCTGCAATATGTCACAAATGCATGCTTATATTACCACACAATTCCTATTCCTCTTTTCTATCCCCAGAAA
Source organism: Phylloscopus trochilus trochilus (assembly GCA_016584745.2). Lineage (NCBI taxonomy): Eukaryota > Metazoa > Chordata > Aves > Passeriformes > Phylloscopidae > Phylloscopus > Phylloscopus trochilus. The sequence continues at coordinate 11,637,872 of WQNJ02000028.1, forward strand.
AATCTTTGTGTGTATGCACACATTTATTTATTTATTTATTTATTTATTTATTAAACATGGTGAAGTATTCTAGAGCCTCTCTGTAATGTTATCTAATGCATCAGTGCATGCTGAATTTAAAAATAAAATGAATGCAACTTAACTTTGAAAAGCCTGCTATTAATTTATAAAATATCTGCTGAAATGGAAGAATACATCTTCCAGGGGAAGTTGTGAACACTTAATGGAGAGAGCTAATAGGATTGGCCCAGCATAGTTGCAACTAATAGTGTGCAGTGGGATTTTCAAAAGCACTAAGGGAAAAATACTTTAATAAAACTTCCATACATAATCTTCTCATTGTTGCTAAGCTTCCATGATATGAACATTCTAACTCATGTTAGGAAATATTTGCCTTGCTAGACTTGTGTTTTCAGACTGTGAAACTGGAAATTCAGTTTTGTAAAGCACTGATGTTTTCCACGACACCTTCCATACGTTGCACTGTTCTATAAATCACCGTAAGCCTAACTCAGGTAGGCATAGAGATATCTGATTGTCAAACCAGAGTAATTCTTCATTGCATTGAACAATTAATGAAGCCTTTTGGGAAACTGTTTATGAAGCCTTAACACAGTAAGTGGTATAATTTAGCTGCACAGGAAAAGCAGTGTGTTCTGGCATTTCTGCAAGGGGGAGGGTGGGCCTCTGTAGATGTGTCCAGGTCAGTCTGTACAGTGCTCGTGCTGGCTGGGAAAGAAGCAGGGTCCAGGGCTTACGTAAGTGTTCTATTTCATGACAATTTAGCTGGTTTCCATGGAGATAATTATGTTGTCACAAACTAAGGGTAAAGATTTCAAGTGCAAGATAAATAGGAGGAGCACATGGACTTCCAAGCAATAAAGATGTCCTTCTTTTGCTCCGTTGTAACAAAAGGCAACTATAATCACAGCAGTGAAAGAGTGAGCTGTCTTTGCGATAAACATTGTTAGCATTCAGTATATCAACACCCTGTATTTCATACCATGCCTCTCAATACCTTTTTCTTTATGATCATGCTTTCAGTGGATAATAGTTTTCACCAGTTACACTAGAGTGGGGCCAACCCTTTAGCTGGAATAAATCAGCCCAGCTGGACTGCAGTCAATGAAACTGTGCTAAATTAAAGCTGAATTAAGCTGTGCTGAATTAAACCATTTGGGAATTTGACTTAACATTGTTCACCTACCCTGCCAAGTGATCAGGTCAATAATATAAACAACAGAAGAGAGATATCTGATGGATTTTTTTTTTCCTGTAAGTAGTTATTCTCTTCAACCCTCTGAGTCATTCAAGACAATAGTTTGGTCAAGCTTTGGGCTTACCAGTGGCCCAACCAATTTGTTGCTGTAAGGGTGTTTTGTACTCCTGTGTTTTAATCACCATTCTGGTTAATTAGTAAGGTAGCACTTGGATTTCTTTTTTCCTTATTCCTTTCTGTCCCCCCCACCACTTTTTCAGCCATAGGCTTATATAAGTTAATGACAAATGCTTGTTAAAGAGTTGGATGTCATGTTTCCCAAGACTATTTACAGTGCTGGTCTGTGAAACTCTTGACTGAAATTGCTCTCAATTTTTAAACTGTTGACAGTACTGGAAAAGAGTCCAAATAAAGCCTGAGTGCAGGCATTTATGCATACTAGAAAATAAACTGCAGGTGAGTCAAAGCGTGTTTGTCATCCGTAGAGCCACATCCATATGGTACAGATTTGTTAGCTATTGGTTGTGCTGTTAACTTGTTGGCCTTGTAAATCACATCTAACATCAAAATAACAAGGAATATCCCCTTTGAGTGGGCAATATGCTCAGTTTTTTAAATTTAGAAGCCACTCAACACCATTACATGCAAATTACTTGATACATGTTGTTGATTGTGGTTCTAAATGTTAACAGCACCATTGAGTTGCCTGAGCACAGGGCCCTGGTGTCAGCCTGCTGCAGGGCTGGCAGAGCTGATCCTGGCTTTAGGAAGACCTTCATATGCTCTGAGTGTAGAAAAGATAGCACAGGAGATTGTAACGTAAAGAGGCTCTTCTCAGCGGGGTGATTATTTGTACTCAGTGGGTGATCCATATTGTACTCATACAATTTATATTTTCTATATAATGCTCACTTATGCATTAAATATGTTAATTATAAGTAAATATTGGAAGGTAAGGAGTGATATATGCATTACATAGGTAGCAGACTTAGACTATAAATACAAGTTGAGACTCTGTCTTTTATTTCCTAATTCAATAGCACTGCCTCAGTTGTGTTCTTTGTTTGGCACTGACAAAAGCTTTTGTAACTTTACACTGAATCTGAGAGTTCTAGCTTTCTTTCTGTGGTTTCATGTTACTTGAGTGAGAAAGAAGCCCTGGACAGTGCTGCTCTCTGTGGGAGCCTGGCTGTGGGGGCTGCCCTACTCCCCCAGAGGTGCTGGGAGCCCAGGATGGGAGAGCTGCATCCACGACGTCTTTCTCCTCCAGAGCAGAAGTCCTACCCATTCACATTATTCTCTCACTCTGCCACCTGCTTTTAATCTGTGAGTGAGGCTTACTGCTCTTGTGGATCTCATCTGCTTATTTTATCTTATTATTTGCTAAAGTATATGGTAATTAGAAGGAGAGAATAGAGACATAACAATAAGCAGAAAATGCCTTTGCATTCCTTTTTTTTTTTCACTCAGTTATTTTTGTATATCCTCTTTTTACTGTGTATGTCTCCTTTTTTTCAGTTTTTTTTTCTTCAATATTATGTCTTGAAGCCTTTGAGCCAGGATGCTGTATTTTCCATCCTACAGGAATGTTTTTCTTATTTTTTTCACAAAAGAATACATATTTAAGAAACTTTCCAGTTTTCTTTACAAACTAGACTAAAACAGTGACTCAGAACGAAGCACTAAACTCTCAGAATTATACTTTTCAACCAGTACAGCAGTGGAATGTCCTACCATTCAAAACAATTCAGTTTTTCTGTCCATAGCTTAATTATGCTGTAAAAATGCACTTGGGAATATTCAAAACCATAAGAACTGAGTGAACTTTTAAATAGCATGTTTCTAAAATAATTGGTGTGGGTGTTTGTTTGTTTTGTTTGTTTGTTTGGGGGGTTTTTTGTTTGTTTGTGTTTTTTGTTTGTTTGTTTTTTGGTTTTTTGTTGTTGTTGTTGTTTTGTTTGTTCTTTTGTTTGTGTTGGGAGTTTTTAATATATGCATTTCCAAAATTACCAACTAATCTGTGGTAGGGGTTATTTAAAGCTGGTCTTGCAGGCACTGAACATTGAGGAAACCCACGTTATGTATCTTATCCTGCTGAATTTCCAGTGGGGTTTCCCGTACTTGCCACATGAGAAAAGAACAAAGGTCTCAGCTGCATTTCTTTGTGTCTGAATTTGAACTTGTAAGTCAAGCATATCCCAGAGAGACACTTGCTCATGTTAGGGTTCCACCCATTGCTGGGTCTTTTAATGAGCTGGGATGGCAGCCCTGATGGGGCAGGTTCAAGGCATTGTTTATATGATGAAGCACCAGAATATTTTCTGCTTGCAGAATCTGTGATTATATCACAGAGTGGCACAACTCAAGGGCAGCCAGAAATGCCTTGCTAAAGAAAAAGGAAAGACCCTGTAAGTTGCATGGAGGTCCATTAGCAGAGCTGAGGGAAACCTGTGGTACATCAGCTCTTGCCCAGGCTTTGCATTTCAGATCATAATTTTTACAACATTTCTTCTGCAAGGAGTACCTAAAACAGAAATTGTGTGCAAAATCTGTGTATCCTAAAATAAAAAGTATTTCTCAGATTGTAAGAATCTGAGACTTTTACTCACATATACTACAAATGACAAGAGGGCAGGACATACTGAGCATCAGTATGATGGTGCACCTCTGTACCGTCTCCAAAGTAAGAGCAAAATCAGTTTCAGAAGCTGTAGTTTGTTCTTTAAAAGGCACAAAAGACAGATTTGGTCATTCACTTCTGTATCTTAGTGACTCCCTGGCATTTAAAGATGTTTCTCATCCAAGAATTGATGCTAATGCTATAACATCAGGTAAATTCTTTGATGGTGGTCGCTGTTGTGTCTACTACAGTTAGATAAGGATATCTGTCAGACCTTCAGGTTATTTAATCCTATTGAACAACACTGTGAGATGTAATAATTGATTTATACAATGATCTCTGGCTTGCATTTATACTGTCTACCCAAGGACTCCTGGGTCCTAACACTTGTATTGAGAGAATTTCAAAAGGCTCATGGGGGACAGCAATAACTCAGATGATATCAAAAGGCGATTTCAGTGCCTGGGAGTCTGGGATAGTTTGCAAAGGGCTCCAGTGTCCTCAGAGGTCAAATTAACCACAACGTGTTGTATAGCTGCTGTTAGTTTGGTTGCAAATCAAATGCCCTTCCTTTGGTAGTGCTTCAGAATGGAACATTTTGTGAGAGTGTTCGTCGAAGCTTTCCAGTAAAGACAATGACTTAAAAAATAAATCTTTGAAAGGGTTTAACCTTTCATGGCAAGAATGTGTTAATGACAGTTCTTCCCTTTAGAAGCTTATTATGGAAAGATAGGCTTAGAAGCTGTTCTCTGCTTTTGCCACAGCTATTCTATTCATCAGTGAAATTTAAAATTCCATGTACTGTGGTAAGTTTGCAATGGGACTGTGGAAGAGAGGAGCAGCTATAATGTCATACTTGAGTCATTAGAATTACATCTTCCCTTGTCTATTATTTTTCTTAAAACAACAGGAAAGTGTCAAACTGAGAATAAATAGGCAGCAGTGTCAAGACTTGTCACTCTTACCAGCTCTAGTCAGGGTAAGCTTTCAGCTCCTGGTGGTGTTTTCTCCCTGCCTTCACCATCCAAGCTGCTTTCACTGGAGACAAAAGTGCACTTTTTTCCTTTTTTAATTTTGGATGCTGAGGAATTGTGCCAGGGTGAACTGGCAAAGAGCTAAGTGCCACAGCAGGGAAGAAGATTCATAAATGATGAAGACACAATCTCTTAAACTCCCTAGCTCACAGGTGTTTTGTTATTAATGAAGCTGAAAAAGATGCTCCAAATTATGTCTCCTCCTTGTCATAAGAGCTCTGGCAGCTCTTTGTGACTGAAAGATCCTGCTCTTGCAGGTGTGTGGGATAAACTTGCAAGCCAGAATGGGGAAACAAGAGAGAGAAAGAAAAACATTCACATACCCAAGGGATCCTAGAGATGGAAGAGAAATTATAAAACCCTCAGTCAGTGAATAGTGAAATGTATTCTGTCAATATATGGGAAAAGAGATAACTACAAACTTCATCTCCATGCATCTTATTTATCCCTCCAGCCCACATACACCTGGCAGCAAAGAGAATTGTCATCTGGTCTGTAACCCTACAGTGACATTCTTTTTAAATCCCTAAGCAGAGCAACCTAAAGGCTAAAAAGGATTTTTAGAGTTTTGCAAGCTCTTTTCCAAAAACCAACAGTGATGACATCAAAGCCTTGGAACAAAAGCACAAGGTTTCTTTTTTCAGTTTTTTCATCTTTTGCCCCCGATGTGTTAAGACCTGACTTATGGAAAATAATAATATTATGCTGGGGTTTATTGCCTTGTTATGAAAGAATGAAGTTCATTTTTGCTTTTTATTGGCACCATCTGTTTCTTTTCTGGCAAGACACACTCAAATGGTAGGATCCTACATATAAATGGCTGGTCCTGAGGTATGCAGGCTGTACTGATCATTAGATGCTCAAGAATTCTGTCTTTCCTTTTTTTGCATAGCCTGACCAAACAAACAAACAAACAAACAAACAGAACCCCCCCGAACAACCCTAAACTGAAACAAACAAACAAATTAAAAAGCTCTCCCTGCCCCAAAAGCCACAAGACACACATTCTATGGAGAGGTTTAGCAAAATGTCATCTGTTAGAGAGAATGAAAACTTGAAATAAGGTGTTATTCACTAATCTAAGTCACTGGAAATGCTGATGAGCAATGCCCTCCCCTCTTCCACCCTGGAATGTGGTGCACAGCTGGATGGTCACGGTGTCCGCACAGGTCAATGGCGCAGGAGGATGCGCTCTAGTTTGGATGCTAATTAAAATTTTGTCACTGACTTCATTCCAGACACCACCTTACTCTCAAATGCTTGTTTTGAGCATGAAGATTGAGTTGTTACCTGCCAGCACCTACTAATTGCTGAACAGGGAGTGTAAAGAATGAAATTCAGCAAGATGAGTCCCACTTACTGTTATGTATAAAAGCAATACCAGGTATTGATATAGCAAAGGAATACAGTCTCACTTAAGCAACTATTGCAGTCAAATACAGATTTTCAAAATTCCACTATTTCCTAAAAGCTTTTTTAGAAATTGTGTATTTGATGACGTTTTGGGAATTTAGTTTGATGCTAAAGCTGAGCCTAAAGTGATCCTCAGTGATTATTAGAGTTCTTAAACTAGAAGCAGATGAAAAGTAAAGGTGATAGGAATTTAACCTCAGAAAACTTGGTACACTATTATACTGTAAAGAGTATTCACAATGTTTTCTTTGGTTTGTGAGTCAGTGTCATGTGTCAACAATTCCTAGTTATCAGACACCTAATGCACAGTTTAGGATGAGCAAAGCTAAACCTGAGCAAAAAAGAGCATTGAACCAAGTATCCTGATTCTGAACAGCTGAGAAGTTTACTTAGTCCTCATGTAATGATTGATTTATTTTTTGGCTGGTTAGAGGTAGAAAACAGTATTGTTTTAATAAATCCCTACTAAACTGGTTTGTGGGTTTCTATGAGATCTGCCAGTAGTGACAGTTTGTGCAGTACACGTGTTTACCAGGTTTTCTGTAAACAGGGTCCAAATATTGTGCAAATGCTCCGTTTCATGAGAACTAGTTTCTATGGAGACAATTACGTTGTCACAAACTGAGTGTTGTGATTTCAAGTGTGAGATAAATAAGAAGAGCATGGGAACTTCTAATCAGCTAAAATGATCTATTTTTGCTTTGTATTGACAAAAAAGCAAAAGCAGCCCACGGGAATGAAATTAAACTCAATTCTTTCTTTAATGTTGGCAGAGAGTAACATTTTAATATTCTGAATTGATCCTGTGACTGTGTACAACTGTCTCCTCACATTAATTCTCATGGTTCTTCTGCTGAAAATTAGCGTCACTTTTTAAACTGCTTATCCAGTGGTAGTGGAAAACAAAACCAGTAAAGCACCTATCAGGATTGATATTCCTTCAAGGACCATGTGGCAGATCAGATGACAGATGTGTGCACATTCCCCATCTAATGCTTCACTTGTTTGATGTAGCTGGTTAGAACTATTTACTGGAATTTTAAATCTCTCTTACTTATGCATTAGAAAATGAAATATAGCCTGTAAGCTGGATTACATACTTAGCTCTTACAAATGCTTGCTGTTCACCCTGTGTATGTTTTAAAACTAAGAGAGGAGAAAAAGTGAAGATTTGGTAATCACTGCCTGTAGTTCCAAACAGCTTTCCCTTACATGAGCAACACTTTGTTCTAGGGGAATGGTGAGGGGATTGGAGCCTCAGGGCGTGACACAGCCTACACCTTTATTTCAGATACCCAGAGTCAGAGGATTCTTTTCTTGTATCATTATTAGATAGCTGTTGACATGCTCAGGTCTGTTTTGTCAAAGATGCGTGAAGGGGTCGTTCACCCCAGGCAGGGAGATGTCTCCCCGCTCCTTAAGTACAGCCTGTGCAGTTTGGGGATGCTGTTCAAGGAACATAGACTGAGTATGAATAAGATATGAGTGTGGTAATTAGAGAACTATTTTTATTTTGAGTAATGAAATACAGAAGAGGGAAATATACATAGGGGACAAATTTTATAGATTTACTATAGATCAGCATATACCTATGTGTGAGTGTGCATGTTAACAGATATTCACACAGTTTGCAGCATACTTTGCAGTGTAAATATGAAACTATAGTAAATTTAGAATATTTTTCTCTTATGGTACAGACATGCACATTATATATTTATATCGAGGCTCCTTCTTTCTCTTTTATTTTGTAATTCAGTAGCACTGTCTTGGCAACACAAATGGCTGGTTTTCTTTGTTCAGCGTTGACAAGAGCTTTTCCAACTTAAAAAATCTGACACTGTTCCAGCTTTTTTTTCCTTTTCTTTCTTTTTTTTTTTTTTTTTTTTTTTTTCCAGGGTTTCATGTTACTTGAATGAGAAGGATATATACTGGTTGAACCTTCTGTGTTCAGCTGTTAAACTGACAGCTTTTTCTTCTGCCATGAGAAGGCTTTCAGTAATTTGGATGTGGTGCCTTTTTCCTGTCACTGCCAAGAACAATGCTTCTGTTCAGGCTGACATCAGAGGTATAGAATTGCTCTGTGTTTGACCTCTGATAGCTGTGCATAATAGATCTGTGCATCACAAATGCTCCACAAATAGTCTATTTGGGTGCATAGCCCAAGTCAAAACAGCAGTATATATTACAAGGATGTGTAAGTCAGAGGGGAGAGAGTTTAGGGGGGAAAAAGTCATTGCTAGACTTGCCATTCTGTATCAATGTTTACAAAGGAGCTATCTTCCTTATGCAAATGGGATATCCCCCAGCCCTGCTCCTGCCTCAGAATCTGCTTCGTCCTTTGCACAATAGCATTGAGCAGACAGGTTTCCCAGAAGTTTAGATTAATTCACTTATGGATGCAAGAAGCATTTGTAAGGCAATTTAGGTTACACTTTCCATTACTGTTGGCTGGAATTGAAGTACAAAGTTTTTGGTGTGGTTTTCTGAGTCAGTATGCAGTGTAAATAAGGCAAGGTGGCACTTTCTAGTAGGCTGCAAAAATAAATGAGAATTATTTGGAAGTGGGGGACAGGCTGGTTTGATTTATATGCTGGATTCGTTTTGAGGGTTTTTTTAAATAAATCCCTTTTGATAAAGGTGTATTCTTCAGACTCTTCTCTCCTAGAATCAGTAATTCTCTAATTAGAATTTTATGGGTATTGTCTTTTTCTTTTTTTAAATCACAACAGAATGGAGAAGCCTTTTTAATATACTGAAATATCATAGTGTCTATAGATATTTTGATTAGGAGAAGTGTTATATGTCTGACAGATTAAACTCTGAACCCTGAATTCCTGAACTCTGTGGTTTGATGTATCTTTTTCACTGCTCTGAAATAAACAGGCAAGTCAGAAAAGAAAAGAAAATCACACATCTCTTTCTTTACACATGGAGAATGAGGTGCCAGGTGGATTGTTTAAGCTGCTAAGATCACTAAAAAGTCTAGCAAGAAAGCTGCTGTAGCCCTGAGCAGTATCCAAAGCATAAGTCAAAGTGGTTTCTGGTTTTTCTTCATTCCTTCAAGAAGTACAAGAATTTGAAACTGGAATTGCTATGGAAAGCCTGTTTTGATGTATCTACATAAGTAAATGCTCAGAGTGCAATGAGCTTGTTCAGTCTGTGTTGAGACTGAGGCCAGGGTGGTACAAGTTGGCTGAGCCAGGTGGGCTGGGCCAGGCTGAAACCTGGAGAATACATTCTGCAAACATCAAAGAATGCTGTGACTACCCCACCTGTAAGGTGGCAATAGGTGTTCCATGAGGGCTGCCTCACTCTATCCCAGTTACAGCTAAAGAAAAGAAAGCAAGATCTCTTTTAAGGGAAATCCCAGAATGTTTACGTCAAGGCATCCTTTAAAATAAAGCTTTGTATTAGTTCTGTTTGAATAGCTGGTGCATGCTCTTCTTTTCCTGCTATTTTTTAAAATAAATTCTTCTTAGTATTAGCCCCCACTAATGGCCATGGCATAAATTGCTTCACATTGCAGCTTGGCATAATTATGCTGTGTACTTTACAAGGTTTTACTTGGTCTTGTGTTTTGTTCTGACTCTATTCATATACAGTGTGGCTGTTCATTGGTTTATATATTTTTAAATGTAATCACTTGTAGAAATGGAAGATTGGTATTTATTAAAACTGCTTTTTATTTTCCAGAAGGCCTTTAAATACCTTTAAAACCAAAAAGTAGTATCTTTATTAGTGTACTATAGATAATTGAAAATAATTGAGGTGAAAAGCATAAATAGGAGTAAGTAAAACACCACTATTGTTAGTTTTTGGTGCAGTAAATCCATTTATCTAGATTTAGATCAGAAACAGATTTGGCCCAGTAACTCCACTGAAAATTTGGCAATTTCAAAATTTTTTGAGCATTTGGAATAAACTCTTAATACAAATGTACTTGGCAGGAGAAAAACATATTTAAATATCTGTTACAGAAAAATTACAAATTGAAATTATATGCACTACATCTTGGTCATATCTCTTGGTAAAATATAGGAAGCAATAACCTGAAGATGTAACTGGCAAGTGCCTGACTAACCTGTCTAGTACTCTGAGAATTTAATTTAACCTATTATTGGCCCTGCCATTTACAGAAACTAATCCCCATACTGACAAAAATTGCTGTACTATAATGAAATAAAGAAACACTCTAATTTTTTTTTTTTTTTTTTTTTTTTTTTTTTTTTTTTTTTTTTTTTTTTTTTTTTTATGAAATGCACATTTTTTCTGGTTAAACAGAAGGATAAAAGAAAGTTCACATCTACATTAGAAACGTAAAGCATCAGGTGTGTAACACTAAGAGTTTCATAATTTTTCAAAACTTGTATTTTGGGCAAACAATTTACAAATAGATGCTTCCATCTTAAATAATTTAAGTATTTTCTAGTAGTCATCCATCCATGAAGTAAAGTTTGGTCCATGGGCAGTCTAGCAATTTATCCTGAATTTATCAATACCTCATGCTGGAGATTTTAACTAAATGCTAGGTGGTGTAATGTAATGCTGTTCCCTTGAGGTTTGGAATCTGGAGCTGTTCCACATAACCAGAGCTAAAGACAGAGTTCAGAAAGAAGGTTCAGAAACAAGGAAGAAATTTCTTCCTCATTTCCTAAGCACTGAGACACTTGGTGTCATTTTGTTTTTCTACTCTGTACATACTTCTTCTGGTTCACTGTAAGGGTACATATTAATTCCTGGAAATCTCTGAAAGCCTTCACTACTGCAGAACTTTGGAAAATACAATATTGTGACTCTCTTTTGTTTTCTCACCTTCTGCTAAAATAGCCACCTCCTCAAGAGACACATATTGGAGTCCTGTTTTTAATGTAGCTTCTGCTACAGATCAAGACAGATTATTGGACTGCATTCACATTGGAACTATTACAGAATGATCTGTACTCCTCAGAGCTATGTAAGAGCACTGTACATGACCATCAAAGATGGCATTTTAGAAACTATTGTAAACCAGGAAACTGTTTGGAAATCACAGTCTGTACATAGCTAGAGTTTGCCAATTTAATTTGATTCACATGCTTGCAGTTTGGATGGTAGCTTTTTTAGGACTGGTGCTTGGTTTAACTGTGAATTGTGACAGTATCAGTGTGTGGGAAGCCAATGTAAAGCAGTTGCCATCTCCACACACTGAACTTGGGTCACATCAGACCATGCCAAGAGACCCTGACCTGTCTCTGTTCTCCTTGAAGTCAGATTGCTGGGTCTCAGTTGGTTATCAATAAGCACATCTTAAGTCTACAATATGACAACTAGAACTTGGTCTGGTCTTTGCATCCAAACACTACGCAATATTGATTAGCAAAGATATTTTCTAAGGAGTACCAATCATGAAAAAAGCAACCATTTATAATGCCACAAGCAAATTTATGGTCATGCTTGCCTCAATGCTGCTCAGCTCAAAACTGAGCACTAAGCACACTGCAGACAAAAGCACATGAGGTATGACAGGGCATGCATTTGAAGAACAACTTTTCCTTCCCAACATCCTGTTTTATTCTTTGCAAACTAATAAAAGATCAAATCAGACAGGCTGTGTAAAAATGATGTTCCCTATTGTAACCATGCTCTTACAGCATGGAAAAAAACTAGGTAACAGAAATACTGAATAGCTTTGTAAAGAAAAGTTAGTCAAGGGCTACTGTGGGAAAAGTACGGTAATGCTCTTTCTTTCCATGACCATCTCACACCAAGAGCTATGCAAAGAGAAAACTGTAGTGGGGATTTTTGGGATAAGAGCAGTGGTTATTTGTCAGTATGGAACTGGTCCAGCTCTCAAAATTTAGGTTAAGTCAACAATAGACCAACAATGGCCATATCTTTATCTAAAGATTAGAGAAAAAAGGTTTTATTTCTACCTTTGTTAGCATAAAAATGATGGCTCTCTTCTGTCCTTTTTCTAGAAAAAGCTTGGCACTTTGAAGTCTGAATCCTGCCTTTTCATTTGTAATGGAAGTCAGAATTTTCATTTGGTTTCTTTTGAAATGGACATTATAAAAGAACTCCCCTCATGTTGGTGTCTACCATTTACTTGTCATCACCTGACAACAGGAGCGAATTGGAGTGAATTATTCATGTTAGGTGGATATATTTAAGTGAAATTCAAAGACTACTGGTTTTATTTCACCAAATCTGGCTTAAGGTAGTCTAACCAATCCATTATTTACAAAACTGTGACTATTATATACCTACTTGCATGTTGCATTTCTGGGCTATTCTGTAGGCAAGTTGCCTTTATTGGAAGTTGACTGCATGGTGTGGTAGTTGCTTTTGCTTAGTACAATAAATTCCTTATCTCCAAAGGTTCTGCAAAGTAGAAACTCACACTGACCTTTTTTATTTTGTGGTGGAGCTTCCCTTCAAATTAATTTTATTGTAGAGAAAACAGATTCCTTTAAAAAGCTGTTATTTATGAACATGCCCAACCTATACTCCTTCTGCCAGCTAGGGCAGGCAAAAGCCCACATTAAGTGCTAAAGGTTTCCCTAAACAGTGCTCTTTTTGTTTGATTTCTTTTCATTTAGATATACTAATGGATGGATGTAATTTTTGATTAATTAGTGTCCATTTCCAAATGCAATGTGTTATTTGTGTGGATGTGTATAAAAGAAATTTGCCAGCTCACTGCTTTCAAAATGATATAGGGGTCTGGTACCCAAACTGAAATTACTTGGTGGAAAATCCAGCAAAATTAGTACTCAAAACTTTTAAGTGGGTAAAGGTCTGATTTTCAAAAAAGCTGAGCTCAAAAACTGCCATATTTGCCAGAAAGTGACTCCTTGTACCTTATAATCCTTATATCAAGTGCTTGAAAATCAAGCTACTAAGGTTTTATCTAGAGTTCAGTGTAATTAATAAGGTAAAATGTGTTTAGAAAAGCAAAGTATTTTCTCAATTTTGTTATTCTTTTAACTAAATACTGGAACATTCTGCAGTTTGCAGAAACTGAAATAGCAAATCTAAACTCTTCTGTTATTCTGAGTTCACATTATATTAATTACTGAAATACCCCAGTATCTTATACATTTGACCATACAAGAATATCAAATAATAAATATAGATAGAAAGCTATATGTAAAATCTGCATAAAGAAAAAACTTTATACTTCTGCTTAATGTAATTTCATATTCCTTTATTTTTTTAAAGTTTTTGTCCCTATACATTTTTATTTAAAATAACATGACAAAGGATAAATTTTACTTTATTTTTTCTCTTAGGACCATGCATTATTGATGTCTTATGAAACTTGCAATGCATTTTTTCCATGCAAGGGCTAATACCTCTTGATAATCCATGCTGTTAATGGATGTCTGTTTATCTGTGAATCTCCCAAAAATACAGATTTGCTCAGTGATTATACCTGATAAATATAAATAAATCAATGATTGACACTTTAATTGTTCTCTTGTATTTATTAAAAGAAAATTATTTGACTTCTAATATTTTTCTGATAATCTTTAAGAAAACAAATAATTATTTTTAGTGTCTTCAGAGATATCTGATAAAAAGTATCCTCATCTTTATAAGGGATCTGGAGCATTGCTGGTCCTTTTGCCTTGAGAACTATTGATTATTACATTGTATTAAAATATATACTAAGATTTAAAGTCCCAAAGGCACTTAGGCCCATAAATCCCATTGATTTAAATTGGAATTAAATTTCTACATGAGTTCAGAGGACTAGGTTTTATTGGATTTTTTTTCTTTTAATATAATTTCACTCATCAAATTATCTTTGATTAGAAAACAATGAGCAAATAACAGCAACAGCTTTTGAGTCTCCTTCTGATGAAGTAAATTCTCTAGGCAGCATTAATGCTGTGGAAAAAATAGGTGAGAGGTGTGGTTTTATTTGGGGTTGGTGAGAGCCTCAGAAGTTTCACCATTGCTACATCTATATTTGGAATATGCTGCTGCATTTTCATGAGATCAGCCCTCCTCAAGGGCTTTCAAAGCAGTCCCTGGAGATTAATATAATAAAATGATACCACTGTGGATCTGCTCCTTCTTTAAGTAGGAGAACAGGTGTGATGTGTTTGGCTGGAACCCCATGCAAGTTATGTACTTAAAAAACAGACAGCATGGATGCTGGTAATCAGATCCAGTTTGAATTTTTTGATAATTTTAAAAAATTTGAGGGATATTTAACTTGACTAACCTTCTTTTCCTTGTGAATGCATTCATTATTTCAGGCTGCAAAAGTGTCAGTTCATCTAAAGATTATAGAGCTTTGATAAATCATTGGCTTGTTGAGATTAATACAGAAGAGATGCACTTCCATGAATATAATTTGGTTATTTTAACATGCTAGCATGTGAAATAGGTTACAGCGTGCAGTAAGAACACCTAACTGCACTACTCCCTGAAAAATCTGTTTGTTGTAAACATGTGACTATTTAGTCTGGTCAGTCTGACAATTGTAAACTCTATTTAGTCCTAACTGGCCCCAAAACATCTGGGGTGTTGCTCACTCGCATTGTCCAAGTGGTGGGGGCTTCATCTGTTGCAGACATCATGCATGACCACCATGACTCTGCAGAGAGACCACTTAATGACAGTCTTGTGCCTTCTGAACAAGCATGTCACTGAATGGAAGAGAAGGGGAAAGAGAGGGATATTGGAGGACAAATAGTGAGAGGGAAATGTTTTGTAAGAAAAGGAACAGACCACCATGCACCAACAAGGAAGTGTCTTGTAGAACAAAGCACTTCCTCTAGGAAAAAAAAAAAAAGTCAGAAAATATAAAGCTCTTAGTAGATATCACCAGATGTAAATTCTTTTAAGTATTTCAATTATTTAGTTGTAGTTTTGAATTTTTTCTGTAATAAATAAAATAAAAAAAAAAATCTTGACCTCAGTTTCCCCCTCTTCTTTTATCTACTGCTTGGGAAAGAATAACTGGTCTTGGAATATGACTGTTAGGGTAAAGGAGCCTGCCTAGCAGCAACTGTTTTACTCCAAACATTTCTAATCCCTGGTGGAGAAAGCAATAAAGTTCTGTGCTTCAGGTCACGTACCTGAGTACTGGCAGTTCTTTTCAATATCTTAGATTAAATGAACTGTGAAATATTTGTTTTATTAGAAGAGCTGTCGTTTACTTGTGAGTTGTTTTCTAAATCATTTCTGTCCAGAGTAGCTTTGGAAATCAAGTAGTGTGTATTGAGCACTGTGTTTAGAAACATTTTTAACAGTCTGATGCACAATGCTTCATTGTTCTGATTGTTAAAACATTCATAGAGGGCCATTCTCCTCTTTGGATGCATACATGAATCTCAGGAAAACTAATGAGAAATTATGCATATGCAAGGAGAGCACAGCTCCTCTAGCATTGCTGGTAAAGGTGTACATAGGAGTCAGGATTTCTTAATGAAAGGGGGCAGTGGGAATAAAGGCTTCTGCTTAAGGGGCTGGAGTAGGATTGAAATGGCCCACACAAATGTGTGGTTCTGCTACAGCTTTGTGTGTGTCCCCAACATGCAGTCAAAGGGGATGGGGTGCAGGTACCAGCACAACCTGTTCATGCTCATCTCAGCAGGGACCTCCTGCTCTGGGCGAGAGCAGGGACAGAGGGGGTCTAGGAAGCTATTTAAGTTTGGATTTGAGATGGTAAATCCACTGCAGGCAACATCAGTTTGGGCATTGGTTGTCTAAAGAGGTTCACATGACATTTTATCACTACTACAGACAAATCCACAAAGGCATTTGTGTGTAGGGCTGGAATGAAAATCTTGCTGAAATTTTTTCAGCAAAAATGAAATTTCAAAATTTCATTTCAAAAATGAATTTTTTTGCTGCAGTAGAGTTTTGTATCTATGCTTTCACATTTGGAAGCACACTTCATTGTATCTCAGGCATCTGGAAATGCAATAAGCTATTTCTGCTCTGTAGTGAGTTTCTTGGTTGTTTTTCAGGTAAGATCCTCCTGAGCAGTATTGTCCTAGAGGAGTTGTCCCTGGAGGGAGTGAATACCCAGGCTTTGCCAGGATTTCAGCCATTGTTGAGAAAATCTGTAACGGATGAGCTCTTTGGACTGGGGCTATGAACTCCTTATCTGGTGAAGGCCAGCCTGCATGTGTGAGGCTCTAACTGGCAATAGCCCCTTAGCACAGACAGGTTGACCCTTCCTCTAAAAAGAATAAATTTTGGAGTAGTGCTGGGTACTGGTTTGGTTTTGGGTTTTTTTTTTTTTTTTTTTGTTATTGATCTCTAGACTTGGATATGGGAACGTAAGAGAAGGATTTTAGTGAGGTGCTCAGTTAGAGACATGTTAGAACTTGTCTTCCACCTTCACCTTCTCTGGCTTGTCAGTGACTTGGAAAAAATATCTAATATTTAATGACTCCTAGGTGTAAAAATGGAATGTGGATTTGAGAAAAGTCTGAAATAACATTTATAGTGCACCCAAAGGAATTAGAGAAGCCTGAAGAGACTGTATCTGTCCTCTTAATCAAGAAGGATTACCTGTCTATACTTTGTCTATCACTTTCTAAGAATTGCCAGAAGAAGAATACACTAAAGTAGTCACCTCTCTTCACCTCCCAGAAAAACAGCAGTAGGTAAAGAAACTGAAGGTGTGGGGATTGGCTAAATAATTGGCATTGTCACAATGCTACTGTGAAGCTTGTAATAAATGGCTTTAAAGAACATGGGCTGTGAAAGAACTAGGATGGAGTGAATGGAAAAATATTCAAAAATATGTTATTCAGAACATTTCATGTATTCATAAATTATTCACCCCCACAGAACTGCAGGTGCCTCAGGATTTTTCCATGTAATGTCAGATCCTCAGCTGGCACAAGCTGGCACTGCTGCATTTGTTTCCATGGAGTGATGCCAGTTTACAAGAATGTGGTCCATGATATTATTTTTAATTTTTTTTCCTTCTTCTTTTTCTGTTCCTAAACATTCAAATACATGTAATTGTACAGATGTAGCTATGCTGAGTCTGTAAATGAACCTTGGGGCACTATGATTGTGCAAGCCCTTGAAGCTTTACTTTCACTGTTTCCATGATAACATCAGGGTTTTGTTTTTTTTCTGTATGTGTTGATAGTGTGCTGCTGACAGCTACCTGCATGTGCTTTCTCTCTCTCCTGCACCTGTTTGGGGCGTGTATGTTAAATGGTCAAGTTCCATTGCACACCAATCTTCAGCTGTTATCAAGTTAATTTATGGATGAATGCAGTTAGCTTTGTACATATTTTCAAAACTGAGAATAAACAGAATAGTTTTTCCTTATTTAAAATCCCATTATAGCAGCTGCACTATAAAGTGTATTTTTCTGCTGTTAAATATTTTATCTTGACCACAGCTTGCATATCAGCACACTTGTAGCAGTATGTTGACTGTTATCTTTTGTGTACCAAAGCACTAGATAGTTTGGAATAATTAAATAACATTGCTTCTCCATTATCCTTGGAGGGCTGATACTCCTTTCTTCTAAGATAAAAGGTAAACATATATTATAACAAATCAAACTGTAGGATGATAAATATTGTTGTAAGCCTGGATAATAATGTAACAAAAAATAAGATGAAATCCACATTTTCCCACTAGTATTCATCTCCTATATTTATTTTTTCTGATAGAGCTATGGAAAAGGAAGGCTCTGTGCAGTGCATTTGCAAGGCCATTACACATTCCTGAATGACACAGTCATCACTACTCTGAGCCTTATTTGCTCAAGGTTTTATAAATATAGATTGGTGTATGGGTTTGGGTGGCAAAATATCAAATCTAGGACAGATACATAACTCAAGTCAGCACCATTTCAGACAGCTTTTTGAGATTTTGTAGCCTTTTCTTCATAAGATTTCCAGGCTGATTTCTGCAGAAATAGTTGTGACCATGTGTTGTCTGTGTACTCCCCACATCTTTGTTAGCATGACTGACAGTTGTAAATGTCTGTATCTCCTCCAGTGAAATGAAGGCAGTCCCCAGTACTACTGAAATTTCAGAACAGAGAAAATTTTTCTTGATATATTTGTATCTAATATATTTCCCATGGCATAGATATTTATCCCAAGACCAACATATCAATTACTTCTGGTCATTAATCAAGTGAACTACTCAGATGAAACTTGGTTTTGATTTGAGAAAAGTCTAAACATTAATTTAATAGAACAATGGGTAGAGATATGGGTAAGAAATACTTTTAAAGGGTGAAGTAGTAGTACCAGATGGGAAGTCTTAAGTCAGTTAGGACTAGGATAGAAAAGTCCTTATGGCACAGGGTGGGGGGAATGATTCAGGGGGAGAAAAAAAAGAATAGATTGAGCACAAGAAAAGGGTGTGATGAGGATCATCACATATAATTTTAAAATTATAATTCAATCTGCTATTTTTTACTGCAGAACTTCATGACAATAATAATAAGACATATTATTACAGCTTAGAGAAGAAAAGAGCACAGGAAATCCCTCAAATTAAGCAAAAACCAAACTTGTAGCTTCATTCAATAAAATATGCTTTTATATGTCATATATGCCATTTTTTCATTTTATCTTGCTAATTTGAAAAATCTGAATTAAAAAAATAAAGGAATCTTCAGTTATCAAAAGTTCCTTTTCCCTTTATTGTCCTTTAAGGAAATTGTCACTAGCACAAAAGCTTCTACCCCGTTGCTGTGTTTGGTTACAGGTAATTTCAGTAAATTTTCAGTAAAAATGTAACTTACATCACCTACAGATGAGCCCAAGTGTTTGTCAAAACTCAGTTTTCTGCAGAGTATTAAACATTCAATTGCTGTGAATTAATTTTATTTTATTTTTCATTTTTGTATTTATTCTGCTATTCTCTAAAGGTGCCTTTACCTGTTTTTTTTTTTGTTTACATATAACTATTAGGATTTGTCCTAGGAAGTATATAATTTGCATAATCATAAAATAAAGAATGCACATACAGGTGTGAAGTAAACCAGTAAACATTCTCATCCATGAAATGTTATTGCTTAACCTGATGTAAATTAGGATCAACTGCCAATTAAATAGTAATTATTTGTTATTTAGAAATGCTATTACTGAAAATAAATTAGTAATTTTTTGTCACATGTTAAAATAGTGATATTTATTCATTTCATTGTAACTCTTTGGATTTTATAGCACTATATTTGTCATTTAATGTAGCAGAGATGAACAATAGTTACTTGTATTCATTTTGTCAGATATAAACAAGTAAACAGTGTCCAGCACATATTTTCAAGTGCTGCAGTCATAGGGAAAACTTTATGAAACATTTAGTTGTTCAACAGAGTAGCAATGCTTAGAGGTTGACCTTGAAGTTTTTGAAATGTGAATTGATCCACTGGAACAAGTACAAAGCCAGCTTTGGTGCTAAATGTAAATTGTTAAAAATGGTGCTGCATAACATCTGCCTTGTAGTACGCCTTAATCAGCACTGTGAAAAATGAAAGTTTAACGATCTACCATAGTGGCTTCTAAGTGAAGGATAAACAAAGGATGAAAGAGTTTCCTTGCATGGTTTGTAACTGATGGCATGAAAAATGTCAAGAACCATCTGCCTCAAACTTATCCAAACTGTCATCAAGTATTCTAATCCAGTCAAAGGAGATACAACTAGAACAACCTATGTAACTTGCTGAAGGCTTATCAAAAGAGTTGTAAATAAGGAAAAAAAAAAGAAAAAAGGAGAAAAAAAAACCCCTATCAACTGCATAAGCACAGATTTCTGCCAGCTTGCCTGTGGCTTTGAAATTCAATCCCATTTCTCTAGTCTGACAAACTGTACTAAATGGTAAAATGGATTTTTATTGCTTTCAGCCATTTTCATTCCAGCTGCTATCACTAGGTAAGTACTCAGTTTTCTAATATGAGAATTATATTTTTTATTTCACTTTTCTCTTTTGTGTGTGTATATTGACTGCAATATGCACAAAAACCTATTTTTGCAGAGCTAGGGTATAAATGGGGACATTTACACATCTGAGCTTAAAAAGCTGCTACTGCTTCTAACTCAGCACACAAAAGAATCCCAAATATAGCTATGTCACTGCAGAAAGCTACATCCAAGTGAACAGACATTTTTTTTTGCATTAACTTTCACAGCAAATAGGAAAGCATGATTTTCCCAAGAAAAGAAACACACATTTAATGCTGATCTTCCTTAATTACACTAAGAATTAATCAAATGACCCCACATTTGCTAGTTTGATTTTCAGTAAGTTATGCAATTTTCAGGAAGTTAGGTCATTCTGTATCTTGAGCATAGATTTAGCTATTTAAAATGTCCCTTGATAGCTGAAGAGACCAAGTCTCATTGAAAGTCAATGAAAAGTCTGGTGCCATGTCCATGAATTACCTGAAACTCCATGTCTCATCTACTGGTGCCTGACACTGCACTTTAACAGAGCATATTGTTTTTTACTGCAAGTAGTCCTGCTCCTTGTGCCTAAGGGATTCCAAGGCTTGGGAGTTAAATCCCAAGGCTTACTCTTGCACTCTATTCCTTTGGAGTTGCCTTGGTTTTGACTGGTCTCCAAAATGGGGAAATTAAAGCCTTTTTCTTTTTACTACTGTTGTGAAACTGGGGCTTAATCAGGGCTAAAGCATGTGTGACCCCTTTGTGAAAACTTCCTCTAAAGGCATTTGTTGAGAATAGGTTGGAAATTTGGAGAGGCTGGATAATGACTTAGGTAAGCAAAGGTAATCAAAAAGAAAACAAAAGCAAGGAACACAGAAGGGAACGTGAAAGGATAATGAATTTCAAATATACTTCATATTCTCCCTTTTATTTAAGTATCACTTTTTTTTGGTAATATTTAGCATAACATAAAATCTCTCAGAGATGAAAATTAGAATTTTTGAGCACAGAATGGGAAACATGCAATTTCATCTGGTTCCGGTTAAGGTTCCATATTGGCAGCCTGTATTGATGTACTTAATTTTCACTCAAAATTCAGAAGTCTTAGAATGCATACAAACATCCATATATTGTGTTGTTTGAAGTTGTAATTTTTCCTTTGCTACCAAGCTATGATATCTTCTAATAGCTGTGTAGAGTTTAAGGGTAAAAGAAGTCTTTCTATTAAATGTATCTGTACTTTTCATTGGCTCAGGAGTGAATTTATACAATTGATGTTGATACATTTGTCATGGAATATTCTAGTGTACAGGTGGAAACAGATGATACAGTATTACTTTTTTTTTTCTTGTGACAAAATGGTATGCAATGCATTGGAAGATTAGTTATCCGTAGCAGTTATATGAAATGCAAATGTCATAACACAGATTACATTTCCATAAAACCAAAATAACACTTCAATATATGTGATTTAGTTTTACTGTGCACATTTTTATTTAGCAGAACTGACACATTTCTTCATATTTGCATCATTTTTTTGCCTTTCACATTGAACAAAAAGGTGAAGAACTATTTCACTGTACAGTAACCATTTCATTTCTGGCAGTGTCTCAAAAGGGATTTTCAGTTTAATGAAAACAACCTCCCACTTTTTCATCCCTATTGCTAAAAGCAAGAGGAGGTAGGCCAACTATTGAATCTTCCTGCAATTCCACTAGGGCAATCTGTCCCAGCTAAAACCCCACTTTGAGCAGCTTTTACAGGGAGAAGGAACAGGGAAGAATATGGTAAAGGCACAGGTGTTTTTTTGCATCATCTATTCTTTATTAACCATTTGAATTAATTAGGTTTACTGGTATTTATAAAGATAACTAGCTTCTTGTCCAATTCTTGGGACTGGCCTACTTTAGCTAGAGAAATTGTTAGCTTATCTGAATTTCAAACATGCAGGAAAGAACTGGGAATAGCAGGTGTTGTAGAGTCTGAACTTCTCTCCTTTTTTGTATTTTTTAGTCAGTTGGCATTTGCTTATTAAAGCACTAGATGTTAAGTGAGACCACTCATCCCCCAGAGAGTTCTGGGAGTCTGCTTAACTTGATATTGCCTTTTTATTAGTTGATTAATTATAATAATCTGCTTATATATTTGAATAATGAATTCATTTAGTTAGGATGTCAACAAAAAGTACTTAGCAAAGAGTTGCAACAAGCTAAGTGGAAGATGACATGGAAGATGCTGCTCCATGAATGAGAAAATTCCTGGTTTGGTAGGCAGAGCTCTCACCATGCTGCAGACCTCATATAATGGCTTTAGGATGTCTCAGCCTGTAAAGCTGAGAATGGAATTCTGTGAGGATCACTAACATGCCATTGCTGTGTTCTTGACCACCTCTAAGATAAACCACCACCAAAAATTATTACTTAATTTCTCTCTATATTCAGTGCAGAGGTATAAATACCACTGGGTTATTAGCACCTGGAGGAGGATGTTTCCACTGATGACTGAGAGGCATAACTAACTTCATGTAGCTCAAATGCAAAGAGAGGAGTCCCATGCTC
This sequence comes from Phylloscopus trochilus trochilus, assembly GCA_016584745.2. NCBI lineage: Eukaryota > Metazoa > Chordata > Aves > Passeriformes > Phylloscopidae > Phylloscopus > Phylloscopus trochilus. The sequence goes on from WQNJ02000028.1 coordinate 11,660,588, forward strand.
TGTGTCCTCCCTCAAAGAGCTGGCAGTCATTTCCTGTGTGGGTTGTGGTGTGGGTGGTGGTGTGGAGTTTTTTTTCCTTTTAAATTTCTACACCTGCATAACTTCATCCTGTTAGTATTCATATCCAGAACACTTAGCATGCACTGGCATTTAAAACTAAATTACTGTTAACAGTCTGTAACACATCAGTAGTAGCATGAAGTGCTACTTTGTGAGATAACAATGGATGCTGTAAATGGAACTTGATTTTTCACAACATCTGACTGTGGCATGAGAAAAGTGGAATCTAAATGATCATGTTACAATAAAGCATCTGTGGACTAACTGAGACACTAAATTAGCATTTTTTGATAAAGAATAGTGTGGTGCATAGCCTATAAACCATGCTAATAGCTCCATCTTTGTAATTCATAAAGCATATACAACACATGCAGGTGGTTTCTTATTTTCATATGGGCAGAATTGTTTGAATCTTGTGCTCAGGTATGTATTCTGTGAATTCCTGGCTTCCTCATAAACCTGATTTCTTCTAATTGTTTCCATTGATTGGTAGTATTTATTGTGTTTTGCTATAAACAGCATGTTACTTAAGGGAAAAAAAGAAAAAAAAACCCCAATTTCATTGCATATTATTGTTGCTGTTATTTTGCACAGTTGTTAAACAGATGTCTCTGTGGTGACTACTATTCATTTTTTGTGGCAATTTCACTTCCAGTACTCAAAGCTATGGCAATATGCTTACACTGTAGTGAACTACTAGGTGTGTATTTGTATTTTTTTTTATGAGTTAAGCAGTCTAGAGCAACTGCAGAAATTAAAACATTCCAAACAGCAATGTTCAGTTTGCTGGCCCCTAAACAGAAGCTTATTTCAAGAAGTTATAAATAGCAGGAGAAAAAAACCAAAATCTCTGTGCTCTGTTTGCTGCAAGAGACACTCAGAGGTGTGCTGGTCATGCAGTCATTTCCAGTGAGATACATGTGAATTTTAATAAAACTGGACAGCTCTCCCCAACTCAGGTTTGCAGACAAGCTTTACAATAACATTGGATGGAAATCCACAAAGAGCTGGATTCTGGTGCTCAGCACACCTGGAAGTCCATTAATGCACTCTTATGTAAATGGACTTAATGGAGAGAATGGAACATATCCAGCTACAATGGCTACAGGATAAATCTCCACATCTGAGTGCATGACTCAGCCTGGCCAGCTGAAAACAAAATAAATCCAGGCAGGAACTAAGAGGAAAACCATGACCTGGTTTTCCAAAGTAAGGCCCTGGCATGCTGGCATTTGGGCTGCATGTGCCACAATGCGCACACCTCTCCCTGAGAGAAAAAGAATATTTGTTAAACGTGCTGTGGGACTGCTCTAATTTTGAGTTTTTCTCTGTTATGTTGTCATAGGGCAGACACAGAGGTTGCTGGACTTGGGTTGAGAGTGGATGAGTGTGAGGCCGTGAGGAGCACCACGAGAAGGAGCTTCTGCCAGCTGGTAATGCTGCCTGATCACTGTGGGGAGGCTCTGGCCAGCCCGGGGGGAGCCATGGCAGCACAGGGGACTGTGTCCTGTCTGTGGTGCTGTGAGGGACAGCAGGGGAGCCATGGCAGCACAGGGGACTGTGTCCTGTCTGTGGTGCTGTGAGGGACAGCAGGGGAGCCATGGCAGCACAGGGGACTGTGTCCTGTCTGTGGTGCTGTGAGGGACAGCAGGGGAGCCATGGCAGCACAGGGGACTGTGTCCTGTCTGTGGTTCCAGGAGGGACAGCAGGGGAGCCATGGCAGCACAGGGGACTGTGTCCTGTCTGTGGTTCCAGGAGGGACAGCAGGGGAGCCATGGCAGCACAGGGGACTGTGTCCTGTCTGTGGTGCTGTGAGGGACAGCAGGGGAGCCATGGCAGCACAGGGGACTGTGTCCTGTCTGTGGTTCCAGGAGGGACAGCAGGGGAGCCATGGCAGCACAGGGGACTGTGTCCTGTCTGTGGTTCCAGGAGGGACAGCAGGGGAGCCATGGCAGCACAGGGGACTGTGTCCTGTCTGTGGTTCCAGGAGGGACAGCAGGGGAGCCCCACTGCTGGGCCCGTGTCCTGTCTGGGGTGCTGTGAGGGACAGCAGGGGAGCCATGGCTGCACAGGGGACCGTGTCCTGTCTGTGGTGCCAGGAGGGCCCTGGGCCCATGTCCAAGCTCCCTGTTAGTGTCCATGACTGCAGGGAGGATGGTGCATCCTCCCAGACCTTCCCTCAGCCTGGTGAGTGCACAGCAATGGGCCATAATCCCACCACGGCCCTGCCAATGGCCTGCCCACTGCCCTATGGCCCCTCTGCCCTGTGGCCCCACAGCCCTGGCATCAACTCATTTGGAGGTTTTGGGGTGGGATTTGGCTATGGATCCTGGGCACCAGGAGGGTCCTCTCAAAGCCAAAGGGATGGCACCAGGCTCTGCGTCGTCACCGGGCCGCAGTTCACAAGTGATGCTTCTCCCTTTGCTCTTGTTTGTTCTGTATCAGTGTGAAGTGTCCCAGCCAGGAGAGTCACTGGTGCTGGTGCCATGTGCCAGGGCTGGTTGGGGACATCCCCTGTCCAGATGGAGCCAGGCTCTTTAGCTGATGACAGACAGGAGCAGTTTCCCAGCCCTGGTCAGCCCAGGAGAGCAAGTGAGAAGGCTAAGGGATGCTGGCGCCTACTGCCCTCTTTGCTTCAGAAAGTGATTGTCTGCCTTGACTTAGACAAGCACTTGAGCTGGGGAAGAGGGGAAGAGCCCTGGCAAGGGAGAAATAAAGTACATGAATTACGGATTTTTAGGTAAATGTCTGTTTCTTCAGTTTTATATAAAAAAGGGTTTCTGGCAGTAGTCGCAGAGGGCAGGAGAGAAAACTATGAATAATGATTTCTCTCCTAAGAGAAAAGGGTCATTTGTTAAATGTAACCTAACATTTGATTGCAGGGGAGTAGGTTAATTTCAAAGAGTGATTTTCTACATTTTATATATTGAATAAATTCAAAGAAAGAAGAAGATGATTGACCACATTTCATCACATCTTTCTTCCAACCGTCAATGCACGTGCTTAATTGGCAAGGACTTGGACAAAAACAAGCAATAAAAGGTTAAAAAGCTTTGTGTCGTAGACACCATTGCTTTATTGCAGCCTAAAAGGTCCAGCTTAGCATGGGTTTGGAAATTGGGTTTATTTTGCACTGGTGAAGTGGTAAGTGGCAAAGAAGTTTTTATTATTGTAAGGAGCACCTACCACAATATAACTTTTATTTTCCTATTATTAGGGAATATCTATTAGCCCTATCTAAATGTTACCATCAAGCCATATCTATTAGGGCTTGATGGTAACATTTAGTTATGTAATAGAAGGAAATCAGTAATATAGTTTCATAATCATTGCATTGATTAATTTGTAGTTAAAAGTAAGTGACTTTTGGATTTATCTTGCTCTACTTCATTAACTAAACTACAAGTAATTTCTTCAATAATTCTTCACTTGTGGTGTTCTAATGAAAGTTAACAAGTGGAGTTGCACCTACTGATGGTTAACATAGAAAAGTATCTTCTCCTGCTGTTGTGGAGGAAGAAACCTCCTGACCTCTTCTAAGGAAAACTGAATTAAATACTTAGTCTGTAAGTTTGAGACAACATACATGTCTTTTAAGCACAAACATCAGGTTTTCTCTACCAGAAGGTCATAACCATAAATCAATATTTTTCTGAATCACATTAGAGTTCTTACACTAGTGCAAACTAGATGTCAATTAGTATGAAGTTAAAAAGATGGCACTTTTCATGCACCCATTCTACATTGTTACAACAGGCACTTGAAAAAACCCCCCACAAATTAAAATCTCTGAGTTCTTTAATTGGCACTAGTGAGTTATAGGAAAAGAATAAAAAAACAAAGGGCTGAGATCATCACTAAGCATGTTGTAGGGAGAGGTGGCATTTGATCTAAAAATGTCACATTTCACTGTGAACACAAGTCTTTCACTATGAAGTTATATTGCTCCCTGTAATGCTTTTCTTTCTAGGTTGGATTATGCTGAATTTCAATTCAATATGCATAAGAAAAAACTTGGCAGATTTTCTGCCTGCTTTCAGGAAGATTTGTGTGCTTAATGCTGAATCTATTGGATACTATTCCTTGTTTTGCAGTTTCGTTCTGTTTTAGAAAAAAAAAAGTGGTCTTACCAGTTTACAAGCCCTACTTTCTCCTAAATCTGTAAACATAATGATTTCCCCCACAGAATCAAGTCTTTGGTTTGCAAAATTGGATGTATTATCCTTATGAGTACATGGCAAATTCTACTCTCAGTAATTTTTCTTTTTTTATTTTTCTATGTGTTCATCTAAGTCTGTTCTTATCCAGGCTGTAGCTGTGATTTATCCTTTTTGGTTTGTAGTTTTCTTGAGTTTGTTTTTTCCCCTCTTGTGTGGAAATCTTACAGACTGTGTCAGTTCCAAGACTCTGTGCTTGATTTTCCTTGCTGGCTTTGGTCTCTGAAGGAACATGATGTAAATCAAAATTTAAAGTAGGCTTTGGTTAGCTGGTTTAAATTAATGGAAGCCCAGTGGGGCAGCCTCCTCTTTTTAAAGTTTTTTTTTTAAACTTTTGGGTAAAAGCATCACCCACTTCCCACTTAGCATGAAGACATAAACTTCTTAAAATGCTGAAGAAAGCCTATGTATCAGAGTACTTCTAGCCAAATAGAAATTTTCTGGAAATTGAGACTTGCTGACTAGAAATGTCAAATTTAAAGTCTTATCTGAACAGAGTTGTAGCTACAGATCTTTGGTGGTTCATGCTTTATTGCTTTAGAGTTACCGTAATTACTAATGTGCAAGAAGGACGTGGCATACTGAAGAGAACCTAATTTTAAAACTGTGTCTGAAATGAATGAAAGAGAAATTATAATCCAACTCAGTGGCTGGATCCTTGATCTGGTTAATATATCACTCATATTTTACCAACCAATTACTTGTCAGTTTTGTCAGACATTTCCTTTGTCCAAAGCATATGAGTGTAGAAGTAATGATGCTTGAATTGTACATGCTTGATACTATCCTTTAAAGGAAGGCAGAGAGGAGGATGCTCATATATGAAAATAGTTTCATATTAAAAGTTTGAATTAAAAAAAAAATGCATCAGTTTATACTCTTCTTTGCTCTTCAGATGAGTGACTGACAGTGGGCTGTATTTGCCTTCAGTGAAAAAAGCACACAGGATTTAAGTTGTTTTTGTGCTTTGTAGTGTCAACATATTTATACAGTATTTATGATAATAAAATCTAATGCTCCCTTATTGCTGGAAAATGAGGACAAATGAATAGGTGACACAAGGCTTTGCTGCCATATTGAATGGTTTCTGAAGGAGTAATATGTTTTATGGAAGTTAATGAATATTTGAAAGGCTGTCTTTATAATAGCATGTTTCAGATCATGCCTTACAAATAAATTTGTGCAGTACTGAGGGTTTTGTTTGTTTCTTAACAGGGATGTCGGTTTTTCCTTGATGGCATTTAACATTGACTAATATAGACCTCATGCTCTGAATATTCAGTATTTTCAGAGCATAGTAGGCAGGATAATGTGTGTGTATACACACATGAGTAAGACTTGCAAAATATATTTTAATTTGGGGGAATTTAAAGATAGGAATGTTCTGAAGCTTTTAGGTTTTCTGCTTAGTTGTGCAGTCCTTGGAACATTCATCATGTTAGCTTATCAGATACTGGGTTTTCTTTCAGCTGAGATAGAAAAGTCTGGATGATATGCCCTTGGCACAGAGCTGTAAACTGGCTCGCACAATGTCTGTTGGCAAAGGTGAAAAGCGCTGTTGTGGTTTTGTGAAGTCAGTTTTGACTCACAGCTTCTGAAGCTCCTATCAGCTAGAGTGCAATAGGTATCCTGGAATCTCAGTATCCATTTAGATAAGTGCCATGTCAATCTCTCTCCATCTGTATTAACTACTCTGCCTTACATATGTATCATTTATATATCTGGAATATGTGTCTTGAGCTAAGGAAGCTTAAAAGAGAAAGAAAGAAAAATTGGAGTGCATCTTTATATGTTCAAATGTTGTTCTCTGATTTTTTTTAACACTTTGGGCTGCATCTTCATCTCTTCTATCAAAGCATGTATTTCTGCATAACATCAAAAATGCATTTGCTGCTTGGGTACACTGGTGACAGAAGTTCTCTAAGTGCTACAGTGATGTTTGAACAGATTTTGCGCTGATTCCAGGAATATTGTATGAATACAACAGGAAACCAAATTCCAGTGGCAGAACAGAGGTCCAGAATCTTTGGGGTTATTAAATAAATACATAAATAAATAAATAAATAAATAAATAAATAAATAAGGAACTGTGTTATATATTTATTTAGCTATAGGATCTGAACTGAATTGAACTGTCGCTTTATATTTTGATCTTCATCTGACTCGGTAGAATGAGACTGTATTCCTTTTCTCCAGTGAATTTTTGCTGTCTCTGTTTCTTCCAGAAAAAGCCATTTAGGTGACAATGGTTTACAGCACACAGTAATACTAAATGAATTTAGTGGTGCTACCCTTGCTTTCTTCTAGCATATGTGAGAGGACAATGAGAATGATGGATTCCTTTGTGGTGACCCCATTAACCCCTCAAAAGCTACACTGAGATCTCTACAGGTGTGTAGATTTTTCCAAGCCTTCCCCTCAACCTTCATGGCCTAGTGATGCAAAGATCATGGGAATAATTGTGGGTGTTCACCAGAGAGGGCTCAAAAAGGTGAGAATTAATTTTACAGTTTGGTCTAGTGGTTGTATTTAAACCTCAAAAGATTTGAAATGGAATCCTGGAAAGGAACTACATCAGCCAAATAGAAGGTGTTATTTAAACTGAGGTGTAGAAGTGAAAACCCTCTGGGATCTCTGATGAATTAAGTGCTCTTCCAGGCTACTTTTGAGTGTGCCCAGACACTGGTATAAGGGAGTCTTCAACTTCATGGCATCAAGTGTCTCAATAAATAAAGAACAAACAGCTGACTACAGAATGCATAGTCCTCTCTCCAGGACAGGCTTTGTCAGTATCTGAAGAAGCAGCAGCTAGAGATCAGGTTGAGAAAAAGTGCATAATAATCACAGCAAGGCAGGGCACTGAGAGGGAGGATGCTCTCTGGCTAGAACCAGCCACTTCACACAACACAGCTCTGTTTCCAATTCTATCATGTAATGTTTGTTCTATTTTCCAGAGTCCTGCACACCAAAGAGCTGGAAAGGGCTAATTTTAGAATTGAATACTGATATTTCTTGATTATGGGGCAATGTAGTGGTCATTGTGAGGTGCTCACAGGGTTAAATGGTATGTGGGAATGTGGACTAGTCCTCTCTTTGAAATCCTGATGAGTTAAGAGAGCTTTAATCTTCTTTCCTAGGAGTCTAGTAGCTCTTCCTGTAGACTGAAAGTCAAAAGGGTAGAGGAAAAAATAACTTGCACCAAGAAGGACTAGAACAATTTTTTTCCAAAGGATGTAAACAAGACTCCTGCAGAAATGACAAACTACATTTGTCTACTGAACCATGTTGGTCTAGTGAGTAAGGAAAATGCCTTGTGGAATTATTTGAAGAAAACTTAATGTGCCCTGAAAAAGTGGGGCTGGAAATGGAAGGGAGCCTCAGCAGTGTCTTTGCCCTGATGTCCTGTAGAGCTTATCCTAGGAACGAGGCTTCTTCTGCTTAGGAACTGCAGAAATATCTCTTGCTGGGTTTGTGGTTTTTGGTTTTTTTTTTTGTCAGCTCTTCCAATAAGAGGAGGACTTGGAGGGGAAGTGTTGAGACCCAATATAGCCCAGTAAAGCCTTAGCATCTGCCATTCACAGATCTTGGAGTCTTTAATGAGTATTAAATAAGCCTGTCATTGCATATAACCCCTGTTAGGCAGTTAAATATCACTGGCCCCACATCATGAATGGGTAAATTAAGACTAAGAAAGGTTAAGTGACTTGTCAAATATTGTTCAGAAGTTCTGTGTCTGTCATATATTCCTGACTCTGTTTTCTAGCCAGCAGTTTCATTTGTCTGATGTCTAATTAAAATTATTAAACAATATGTGCTTAACAGATAACAAAGGCCTGTTATTATCTCATTGCTTTTCTGCATGTGTTTTTATAATGCTTCCAGATGACAGAAAATTCTTTTCCAGTATTTTCAGATGTGTAAGGATGATAAAGGAAGTCATCCTCCTAAGCTGTCCCAGCTACTGTTTTTTTTCAGATGCCAGGGAGAGGTGAATGCAGAGGTCAGCTTCTGTTTCTGAATCATTGTGGCTTATTCTGAGTGTGATGCTTTGCTTTGCTCTGCCCATCACCTGGCTTCAGTTCCCACAGTTGTGTGTTTGTGTGCACTGTTTTTTAACACCTAAGTGGAGATATAAAATGACTCAATCTGCAATGACACATTTAGATTTCAGATGTTACACTGGCCAATATGCTCACAGTTATGCTGTCTTTGTAAAATGTACTTTTTTATCACTGATTTCAGGCTTGCTTTGAGGAGCTGTGGTGAAATCCAGTTAGATTTATCATAACTGTACTCCCTATAGACACCTAAAAAGATAAAATATTCCAGAACTTATCTTACATTTTGAAACAATCCTTTATATATATTGTAGGGCACACAAAATGAAAATATCAGTTTAACCTATCACACCTCTAACTTCTTATCACTGACCTTTTTAAAGGGGCTGCTTGTAAACAGACCAGACAATATCAAAATTATCATTTCTGATGCCACGAGGTACTTCTGTCCCTGTCAGGCTCTGGTGATCCTCTATTACAGTGAAATGTAAAATTATGACACTTTTTTTTGATAATTCATATTGTTGATGACTGCAGACTTTTCTTGGGGATGTGTTTGTGCACAAAATTTACAGAGAAGCAGATAATAACATCAAAAATTGAGATCCCAACATGTGGTTAAGGTTTCAAGGTTACAGATCTATAAAGACAGCTTCCCCACAAACAAATGTCCTTTAGCTTCCCATCTTTTTCCTTATGTATTTTGAACTCTTCTGTAATTCTGATTTCGGTTTTCTACCGTGTATAGCCCAGTAGCTCTTTGGTCTTTTCTCTGGTGGTCCTTTGGACAAGAGTAACAAATATTTATTTGGGTATTACATGATCCCATTAGTCCAGAATCATCGCTCTTTTGAGAAAACAAATCTTGTTTTCTTCTTGTACAGAAGAGGATGATTCAATCCAAGGCCTGCTCAAACTGGGGAGTTGACTCTAGCTTGTATCAGCTGAAATCAGGTTTGCTTTCCTCAGAAACTAAGCGTGTATCAGACCTAAAACCTGAAATCATCTGAATCATGTGCTTATTCTTAATCATGCTTCATGATTAAACAAAAAGGGCTTGTGATGTCCACTGTGACAAATATGTTCTGCTCTGTGTCAGAATTTAAGGAAGCCAAATAGCATATAGTTTTATTTGGTGGGAAATGCCATTAACACCTGTAACATATTTGACTGTTGTACTGATATTTGCTCACTACTTTCTGTTCAGTATCTAATTGCTGTAGTAACAAGGCATTAAATCACAACAGCATAAAGAGACATTACGTGCAAATGCAGCTTTTTGGCATGGGGTGCAGGGAAGGGAAAAACAAGGATGAATAAATAGTATGTTAATGTGAGTAAATGTGTCTTTCCCTGGCATGTTTTCTGCTGGGTGGCTGAGCTGTGAGCAGGGCTGTGATAGAAACCAGGAGCAGCTCTGCACCCTGGGCAGGACAGTGCTCGTGCTGCAGCAGCAGCAGCAGCAGCGAGAGAACCTTTCGGTGCAGATCTCGGTTTGTTACAAAGATCTCTCTGCTGTCTGGTTTCCAGGTTGCTAGGACACATGAAAAGTGTTTTGATTCATTTGTCCACAGGAAAAAAAAAAATAGGAAGAGCGCAGATACTTGAGAAGGCAGGTTAGTACTGCCTTGATCCACTCCCAAGCTGTGTACATGTGCCCTGGGGCTGGCTCCAGGTGCAGGCCTGTGGAGAGAGTCCCCAGGTGACATATGTTTTAAAAAAAAAGTAAAAGGTTATTATGGGGTTTATTTGTTAGGGGAAACCTGTCTGCAGTATCTGATCCAAGCAGAGGCAGAAAGGAACATCCCAGTTTGCTGCAGGAGTCACATGGTTTGTTGTTAAAAGATGGTGAAAGGGCTGTTGTCACCTTTGCGTGCTTTACCTGTCTCATCTGGCAAATGGCTGCTGTCTTACCCTGAATGAGAGAGAGCTAGTGTTCATTCAGGTTTGTCTGTCAGACAACATGAAAGCAATCAGATGGCAGAAACCAGGCTTATAGAAAAGGTGGCAAAACATTTTGCAATCCCTGCTGAGTTTATCCACTGCCCTTCAACATGCTCTACAAACCTGTGTAGTTAATAATGTGGAGGGGTCTTTAGGTACAAAAATCAAGCATAGACATACCTTTTGGAATAATGCTGTTGGTAGGCAAAGGCTGCCGCTTCCATTTTTTTCCTGTCAGAACTCAGAGAAGTGAATTTAGCACCATTAGTGGCTTAAAAGTCTCTTGGAAGATGAATTATTTTAGTAACGTCAGCAGCTGACTCAAATTTTCAGAATTTTTATTTATTTTTTTTTCAGAAATGGCTAAAAACTAATTAAATCAGAGTGGATGTTTTATCATCTCATCTTCATATTTTTCATACATATCAATATACACTCAGTTTGATACTGGATTCCAGACAGACATGCAGGAAATCTGTGAAACCAAGTCTGTTTACAGTTTTATATTGGCATTTTTCCATTAAAAAAGAAATTGGAGGGTTTAAAAAGGAAAATATGCTTCTTGGAGAGCAAGTCACGTCTTCAGAAATGTAGACATGTGTCCTTGCTCTTGCCAGGAGTTGTTTCTGCCCTCATTGAAGTTGGTCAGTCTCTGTCTCGGTTATGCAAATTGGGAATCAGCACATCCCTATTTCCTAGTGGCTGTGGTAGAGCATGTATATGAAAGAGTCTGAGGCAATGTTTTGGCTAAGGAAGCTGCACTGAGATGTCTTTGATCAATTACTCCTGGCAATTACTGCATTTAGGTGAGGCTCACTGGGTATCAATGGACTGTACCTACTATAGCTTTAGCTAACTTGTTCTAGGCTTTACACATTCTGCTGTCCAGGAAGGCCACCTAAAAATAAAAATTAAAAATTAAAATAAATAAATAATAATAAAAAAAGCCACCACAAAACCCCACCGCTTTTAATGGACAACTTCACATGGCACCAACCGATTGCAATCCAGGTGCACAAAGATTTTTTAGTTTTGTTTCTTTCTGAGCAGCCTAGAAGACATGAGTAGGAGAGACACCAAATGCATTCCCAGCTGAAAGAAACATGGTCAAGGATTGTTTCCCAGCAAAACTGTGAACTATTTCCTTTGAATTTCAAAGTTCAGGTCGTCTGTTTCAGCTGAGAAAGATTCCCCAGCAGTCACTCAGCTTTAATGGAAACAGATTCAGTGTGACACACAGGTTTGCAATGCAAACATGGAAAGCTAAACCTTGTTCTTGGATTTGCCAGGCTCAATGATGACATTTGTCCTGACTACAGTGTTTGCTCCCTTTTGAGCTAAATTACACTTATGACCACTATTACATGCCATAATAACTTTACTTAGACTTAAGGATTTGTAACACTTTTATTTTGTGTAGCTTTACCTTTATCTTTTTTCTCTGTCAAGAAAGCTTTCCTGCATCTTTTTTCTTCTAACAAGGGTAGGGAAGGAAAACTTGCTCCTAATATTTTTTTGCTTTCACTCTGTGACTAGTGCATTTCTTGTAAAGACAGGTAAGGACTCTTGTCTTTCTTCTGTGCTGTCTCTGGCTTCCTAGAGCCCAAGTGAAATGTTTATAAGAAACAAGAACTGGCCAATGCATCTGACAGGTTTAAAACTTTCAAACTCTTCCTGTTGTGCAAGACTGTTTCTGCAAAGTCTTTCTAGTCTTGGATTTGTGAGATGAAAAATATTTTACTACCAGCCAGGCTTCTCCTTAGTGACCCTATGACAGAGCAAGTGATAGTTTCTTTTTTTTTTAATTAATTTTTTTTTTTCAACATAGAAATATGGTCTGGCTGATTTGGGGAAGCGTTCTTGAAAGATCAGGCAAGAACCATGAAACCTACTTTCCTTTCTATTAGGATTGAGAGGTTTAGATTAAGCATCTAGGTGCTGCTATTATCCTGTTGGACATGAGATTCTTGCCAGGAGCCTTCTCTGAAAATATTGTTTGGTGACTTCTGATTAAAGTGTTGTGCAAAGTCAATTTTTTATAGTTAAGAATCATTTGGGTGTAGGATGCCTATATATTTAGACATGAACAAAAGAAAATGTAGAAGTATTTAAATATATAGATCATAATCTCCTCTTCAGTTGGTTGTTTTCTGGTTTTGTTTTTTTTTTATTTTCCTCCTCCTCTCTTTGGTTTGCCCTTCCCATGGGAAGTCCTGTATATGTCTTTTAGCTAGTCATCTACCTCATATAGACTTACAGCATATTGAAGATGTGGTTCTGTGGGGTCTGGAGTGTTTCCATGTGGTTTAAATAAGGAATACATTTGAGAAAATACAATCTGCTTGAGGACATGCTGGAAGCAGAGAAAGAGGCTAATTTTGTTTAGTTAATTATTCACTGATAATTATTTACTCAGCTCCACAAATTGATGGAAACTTGTAATCATGTTGCTATGGCATCTGATGTCATTTATAAATGCTGAGTGAAGCAGCTCCATATAATTGTAAAACTGGACACAGTTCTTGAACGAATGAAATCTGTCAAACTGAATTTTGTGAGGGAAATCTTACCAACAGAGTTTGCAAGTTAAACATCTAGCTGTAAATAAATTCTTCCCTGTGAACCTGAAAACACAGTTGCGCAGTTTTCTGACTCAAGCCTGCATATTATTATCTTGTTAGAGTAAGCAACATCTGAATACCAAATTCTGTTATCTGAAACTGCTGAAGGCCTTTCTGAACTCTTCCCTCACTGTGAAACTATAGCTATTTTCTATCATGCTCTTAGTCTTGCAAAACAGCTTTCCAGAGAAGACCACTACACAAGGCTTTGATGCACAGACTTTCTAAATCTAATTTCCCAAGCAGTTTAGAAAGCAGTTGATGATTCTCCAAGCATTAAAATGTAAATATTATCAGTCCTACAACATTGAAATGTTTAGTCCGCAAGCTGCAAATAAAGCAGCTTTAATTTTCTAAATGTAAGTGGACCTTCATTATTAATTCACTTGCTATATGTTTAATTGAGATAAATGAATAAAACTAAATTCAGCTATGTATTTTTTCATGCTTTTCTTTGCAATTTGGACATGTATAATGCATCGTTATTTTAACTGTCCTAGCAGCAGATTATTCTGCATGCACTTATTTTCTAAGTTCTTTAACATTTTTTCTATATTGTGGGATTTCAATTGTTTCTGTTCCTTTCTTGGTAAATAGTTGAGGAGTAAGCACATTTTCAAGAGCTGTAGGGAGGCTAAGATGCCAGTTGCATTTTAACGATATGGTGCTTTATCATTCTTACTGTAGCCAATTCTCTTTTAAATCATTGCTGTTTCTGCTTTAGCCTCCAGCTATAGAATTCTTTTCAAACGACAGTGAACTTGGCAGATCGCCAAGAGAAAAATAAAGGTGTTTTGGTCCACCAAAGTATTTTGAGTGGTTCTTAGTGATACAGTTTTCTTCTCTACATCTGCAAAACATTTTTTTTCTGAAGTGAATTTTCATGTGAAAAGCCTCCTTAATAATCACCAGTATTGTTTGTTTCAATGCAGTTATTTAACTGCACCCCTGGGTGCTTACAAAATAAACAAGAGAGTCTTCTAAAGAGTTTTAAAAGTGGCAGGTGCTTAGTCTATGCCCTATTCACTTAGTTTGCAATGACATTTTTGTGTTAATCTATAGACAAACAAGAGACAGGTGACACACAGCATCAAGTACAATGTGCTAAGTCGACAAACTTTGGTCTAGATAAAATGTTTGTGCTGCATATATCTACAGTGGCAACATGGATTTATACTGTTTATGTTTAAGTTATGCTCCTCAACGCTGGTAATATCACAAACTTAAATGCTTATAATTTGACAGTGAACGAAGTATTTTAGGGGTTAGAGACTTGAAAGAATCTAGCTCCTCAAAAAAAAAAAAACCAAAACACCAACAAAAAACCAAACAAAAAAGCCAAACAATAAAAAACAAACCAACTAAAACCACTCACACACACACAATCTAATTCCTGTAAGCACAGCATACTTTGCATTTTTAACATTGTTGAAATATAAAACAGATTGTTAAATGTTGCTGAAATACAGAAATTATATTTTTGAGACTCTGGCTGTGAATACAGTTCATTCATTATAAAATACCATATCCATAGCATTCTCAGGCTAACAGTATTTTACACTCTAAAGTGTTTTACACTCTAGATATTACTAAATGTTGTATTATAAAGTACGGCCAACAGAGTACTTTGTGAATTAAGTGAATAATACTAAGTGAATTAAGCAGCAAATGGAAGCAGGATATTCATCATCCCTCCCCTGCTTTACAGTCTAATTCATTGAGATACCACATGAGCAACAGACTCAAAACATTTTAATGATCCTGTTTGCGAGGAGCTCTGTTTAGAGAGGATGAGATTGGAGGACTGAGGGAAAATGAGACAGGAGAACAGAAGGCTGACCACTTTTTTTACTAAGGTAGTTTTTAGCCAGCCTTCCAAGGGTAGATGGTGAGGAAGAGCAGTAAATGTACGTACAGGGCAGTTTGATTTGATATTTAAAAATGTCACAAATCCAGGCAGATCTCTTACTTGAAGGCCTGTTTTCTCTGTAGCAGGCAGTTGTAGGAGACTCTCTATTCCATATTCTCATTCCTGTGTTCACTTCCTTTTGTACACTACTTGTCCCTGCCGTCAGAAGAAACAGAGCAGCCTATTACATTATCAGTGTCACTGCTTTTGCATGTGAGGCCATGGAATTGCTTTCCCTTGCAGAAGTATGGAATTGCTTTCCCTTGCAGAAGAAGAGGGGAGCTGCAGTGTGCACACACAGCTGTGCAGCCTTTGTAGTGCCCTGCATTCCTCCCTAGCATTCCCAGTGGGTGGTGTAGTTAGTGACAGAAAGGAATGGGCAGGGGGCTTGTTGCTGCAATGGAAGAGAATGGCAGAGCTTTTTTCCTGCTGATTCATCCAAACCCAGCAAATGGGGCCAGTTTGGGGAACCAAAGGCTGCTTCTCTGTAGATGGTGCAACTCGGTGCACAGCATGAGCAAAAATATCATCATTTCACAACAGAATATGGTCCCTGGGACATTTATGCATATGGTCCCAACAATGCATTGCATGTTTGTCTACTAAAAGCCTATCTCCAAGTGAAGTTCAGGAAAGGAAAAGTCAGGTTAATTAAAAAAAAAAAAATAAAGAGAATAAGACTGGAAAATAATCAATATTATTAATGGTTGAATTGGTTGTTGTGGAATTATTATTTTTTTTCTATCCCAGACTGAAATTTGGCTTAGACTTTGAGAAATGAAGGGTAAAATTTTATTATATTTAGCCAAAACCCAGCCTAGGCTGTGATGCAGCTCTTGATGCAATTCTTGATCAGCAGGTATGTAATTGCCACCAATACTTCTCAAAATGTGTTGTTTTTCATTATGGAAGAGCATAACTTAAATGTGAAGCCCTGCTTTGCTTAAGAGCATTGATAAAATCACATTTGCTAAATGGAATGAGAGAGGCTGCTCTTGAAGATAAATGATAATCTGGACAATAGAGAGGCAGTAGATCTAATTTTCTGGACTTCAGTAAACCATTTGATAAACTACCCCTTGGGAAATGGTTAGTTGACCTGGAGAAGATTGGGATTAGTAGAAGAAATGAATGGTGACCAAGGAAGGGACAACAGCATAGAATTTTTCATGGTAGGGAGTTACTAGAAGAGTATTTATTAATTTAGCCAAGGTGTTTGCTTATTTTGGACTTCTGCAAGTAGCTTTTTTTTCTAGGTGGGTGGTAGAGGAAAGGGGCTTGATAGTGAGATTTTTAGATGAGGCACACCCAAGAAATCATCAGCATCAAATTTGAGGCAGGTGGAATAAGATGATGATGAACTGCAGCAGAAAGACTGAGACCTGAATAGCACAAGTGTCTTTCAAGCTGTTGCATCTGAAGGGTTCCTGTTCTGCAGATGACAGCAGTGGAGAAAGACCATGTATACCATGTATACCTGACCCCAAAGGGATTCCAAGATACAGAGCTGAGGCAGTAAAATAAAGAGATTCCAAGATACAGAGCTGAGGCAGTGAAATAAAGGGATTCCAAAATACAGAGCTGAGGCAGTGAAATATTAGGCTGGACTGAGCAGGAGGTTACCATTGCACAAGATATTATATTAGTTATTGCATTTACATATGGGTCAGCTATTTGAGAAGGATGGGAGAAGTAGCAGTGCAATCAAATCTGTGATTGAAGACTTTCATCATCCTTCCAGAGGCCAGCAGCACTGAATGGGCACAGACACCCACACTGGCCCTGAACTTATCCACACCAACAGGGCAATTGGCTTCCATGGGCCTGGGATGAGTGTGGAGGTAAAAACATCATTAAGTTCTTCGCTAAGAACCAAGTGGATGTAAAACAGGTTAATTGCACAAGCTGGGAGCTAGTGTGTATAAATCTCTTGTAAATCCAAGTTACCTGTTTTAGTTCTATTTTTTTCCTTCAAGTTGTGTGTCATCTTCTGTTTATGACAGTGAAGCTACTGTTGTCACTTATTGTGCAAAAGCAATTAAAATAATTTCTGCTGTTCTGACAATTGATGCCCGTTCCCACTTGCTCTGTTTTACAAATGAGCTGCATTATTATCTATAGCACTGACCATCCTTCAAGTATCCTATCATGTAAATAGTTCGTATAAATAATTAAAAGCTGGGGTTCACAATGGTGTCTGCAACAATGGGCTTGTTTTTTGCAACTTGATAGGAAAGATTTGATTTACATCTGCTCTGGGTATTTTATTCCCTATCTTATTAAAGCTAACAACTTAGATATACCATAGTTTTTTATGGGGAACCTTGCCAAACATTTTCAGATGAAGAGAAATTTTCTCCAATTAAGAGATAGTATCAGTGGAATAGAGCGTTGTCACAGGATAATGGTCTCCTGCTGCTTTGTTAAATGCCAAGGTAAACCTGAGGCATTTATCAGAAATTAATGTCAAAGCAAAGTCGAGAGGTTTATCTTGAAAGCTGGAAACACTGAGCCTGTGAAAATGTCTGTTAGAAAATAGTCTGTGTTTCCTTGTGCATCCTTCCTCCCCCCAATTACACTTGGAAGGAAGAAAATTTTCTTTCTGGCACCAAATGCTGCCCCCAAAACAAGGTACCAGCTTCTTTTTAGATGCATAAAAAGGCTGCTGAATGTCTAATTTTGAGCTGAAGATGAGTAGTTTCATCAATTGTTTTTGTGAGGATGTTTGAGCTTTACCTTTGCATCCCTTAACACTAAGCTGGTCTAGGACTTCAACTTTGTCAGGTTTCACACAGCCCTCATTCAAAGGCTGTTGAAAAGGGGAGTTTAAATGTTAAAAACAAAGCAAATACATAAATTTGCTAGGCTTGCTCCATTACCAGCATAGAGCCTGAGGGAAGGGGTGGGGTGAGGGAAAAGGAGGGACATAAGATAAAAATACATCTCAGCCACTTGGAAAGATGCAAAGAAATGTTTTATGGCACAGAAATAGGCTGCAGTGCTATGTTCTTGTTTGTTCCTCACAGACACTGAGCAAAGTTTGTCAACTTGTGAACAGAAGAACCTGTTTATCTGTAAGATTTAAGGCAAATCTTCGAGAAGTAAATCCCTTTAAGTATTCTTACTCTTCAGTTGCAATGCAACACTACTGCTGGTGTCACAAGGTGTCTGCTGCCTTTTAAATCCTGAATTACATGTCAAGTCAACTTTAATAGCTACTTAGTCAGGTATTTGATTAGTCCAGAAATATGCATGAATTTCAATGTTTTTTTTCTTCAATTAGATTACTTTGTATTATTTGTAAACCATACATTGCTTTACTGAAAATCTAGATGGAAACCACTGTACATAAAAATAAAGCTCATTTGATTGCTTCCTATTGTCCTAGTCTTGGAGATTGGAAGTCTAAGAAATCAATTCAGTCCTTAACACTACTTATTTATTTATTTATTTATTTATTTATTTATTTATTTTTGCCTCACTGATTCAGCGTAAATATTTTTCATTTGCAGAAGTACTGTGTCTCTTTAGAAATTAAGATGACCCTGGTTTTCACTCAAAATATGAATTCCCCCAAAACATTAGGACTGGTCCATGTACTGTAGGTTTGTCCCAATTGAAAACAAATTAACAAAGAAAACAAACCCCAACCCATCCTCCCCCCAACAACAAAAAATATACAAAAAAATCCTTTATCTTACACTTCCTCCCCAAACACACACACAAAGACACATACACAGCTTTCTAGTCCATAC
Organism: Phylloscopus trochilus trochilus; assembly: GCA_016584745.2. Taxonomy (NCBI): domain Eukaryota; kingdom Metazoa; phylum Chordata; class Aves; order Passeriformes; family Phylloscopidae; genus Phylloscopus; species Phylloscopus trochilus. Next base: position 11,679,152 of record WQNJ02000028.1, read on the forward strand.
CAGCACCGTATCCTACATTTTAGATAATGGTTTGACATCTGGGGGCCCTGGTAGTTATTAGTCAAGTTTGCTGAAAAGCTGAAAAGAGACAAGTAAGGAGAAACAAGTGTGCTGGTTTTCCCCCCTCTCAGAGTGGAGATATTTGTTTCAGAAGAGTAGATATATTGGGTGGTACTGCAGCACACAGTGTTTCATCAGTCATGCTGCATTATGTCACATCATGTGTTTCTAGGAATTAATTTAGTTTCTGAGATTTACTGAGGTGTGAGAAAACCATTCCATGAAAGTGCCAGTGGCAGGCAATCCTCTGCCACCAAAGAGGGCGGAGCCTTTTAATTTAAGACTGAGGAGGTGTGGGAGGAAATGCAGAGATAAAATGATGAGGCAGTCCTAACAAATTAGCATAACATATTAAAACCTTGTGTTCAGGAAAAATGTCCAGGGTCCTGCAATGCTCCTGGATGTGGCAGGCTTCCCAGCCCAGTGGTCAGTTCAGCTGCTGGTCTGGTGTTTGTGTGCTGAGGCAGGGGCAGGAGCCCTGGTCTGGCTGTCCCACATGGGGCACATGTAATTCCAGGTGGTTAGAGAATTAAAGGCTGTGGAGCAGCCTCCAATGGGAGGCAGAGGGGAGTGTGTCTGTCTGCAAATAAGCAATTCTAGGGCCATTTTCTCAAAAGTGATCTGCAGGGCCAGAAAGGCATTAGTAAAACATGCATTAGTATTCACTGAATAGTCATTGTGAATATTTTCTGGGGGAGAGACAAACCTGTTGCCTTGGAGGAACAAGAGAACAGCATTAAAAGGGATGTGCTTTTATATCATATGTGCTGATTTTTCAGCAGCTTTTGGAACCTTTAGAGGGATGTTCCAAGGGATCTTCAAGGTTCAGTCAAAACAGGTGGAGCAGAACCTTGCTGTAGGATAGCCCTGTTTTGTCTTTAGATCACTGGCAAACCCAGCTTCCAAATCCCAGGAAAATAAGAGAAGAGAATCAACAACTTTAAAACCAAATTTTCTATACCCTAATGAAGACTCCAATTTCAGGACAGGCCTGCATCCCAACAAACCTTTTACTGCTCTGTATTAAATGTACAATTTATATACAAGGATTGTTCTAGATACTATGTCCCTGAACCTGTCTGGCTGAAATTGGTGAAAGCTTTGCTATTGATTTCTGCTGGGCTGTGGTCTGTGCTTTTGGGTCTGGTTGGTTTGACTTGGAATATGTAATTGAACAGGATTCAAGAAAAGAATTTATAAAAAATGGGTTTTTTATTCTAAAAAAAGTGCATAACTTTTTAGATGACTTGTCTAAGTCAGAAATAACTGTGTAACCAGCATCTATACTAAAGCTAGTATGGATGTAATAATGTGAACAGCATGTCATTCATAATCTACTAGAAGTAAGGATAGTATGGCTGTAAAAATTTACTATGAAATAGTGACACTGTTAAATCTCCAATTATAAAGACATAGAAGAGGAAAGAGAGCTGTAACCCATTACACTACTGGTGATCCCCAAAAGTGATATCACAGTAAGGCTGAATTCTGACTAACTACAGTAATTTCTAGTGGCTTCAGTGGTTTGTGGCAAAGAGATGAATATCAGAAGCCCAAATAATAGACTTTCTTGCCTAGATGTCTATTTATAATGAAATTCTGTTCAGATTACTTCAAAACGAAATAGAATTGCCACAGGATTTATTTTTGCTGTAACTTGTAGATGATGATTAAAAATGTGTATTGATTTGTAATTTACCCTGATACTTGAAACTGATAAAAGCATAAACTACTACTTTGGTTTAACAGCTTTATTAGAGCTGAGGCTGGGCAGAGTTATGTGGGGTCACTTTTTGCCCGGGGTTGCCTATCAGTTTTCAGTAGAAGAAAAGAATTGGAGTGAAGCATTGACAGATCCCATCTGGGCTCCCTGAGACAGCTGGTTTCAATACAGTCTGTCTAATGCTAGAATTGTGCCTTCAGTTGCTTTTGTTGGCATATCACAATAGTTTGGTGTTTTGAGATAACACCTACAGAATGGACTGAGTCCATAGTGTGTTAGTAGCAACATTTCTCATGAACTACAGAAATATTGGATGTCTGTGTGCTGATTCAGCCACGCAGAGTTGGTGTGTGTGTTATATAAAACAGCCATAAGTTCTAGGAATACACAAATTAAGATGAAACTATGGCTAATTTTAAGGTTTCTTGGGATTCGTGTCTTTGACTAGCAGTAGGAGATGGATATTTTTTTAATTTTAGCATTTCAATATTGTATATTGATGCTTAATTCAGCTTGGCTTACAAACATGCTGTGTGGGTCATAACCTTATTTAAATAACAGATTTTAAAATCTTTGAGTGTCAAATGGCAGCAGAAACACCTGGACAAATATATTGAAATCTGGTATAACAATTTTGCTGTAATCACATATTTGCATTTAATTTGGCTTTTGATCTTGTGTGAAGTGACAGCAATGATACCTAATATTATCATTATTATTTAGCTAGTTATTGTAGCTATTAAAAAAAATCAAACTTTCCCTGCCTGAAAGGAAGAATAGTGCTTGATCTACATAGTACAGAAACTAAATAAAATAGCTTAACCAGCAACAATAAATGCATTGGGCTTTGAGCTCATTTTGGGAATACTGAAATTGGAACCTAAAGTGGGGAGAAAAATAGCAAAGCAGGAAGTGCCCATAATCCCTCAAGAAACTTCAATGCAGCAATAATAAAAAAAAAAAAAAAAAAAAACCCACAAAAAAACCCACAACAAAAAACCACAAAAAAAAAAAAAAAAAAAAAAAAAAAAAAAAACAAACCCACAAAAAACCACCAACAAAAAAACCTACGAAATTTCTAATGTACATGCAAATGCATACATCAGTATTGGTCCCTGAATCCTGTTCAGCTGAAATCTTACTTTGCAAAAATTATGTTGCCTTATTCCAGAAGGAAAAATTCTGTTTGTCATTTATTCCAAGAAACTGCCTTGTTTTGTGTGACCACTTCACTACATATGAAAGGTAGAAACAACATATTTCCATTAATGCAGATGTTCACTTTCATCTCTGTAAGACTCCTGAAGCACACTACTCTAAATTTAGATGTGGCTGCTGCTTCCTCCTGCCCTCACTTCTTCAATTTCTTTTTTAAATGATGTAGTTATATAGCTAAGATTGAGTCTATAATCAAACCCAGCCTGCAAGATGACACTCATTGGCAAATAGAGTTATCCACCTCGTATCCTAACGTTCAGATGTACAGCAGAGAACAGGAATTCTTTTGGCCTCCTCTTTGATCCTCCATTTTTTTTTGAAAAGGTGGTTATCCTCAATATTATACAGGGATACAAATTATTCACAGAAAAAAACATCTGTCTCTTATTGTCTCTTTCTGCTTAAAGTGCAGCTTTTTTTTGTCCTGGAAACCAAAAATAAAATTACAACTTCTTTGTAGGGATCACTAGTGGGATGTTTTGCAACAAATGCAAGATACTCCACACTTCCCCCCCTCCTCCCCCCCCCCCCCCCGCCCCCCCCCCCGAAGATATAGCACCACGTCAGTAAAATAGATTCAGGTTTTTTTTTACTTATCTGGATAATCTGAAGATTTTTGTTCGATTTTGTTTGTTTATTCCTGATATGCTTAAAAACCATTAACTTGTACCTTAGTTCTTTAATTGCAACGCATTTTGGGGAAAAGGAGATTGAGAGATGGTAATCTGTGTATAGTGAACACACAGGAATGCCAACACAATTTAACAGGGCTCTGGAAGCAATGAGAGAAGTCTAAGGATGAGGACAATAAGGAAGGGTAAGAACAGGAGAGGTTAGGTTTTTCTTTTTGGAGAGAGACTTCACTGAAGATTTAACAGAACTTTGATTTGAGGAACTTTGGTAATTTTGCCTTTATGTCTTATTTTTTCAGTATTATTTAAATGGTGTTAAATTGAACTGCTTGAGCTGAAAGTAGACTAAAAAGGAACGGGGAGATGTCAGATAAAATATGTGCAACATACATTCTTCTACATTTGTGGCATAGTGTTATGTTCTGGGCATTTTATGGTATGTCCCAGAGCCTGTTGGAGTGGAAAACGATGCCACATGTAACTAACTCCCATGTCTTTGTGTTAAATCACCCTTTCTTTCCCAGGTCTCCAAGCAACAGTATCTTAAAGATGAAATATTCATTTCTGAAACCTAATTTAATTTCAGAGTTGCCTGAGCTGCAGAGCTTATCAGTTCATGGAATCCACAAAATTCGATGAATTAACAACTCTTTTCCATAGATGGAAGGTTGTTTTAATTTTTTTTTCAAGATCTCATTAAAATGCATCTTCTGATTTTTAACCTTGGTTTGGCTGGTTATGATTTACTCATTTTACTTATGATACAGCAGATAAGAAAAGAGACTAGAAGCAATAATCTTCCCATCAATAAATGCAAGGCATTGTAGCTTTATAACAGCTATTAACAACCCTGAGCAGTGCAGAGCTGTAAATAAATGAAGATTAAAGATGCTTTGTATTTCCTAGGTTTAGTTCAAATTTTGCTTTTAAACATACTTGATCCAGAACCTTAAGATTATCTAACAGATCACTAGTGGCATATTTGAACTAGTAAAGTCAGTAACAAATGAAATTAGACATAAAATATTATGGAAATAATGAAGGAGCTCACGAGTTCAGAAAGGCTCAGCTTTGGAAATGTTACTATAAAATGAGCTAAGGTGAGCTCACCAAGAGCATCTGAGGATGCCTCCTTTATTCCTCTGAGCTTCCAATGACTGGCTGCTGGATTTCTGTACTCCTGATGTTTACATAATTTTGCAAATTAGATGCTTCTGAAATTTCTGATAATTAATGCATAGACATTATTGTCTCCCTTTTATACTAAGTAAGCAGTAATGGTTGGAATACCTGAATACATTTTGGAGGTCTTTAGCTGAAGATAGGATTAGTCATTAGTGCATGTGAGTCATAAGCACTGAGCATTTATCCACTTTTACAGAGGGCCATTGTTCCTCATAACTTGGGTCCTCCTGGAAACACTGAACAGAGCAGCAGTGCTGGGGATGCAAGGCCCAAGCAGCCCCTCCTGCCCCCCCATCCTTGCCCCCTGTGCCACTTCTAGTCTGGCCTCATGTTCCCTGGGCAAGCAGGTGTGGAGGTGCCAGGATCTCCCCCGGATTAACTCCTCTGTGAGGAACACGGGCTCCCCTCCTTGCACATCTGCTGCTGATAGGTCTCATGGAGATCCAGTGAAATCTGTTACTGGTAATCTCCAGGAGAAAAACTGAAAAATCTGGTGGTGGGCTTGAAATGATTAGTCAGTCTTCTATTGCTCTGCTGTACAGTATGACTTCCTCTGAGGTTGTTTGGATTTACAGTAACCATATGGCCAGAGTTTCCTCCAAGGAAGGAATACTCTGGAGAGTTGCATTATTAGATCTTAGGTGTACTATGGAGCAGGTGTATGCAGACAGGACTTGTGCATCACCAGCTCCAGCTCAAACACAAATAACATCTGCTGCTGCATGTGGTATGTTAAAGATCAGAACTGATGAATAAAACCTGACTCTTCTACCTGATGAAGAGATTTACTTAGCTGTAATTGGGCACTCTCACATTCCGAGAAGCTCACATGATTACATAATAATTTATATCCTTCTGTACAAAGCAAGGTATGTGTGTGGCTATTTGTTTATTTGCTTTGGTTTTTTGTTTGTTTTATCAGTTGCTTTGTGGGTTTTTCCAAGCTGGAATAAAAATGTTGCCAAGGTGAGAATCTGTAGATATTTAAAAAACATTTTCACAGGAAGGGTATCAGGAGTTCTCAGAATTAATTTACATTTCAGGGCAAATTTTCAGTGTTTACTATGGTTCATAAATGTCAATGACACAACCACGTTTTTCAGCAGGAGAAATTACAAGCCTTAATTCAAGCATACCTCATCACTTTACTAGCTACGCTTGTTTTGCAGACAACTAGATAGAATAAACTGGTGTGTGCAAGAAAGGAGTAAGCAGAGAGTGCTGTAAAAATACATATTTTCTGCAAGGTTTATATAAAACTCCTATGGTGTCTACTTTTTTTTTCTTTTTATAATATTAAGATGCTTTGTCTGCTTATGCATTTTGTTAAAATATCAGCAAAGTAATACATTTTCCAAGGCTGTGGTGATTTACAACTAAATAGAAATCATAGAGCAAAATAATGACAACACATTTTTGCAAGCTAAACTATTCTTCTTGGCTCATGTGCTGAAGACAGACAAAATAGATGAGTGTTGCAATGCTTTGTGAAGGGTAGTAATCAGGGCTGCTGCTGGGAAAAATGGAGAGCTTTGGCACCCTTGGCAAGGCAGGACCAAATTATCACCCCTTTGTTTGTTTTTTTTTAAATTATATTTATTTCTAATATTTCTTGCCATTACTTGTTCTGGGATTTTACAAAGTTGTAGCCTTTGAACTTTAAGGTTAAACAGCTCTAAAAAAGTACAATTAAATTGTAATAATCTATCTGGAATAAAATGTAGGACTTCTCCTATGAGAGGTCTTCTCTAGAACAGAACAAACCTGTGAGAAGCTCTGATTCTGAAGGAAAAGGTTACTTCTGGGGGGCATTATCAGTTTTGGATTATTTCAGATACTGTTGAGGAGGAAGGCAAGGCTTTAGGCTGCTTCTTAGCCTCTTGGCTAAGGTCAAGTGTAGAGTGTGTTTAGAATATGAGTAATTTTAAATCTCATGGTGGGGAGACAAAAGACCCTCGGTTAAGGCAAACTTCAGACCAGAGATCAACTGTGAACCTCTTGTGAAGAGACACAGTTGCTGCTGTTTGGGGAAGGATAAAATTGATCTTGGTGTCATTGGTGATCAGCACATAATGCCCAAGACAGACCTGAAGAGGAGAAAATGAAACAGAGTAAAATTAACCAAATTAAGTCTCTAAGAGACACAAACAAAGAAACTGTGGAATCAGTTTTTTTATCTTGTGCAATTATATGTGCATGCATAATTCCAGTGTGATACAATATCCTTTAATGTTCTGTAAAAGAGACTTCTGGACACTCAACTGTTGAGTGATCCTTATTTTTGAAGACAGATTGGCCAGTGGGAGTTCCCTCTACCTTTAAGTGTTATGATTGGTGTGAGAAAAAGGTTTTGAGCAACTGTTTCTGTTGGGATGCTCTAAATTTTTAGAGGAGTGTGCCAGTTCATTATAGAAAGCATAATTCCAGAATTCTCCTTCCTGCTGCAGGCATGTCTCATACTAAGCAGCACAATCTAGATCCTGATACAGGGTAGTAAAGACTGTAACAAAGCTTAGGTGATGAACACTGTGATTTTTGAGAGAAATAAACAGCACAGAAAAAGTATATGTGCTGCAGAATAAATTTTTGCTGGTGTGTAGTATGTGAAAGCAGGAATCTAAGAAAAAATCATAGAGAAAGCAAAAATAATTATTACGATGGTCACTTGCCTTCTTACTGGCTCACCTTCAACTTATCAAGGTGTTTGCTGATCATATGTAAACAGACCGTTGCTAGGAAGGAGAAATATTTGGGAACATATTCTCATTCACATTTATAATGAAAAGTAACATTTGATTCCCTGGGCACTTTTTCAGCTCAGGCTCTGAAACTGAACCTAATTACCAATGTTGCATTACAAAGTGGAGCCTTTTCTGCTCAGGGAACAGAAGAGACATTAATGAGAGCTTCTATTTACTTCTTTTTTAAAAAGATTTTCTGCACATTAATTTTAGTTTATTCAACATGCCACTCCTTGTCTTAAAGTAGCCGACCAAAAAACACCGACCTCTACACCCTGTCCTTGCCTTTTAGTTTATGCGCTTGATTTGCTTTATTTCCAGGGAGAAAATAAAACATTTTAATTTGACTTCACTGTCATATGGTTAGTTACCAACCTGAGATTTCAGTGAAATGTCCTTTGTTGAAAATTTAGAAAAACAATCAGTGTGCAGCAAATATTGATATGACTCTTAATGGCAATTTAGCTGATTAATATCCTTTCATGCTGCAAAGCAGCGTGAAACACAGCGTTTTAATGAATGCCAACAACAAAGAGTGTACCAGGTGTGTTACTAAGAAACAATCTCCAGTGTGATTTAATTAATCAAAGCATTGCATGGAGCAATTATGAGCAACCTTGTGTAAGTGGCGGCAGTACAAGATCCTTGATTTAAAATTGGTTTTAAAGAAAGACATCATGGCTTAATAACTATGCTCTACTAGTCATAGAACAAACATTCTCTTAACCTGGAATTTGGTGGTTTATTGCTGCTTTGGGTTTTTTGGGTGGTTTTTTTGGTGTTTTTTTTTGGTTGTGTTTTTTGGTTGGTTGCTTGGTTTTTTTAAAGTGGATGGAGAAAGGCAACAGTAATTATTTTGACTGTTGGTTAACTGGATGGATGAAAAGTCACTGGTCTATTAAATATGTCACTGAATCATATTCTTTCAGTGCTTTACACCATGCACTTTGCCCAAATATGCTGAATTGATTTTTTTAATAACTTTCTGAGAGGCTGAAGCTGCTCCTGCTGAGGAGAAAACATTCCTGACCAGCCTCAGGTGACAGCCAGACATGTGTATGTGACACTGAAGCCAAATGGCCTGAGCTGTGCTCTGCCAGGTTAGCAGTGCTGCTTTGTGGGAGCTTTAGATGGAGAGGAAGAGGGTTCAGCTTGCAGTCACAAGATGTAGAAGGAATTAAATAATTCCTGAATGAGCACCTGCCCATTCCATTCAAGACCAGCCAAAAATCACTGTAGTCCACAGTGCTTAACTGGAAACCTTGAGGCTTTTTTATTAAGCAGAAGATTGGAATGCTAACCTCTTTGGAGAATTAGGACGATTTCTCCTCTGTTCACTGGAGGAAAAATTATTGTGACTGACTTACCCTCCCAATAAAAATAGGCAAGTTTTATCTCCTGCCCTCTGGCTCTTTTAGTGAGTTTACTGTTGAAATATATTACCATAGTGTGGCTAATTCCTCTGCTATAAATAGTTATCTTTAAACATCGAAGTAGTAAAGAACTGTGTTTGTTTGGATCATAGCATGAACTATTGATGTGTACAGTTTACCCTGTCCAAATTCCATGCTCCAAGAGAAACTTTCTGTATGCACTTACACTACTGATGTAAGGTCTTTCATGGAATTGAATAATTGAAAATCGTGTGATGCTCAGACTCTTTCTTCCTTGCAGAAACTGTGGGACAAAAGCATGGGCACAAGCTGTTACACAGATGCACAATTATTTCCCTCTTAAAATTCTCTGTTGGACACTTGTAGATGAATTTCAATCCTTCTATAAGCTGGAGACAAAAGGAAGTCAAACAAAACTTCAAACATTAGCCCTGCAACATTAGCATGTGCAAAAACCACAGAGAATAAAAACCAGTAGCTAGACTAAACACTAATGGATGAAGAAAATTTTATGTAAGATGAGAAATTCTGTTACTGTTGAGCATTTAGATTTCTGTTCAGGGAACTTTTCAGAGCTTGTTAAGTCTGTGTCATTGTGGTTTAAGATTTCACAGTGGAAAACACACAAGTGAATAAACTGTGGCACACCTTCCACTAATCTTATAGTGGAGAAATAGAGAAAGGTCTAAAGCTTTTATTCTTAAATATCTGCTGAAACTTGGTGTGCAAAAACAATGATACATGAATTCCTCTCAGTTTCTATCAGGACCATGTCTCAGAGCTTCTGTGGTTCTGTCTGCAACCGTGTGTATGCACAGAGAAAAATACATGTGCATTTTTGAGCACTGTCTAAACATAACCTTAATTTTTCTTTAAATGAAGATCCTCCTGAAGCTCTTACCTGAATTGCCTAATGTTGTTTCTGAAAGCAATGTGCTAAGGACATGCAGGAAATTCTTTTTAAAATTGCTCTTGGTGCTTATTCAGCTTTCTTCCAAGTTGTGTGGAAAGCTTTGTAGAGTAAACTTGGATATTTTTTATGGAATAAAAAGAAGGAGGTTTCTCAGTTTCCTAGTAAAGTCTGGAAAGAGAAGTTGAGCTCAAGATGAGGATGGTCTGGAGGACCTTAAGTGGTCCCTTCTGACCCTCTCCATTCTGTGATCCTGTGACTTCATTCTTGTATAGAATCAGAGACACCTGGATTGGAAGGGGCCCTTGGCTGATAGTCATTATTTTAGGATTAGGGGGTTTTTTGTCTGTAGAGTTTCTTGAGTTGTAAAGGCTGCACTTACCACTAACATTATTTATTACTTTTCAACTTATGTTCCTCTATGTTTCCATCTTATGCCTCCATTTTATTTTAAAGAACCTTGGTATTTAAAAGATATGCATAACAGAGTTAAGATGTCCAGAGCATAGAATCAAGCTTTGGTTTATGTATTGCCTTTGAGCCTCAGATTTTTTATATACTACATATGCTGAGGAAAAATAATAGTGGAGAACGTCCTGGGTTACATTTATGTGGGTCTGTCTTCAGTTCCCCTAAAAGAAACAGAGCTTGAAGTTTAGCCTGAAAGTCAACCGATTCTGCCTTTTTATTTTAGCACATAAAACTTGCAGGTTTTAAGATCAATCATGCAGAGGCCCAGAGGAATATCGCAGCAATAAAGTATCTCCTCCCTTGGCTGTTAATTTTCTTGTTAAGGCAGGCCTTTAACTATGTACATTGCAAATCAGACCACTGTAATACCTCTAAAGTAGAACTTCATCATGTGTTGAAATTTAATGTTAAACAAGCTTAAACCCTTCATTTGCTAGCAGTGTCCTTAAAGAATGATGGATGAGGTTCACTTGACTCCAAGAACTGGAACTTCAAAGCAAACAGTTTAAGCATCTTATCAATGTGATAAAAATCCTTAAAGATCCTTACTGAGGAGAAAGAGCTCAAAGATTTCTTCATTCCCCACATCCACAATTCACAGCCATTGGAGAGGAGAGTTTGTACTTTTTTCTACAGATGTTCTTTAAACCTGCTGCTGTCAGATGCAGCAGTTACTGCTTCTGACTTTGGAACTGCTTTGGATTCCTCTTTACCCTCTTTCTTTTGCTGAGCTGGAAGCCCACATAGGCTTAAACCAGCACTGTCAGCAAAATACATCAGCCTAAAGGCTTCTGACTTCATACTCTAAGGAAAAGAAAAACGAACCTAAGTCCACAGAGCAGGGAAGTTCTTAGAGAACATTCCCTTCTAGCAAACATGTATAGAATTCCATATGCAAGGTTTTTTCCCCTTAGATTCTGAGACAGAGGGACTAGATATGCTTGGTACATCTGATAGATGGGCATAAATCATGCTGTGGCTCACAGAGAAAGGGACAGTTCTTCATTTTTATAATTTTTTTATGGTGTTGATGGCATTTTGACTATTTCTGAATGTGGTGAGCATGAAGTAAGTGGTTTAGACCCTTGCTTCTTCCCATTTCAAAGCTGTCTGCTCAGAGCTTTGAACTGTCTGATAAACCTACTGAAAAACAAAAATAAATACAACCCCAACAACAACAAAAAGGCATCAACCCCATCCACCTTAATATTAAAATTCTCAGTAAATCCTCTGCTCTGGTGTTTTTGAACTATGATTTGCCTATAGGCTTGATGATTATAGGCAACACACAGTGCAACTTCTCCACTATCACACCACTGCCAAATGTGACTCACTCCCTAGTCCCACAGTCCTGCGGGGAGCTAAACTGTGCCAGACCTTTTCACAGCTTATCTCTGTCTCTGTGCTGGATCAGCTGTGCTGGCTGACAAGTTCTATCATTATCAAATCTGGGAATTCATGAGTCATGACACAAGACTTGTGAAATTAACTTTCCAATCAAGCAGCTTATATACACCTGGATATGCACATGTATCACATGGACCCAAATGATACAATACATAATTTCATATATAGGATTATTGTATTTCTTTTGACCTCTTACTTCAGCCTTTAAGCTTTATGTTTCATAGTGTTTTCTTTATATGCTTGAAAGCTAGAAGCAGTTGTTTTGTCTTAAACAAAAAATCTCACTCATTTTCTTATTTCACTGAAGAGCTCTGGAAACTACTTTTTCAAAGAAGAAAAGAGGAAAGGAAATCAACAGCTGAGCAATGTTGTTTTGGTGGTCAGAGTCAAGGTTGAAACACAAACACATTTTCTGTCTGTCAGAAGCAGTTTTCTTTCTTCAGTGTCTGATATAACTATGCTACTCTAAGGAGTAGGCCCTGCCAAAGCATTTACAGAAAGGTATTTAATGCTATACCTTTATATATATCAGATCTTACATTTCCATGCTGCACTTGTAAGGTAGGAACATAGACAGGTGTAGAGTTTATGATTGGAACAGGCTAAAATGTGGCTATATGACAAATGGGCTTCTGCAGTGCATAAAGGCATACCTCTAATTTAGATTACAGGAGCATAGATTAAGGCTTCCAAATGGTCAATGCTTTATGAATTTCTGTGTGGAAGTAGTTGATACATAATATATAGCTTGCACATGTTATGTTTGTTTTATCCAGTTTTCTCCCTGTTCCTCTGTTTTCTGCTTTAACACCATACAGATATATAAAAGTGCTGTGCTCTGCAAAACTTGCAGGTGTCTGCTATTGCTCTTCAAGGATCGAAAAGAAGTTCTGTCACCCTCCTTTCCTTTTATCTATGGGCCCTGATTTTGTTGTAAGAGAAATAAAAAAGGGGGAAAGTCAGAAGTGTTAAATAGAGTAGGTGAAAACTACAAACATTTTTGTTTTATATGTTCATATGTTCATATGAACAGCTTATCTCTGTTCATATATCTCCATTTTCTAGAACAGAGCTTGTATCTGAGAACAGCAGATGTAAATGAGTTTGCCCAGTGAAGGGAGTTTTCCTGATGGCAACCATAGGAAAAAAGCTGTGGACCTACTCATGGTGCTTTGTTACAAGTAGACTGCCACTGATCTCCATTTCCACTGGAAGAAAGAGTAATGAGTTTAAACCTGGATTTGGGAAGATTTTGGTTAGATGTTATGAAAATATTTCTAATAGCAAAAATGAGCATGCATCAGGGTATTAGGCCTTTTCATGGCATTAGCTTGTTTCCTTCTGACCTGAATTCATTGTGAAAACCAGAGCCTACATTACAGGTGTTGCTTACATAATTAATGCACGTGCCCCTAAGTTTTAAAGGCAAATGTGAATTAAATCCTTCTGTACTGGCCCTCTCTGCAAATGCCTGTAGCATCTGAGGGGTTCTACACTGACTGTACTCAAGTCCTGTACATAGAACTTGTGTACTGTGTAAAAAAGCTGAAGTATTGCAGATACTTAAGAAACAGCTGTGAGTATTGCAGCATGTTTCTCTGGGTTTTGAAGACTTATGTTTGATAATTTGATAAGCATATGAAATTTAATAAAGTCTAATTAACATTGTGTATTACAGTGTACAAATGCTTTGTGTTTATATATCTCTCAATGATAAACAGGGCATTTCATGTCATAATGTCTGAACAGTTAGCTGCATGCGTGTTAAATGCTGCTTTTAATTAAACAATAAAGAATGTAACAACCTTTATTGTATTGTTGTAAATTTTGATGTGGTACAACAATTTGATTCCTTAAAAATTAATTGCCTAGGAGTGTGTTTAAGTGATATTGATTATGTTGGTGCTTTGTGTTGATCTGTGATACTTAACCCAGCATTTAAAATATCTTTTTTCCATTTTACATTTGTGATGCAAGAATAAAAGCAAAGTACAAAACAAATAGGCACTTGAATTCTAATAGCAATAAGCAATAAATGTCAGGCATCTGGAAATTATGGTTGCAATTTCATCAGAGTACACTTTGTTCTATTATGCCTGCATGAATTTTGCTACAGGCAAAATCTATTACAGATAACAGTTAAGAACCTTTCTAATCTACACAGATAGTCATGGAAAAATGCTAGAAAACGAAATGTTGGAAAATGTAATATTGCCAAGTAAAACTGACACTCAGAAAATAATGTGATCAAATTTAGAATTGCAGAGATAATTTCTGTAAGACCGTGTTGAAACAGAAATTTCTGGACTGTTTGGTCCTGCTGAAAGTTGTATAACTAACAACATGCATTGTATCATTAAATGTGTTTGTGTACTCCAGATAGATAGATGTTTATCTCTATACTGCGGGCCAGTTAATTTGCTTGTTTAATGATTGTTACCTGAAATAGCAGTTACCAAGTTGGGACTATACATTAGAACCCAGTACTTTTCCATTGCTAATGATTGTATTTGAATAGCAGCAATTTCTGCTCCGGGTCATCTCTATTGCCTGCAACAGTATTCATGTCATATGTTTTATCATGCATTATGATGCTTTACAACTCTTTAATTGACTCCGTAAAGATTTACAGCCTGTTGATCAATTTGAATTCTGTCGAGTTCCAAAAGTAGATTGCTCATTTTACATAGTGTCTTGGTGCCAAAGTGCCATGTTCTAGACAGCTTAAATTTATCCTGAGTTACACTGGAGTAACATAAAGCTTGGACACGAGTAAGAATGACACTTGTGCTGCAGGGGCTCTTAATATTTTGTATTTATACTTTTGCTCTGGGATATAATATAAGATTGAAAAGATAACTTGATTTGTGCTCTTTAAACAAACTCTTCACTGACTTGAAAGTGGGTATATTGAATTGCATCCATCTCTACCTTTTCAATAAGAAAGTTTAAGTTTTTCTTTTGGTGTAAACATCAGTCCTAGACTTTTTTTATACTTGCTAGGGAAGATCTCTTATGCAACAATACAACGTGCAAATATATGATTTCTATTGTCAGTTTTCTTTCTTCACTAATTAGGCTTTTTTTTCAATAACCACTAAAATGCAGATAAACACAAAATTTGGTTCATGCAGTAAGCAGCACAATAATGGAAGTGTTAAAACTTGTAACTGTACAGTGGTTGAAGTTGGGTTGTTTTGGTTTTTTATTAACTAATAGGTGTTCTGGTGAAACGTCATGAAATATTATTATAATAAGCTTAGTGAATGAATCATATCTTGCTTTGAAAATGTGGCTTCTGTCCTGGTGATTCAAATAGTCATAAGGGAAAGTCTTTGTGATCAAAATGGTTAGGGGATGTAAGGGTGGAAGAGTTTTAGGGAATGAAATTGTTTTTACCTTTTGATGTGTGACTCAGCATCAATGAAACTGGAGAACTATGAATCTCTAGAATTCTTGTCCTACTTTTATTTAAAAGAAAAAAGTGCTTTAAAAATAGATGCAAGATTGCCTCTTTACTAGTAGAATAAAAAAGTTTATTTCATCTCACAATGAAAATTAAAATGCATCTTTTACTCAGTGGTCTGGTACTTCAACATTTTTCAGGGTTTGTTGTTGTTGTGGGGTTTTTTTGGTGTGTTTTTGGGTTGGTTTTTTTTTTGTGAAATGTTGAAAGCAATCTTTGATCAATGTGAAATAGTTCATGACTTGAAACAATCTGTTTCAGTTTTGATTATTTTGGAGATTGGAAAATATAATGCCTTCTCTCTATATATTTTTTTCTTTTTTAAGAAAAAATCTCTTTAGCCATGAAAATGTTTCCTAATGCTCTTGAAAAATGAGTAAAAGGTCTTTTATAATTATATTCTAAATTTCTTTATGTTTAACTGATAGGTTTGCAATCATATTAGTGCTTGGGGAACAAATGCTAGCTTGCACTATTTGTATTTAGAAACGTTTTTGTTGAACAGAGAGATAATTTGGCTTCAGAAAGGCAAAACAAATCAGTCAAAAATGCTGCAAGCGACATGGTTGATTGGTTTGGAATAAATGTAACCACTTGTGTTGATTCCAACAGAGAGATGTAGATTTTCTGGGTCATGAAGAAGAGCCTATGCCAATTGTCCATGTAACTTGGCTGAAGAAGATACTCTCTTCCCTCTCAAGCAGATGGATTATGTTCAGAAGTTGATGACTCTGTCTGTAAAATTCAGGAATTAAACTGGCAATCTAAGAATCTTTTCTGTTTCTTTCTTACTCCCTTGCCCCATTTCTGATGATGAACACTTTGGTACCATGACCACCTGATAAAGTTGGCAGATATGCTTACAAAGGTTTTAGCAGCCTATATCTATCTTCCCCAATTATATGAGCTAAACAATCCTGAAGGTGAAAATGAATCTTTATATTAATTGCAATCCCTTACAGTACTTGTGATGTCTTCTCATGGGTGTTCTTGTTCTGAATTGTATGATCAATTCGACTGAAGAAATATAAAACCACTTTGATATTTAATATCAGAATGAAGAAAGCATATTAATGCCTTTGATGCCACTGGGGTTGCAAACCCTAGGGCCAGAATTTGTCTTGATTGCGCATATCTATGAATTTTTAAAGAAAAGAGGACAGATTCTGACTTAAATGAGACTACATGTGTGAGGAGGGTTCATATTTCAGTAGCTCTAAGATCACAATCAAACTCTAGTCTTTGGCACTATTTTTACAAGGAGATAGAACATACAACTGTAGGAAAAAATGGAACCCTTTCAAGAGATGTGTGCTGTATTAAGCACTAAGTTAATATTCAGTTTGCAGCTGGTTATACACAGTAACTTTTATATTCAGCTCAAATACTTATTTGAATAGAATTTATTCCAAATGGTGTTCAAAGATCATCTCCCTGTATACTTAGTGGGATGTCATTTTGAATGAAAATGGTTTATCTGAATAAATTTGTTCATAATTTTGCTGATTATGGGAAGAAGTCATGTGTTTTCATGTAAATTTTTGGTCCTGTAAGCCTTCTATCTCTGTTTATTGAAGTTTTATATTTGGGTAATATAAAAATTCTTGTTAATATACTAAAATGTACAAAGCATCTAGAAATCTGTTCTTCTATTAACCTGAGAGTTTTAATTCAATTACCTGATATATGTTGAGTACTTGAAATTATAATAGTTAATAGTTTTGAAGCCCTTTAATTCTAATGATCACAGAATCACAGAATATGCTGAGCTGGAAGGGACCCACAAGGATCATTGAGTCCAGCTCATAGCCCTACACAGGACCATTCCCCAAGAGACACACCGTGTGCCTGAGAGCATTGTCCAAACATTTCCTGAACTCTGCCAGGCTGCTGCTGTGCCCACTGCCCTGGGGATCCTTTTCAGTGCCCAACCACCCTCTGTTGAGGAATCTTTTCCTGAAATCCAACATAAACCTCCCTGAGGCAGTTTCATGTGATTCTCTTGGGTCCTGTCACTGTCACCACAGAGAAGAGATCAGTGTCTGCCCCTCCTGTTCCCCTCACCAAGAAATTGTAACTGCAGTGAGGTGTCCCCTCAGTCTCCTCTGCTCCAGGCTGAACTGACCAAGTGATCTCAGCTGTTCCTCACACAGCCTCCCCTCAAGGCCCTTCACTATCCTCATGGCCCTCCTCTGGACGTTCTTTCATAGCATAAGATCTTTCCTATATTGTGGTGCCCCAAACTGCTCCCAGCACTCGAGGCAAGGCCACCCCAGCCCAGAGCAGAGTGGGACAATCCCCTCCCTTGCCCAGCTGATGGTGCTGGGCTGGCTGCCCACAGGACATGGATGTCCCTCCTGGCTGCCAGGGCACTGCTGACACATATTCTCCTGGCCATCAACCAGTACTCCCAGGTCGCTTTCCATGGCACTGCTTTCCAGCATCTCCTTCTCCAGTCTGTCCATAGATCCAGGTTTTTCCCATCTGAGGTGCAGAATCTGGCACTTTCCCTTGTTGGATTTCATACAGTTGGTGATTGCTCAGTCCTCTAATCTGTCAAGGTCTCCCTGTAGGGCCTCCATGCACTGGAGACAGTACTGTCAGGTCACCAGTCTGATGTCACCCCATTCACTGTAACCCTTTGTGCCTGACCCCTGAGCCAGTTGTGCACCCCTGCCATACTGTGTTTGTCCAGCCTTGTGCTGGACATTTAGCATGCTTCTAAAAGATGGATCAAGTCTAGGTCCCACTTGAATTACCTTCACCTTGGCTTTCTACCCTTCACACATTGGTTCTTTTTCATGGTCCCAGAGGAAACAGGTCTTGCAAGTTGTGCTTGGCCAAAGATTCTCACTGAAAGTCTCTGAACAGGAGAAACTAATTGTAAAAAAACCTCATCCTTTCTTATTGGTAACATAAGTTTCAAACACCTTACTGTGAAAATCATGTCACGTCCATGTCCTAATTTGAGTCCGGACAATAACAATTTCAGGCACTTTTGGCTCTCAGATAAATTATTTTTGCTGCCCTTCTCCTGAGACCTTCCCCCAAAATACTGCTTAAACATTTAACTACTTTTAGTTTATCTTGTCCAAACTTTGTGACTAGAGGCTTAAATATGTAGCTATCCTAGTTGCAAACCTAACTTGCAAACTGTGTCTTTTATTTTATGAAACAAAAGCTGAAAATATAGCATGAGCTGCAGACATTTATTATTACCACAAATCATTGATTTGAGCATGAACATAAGTATGTGCCTTTATAGAACACAGAGATGCCAGGAGAGATGCTTTCTGGTAGGTTCACCTGTGCTTTTTGGTGACTGCAGCAGTAGAAAATTCTGTTCAATTCTGTAATCTGATGTGCTCTTTATCAGTTGCAAATCTCACAGTCTGATGAAAGCACAGTGTGGAGCAGGAATTTGATGAGTGCAGAGATAGCATGGGGCAACATCGACCACAGTCAATTTGGAACCTCACACAATTGAGTTCTAGGCTTTCTATAGATCTTTAAAGAAATGTATCCTGTAAAGTGAGAATGGTGATTCCTTTTTGAAGCTCTGTGTAAGACCAAGGAAATGTTACAAATTGGTATCTAAGTAAGCTCTGTTACTCCTACAGCACTGATGTCAAATAAGACTAGGAGTTTTTTTGTATGTAATACAACCATATGAACTATGTTGTTCTGGATCATTTTTTCTGTGTCCTTCCTGATCACTCTATTCTTTTTTTCTCTCTTTTTCCTCCACTGTGTCACCCCTCCCTCTCATCTCTTTGAAGAAAAAAATCATTATTATTTTAAATATTATTTTGTGGAGTGTTGCCACCCTGATATTCATTTACAGCCATGGAAAAAGGGAGCTAACACTTGTTATTTATTTCCTAGCTATTTCATTCCATTTGTTTATTAGCTTGTTCTTGTGGAGAGACAGAGACTTGGTGTGTTTAGAAAGGTTTGCAGTCAGCGCACCACAGGTAGGAGAATACAGTTTTAGATGGGGAACTTGCTCAGTGATGTATTTTTCTCTTGTGTTGAATGGATTGAAGATAATCTGCAGTGGAAGCTGTGACCTACTTAACACAAATGAGATTGCTTAATGGCTACTGATTGGTTGTCAGAGACTTTTCTTTAAATATACATGTCCATCATTAGCCACTTTGTAATAATGAATATCTCCTGTGTTATCCCATTTGTCTGTTTATATCAGAAAGTAATGTGTCATACTGCAAAATGCAAATGTGTTCATTGAGATAAGTTTGCTTTATCCTGATGTTGAGTGCTGTAGCTACATTACATGACATGCAAGGTGTCAACTAATTAGGTATTAACATATCTCTTATGTGATTGAATTTCAGAAATAATTTCTTTGAAGTGAATAGTTGTCTGAATTGCTAGGGAAGAGCTACCAAAAATGCCAGTGCATAAGAAATCCTGCAGAGATATTCTGTGGAAGGGATTTGTATTCTGAGGCTTGATAAGATGACCAAGGCACAGACAACATGAGGGATGGCTGGCATCTTGTGGTATTTTTGTCATCTTTATTTTGTTTCTGGTTGTGTGCCTTGTTCATCAAATGTAATGGCAGAGTTTTGCTTTAGTAGAGAGGGAAGATGTTTCTAAAGCTGTTAAAATATAAGCAAGCATAATCCAAAACTTATGATGTTTTTTCCCCACCAAATCATTATGAAACAGATGGCTATTTATTTCTGATATACAGAATTGTTGTTGTATATTGCATATTTACCACTGGAATTATTAGGAACATCTAGCTGATAGTTTCATAAATGACATAGCTGACTTTATTTAGGTTGTGCACTATTAGGGAAAATGAAGAAAGAGAACACTCAAATTATGAACCAATTATATTTGAAACAAATCCTTTAAAGGTATTGTGTTTTGGTTTTTTTTCTTTCAAAGGAGTCATTATTGGAATCCTAACAGAGTAAAATTAGTCTGCTTTAATTGAATTCATCAGGAATAAAGACAATTCAGCAAAAGGTGTTTTGAAAGTGTTATGTTGTATTGTTGATGTCTATAAATGTTGGATAAATCTGAAAATTTAGAGTTATGATTAATTTTTCAGATGTATTAAGGAATTAGCTAAATTTCCAGAAATGCTTCCACTCCAATAAAATGTGGTCTTTCAGTTTAAAGCATTGTGTTGTTCTTTAGAAACTTAATTGAAATGAAGAGGTCTGGACACATCCCCTTCACAGCTCTGACTCAGGCTCTCAGTGGGATCCGTCAGTGTTTATACACCTCACTTCAAAATCTGCACTCAGGATATTTCTGCTCTATTGTGAATGCACTGGTTGCTTTCCCAAACTGCAAATTTTTGGGCAGGGAAAAAAGTAATCTCCGTGGCCTCTGTTCTTTCATGGCAAATCAATTGTATTTTCCCTGAGTCACACAGTTGTAGTTGCTGGGGTACAGATGGAAACAAAAAGGGCTGGTTTAGTCATGTTACAAATACAGTTCTCTACATCCACAAGGGCTGAGCCCAGCTGGATAATCACTTCTGTCTATATTTGACTTCATGAAAAGTTTGTGGGTTTGGTGTGAATTAGTTCCCAAATTCATTGCACTGAAAAGTCATCTATTTGAAAGCTAGCAAATACCAATTATGAAGGTGTGCCTCCCTAGCCAATTAGAATGGACAGGTGCAATAACTTTGCTATCAACAGCTTTGATGTTTATCTATAAAGTTTGATATTGAGAAATATTTTAAAATAACATTGGAAAATGAGCCCATTAGAAAAAAAGGTTTTTACTGCATGATGCTAAAAAGGTGACTTAGGAGTACTGGATTCACTATTGACTGACTGTGTTGATACAAATTAATGCCTACTATTCAAGTGACCAGGGAAAAAAATCACTCTGGATGAAGAGGAAATAAGAGGAAAAAACTCACGTTAACCTCTCTTTAATTATCTATAAGGACTCAGATTATAAAAGAGCTATCCTTGCAGATAATTAGATTTATGTAGTTATTGTGTAGGGAGCAATTTTGCTTCTAGCCTGGCTATCCTTTGCATAGAGCAATAGTTCTTTACCCTGAAGGCAGTGGGAATGCAATGAAGCCCTATAATGACAGTGACAATAAAGCAAGCAGTTTTATTTAGAAAAAGGAACATAATAAACTGGGCAAAGTATTTGAAGTGAAATATGTAGTGATCCCTAGATTCTGATAAACCTTTTCCTAGGAACACACAAGTACTGGCTATTAAAAAGAGGAGGCTAAACCCAGAAACAAGAGGGCCCCAGGAACTTGTATTAGCTAAGCTGGCAGTGTGTGCTATTACTAATAATAACTATTTAGGGATAAGTCTCAGTTTTTGCTGCAGCTATGCTACAAAGCATTTGACAAGTGTTGCACAGTTCTGCCTATTTCCAGCATGAAGTCAGAGAGCTTTTTTCTCCTTACTTTGCTCATTACTTTTCTTTATTCAGCTTTCAGCAAGATCTTTAAAGGCTTATTTTACAGGTGCAGTTTCTCCAAAGTAAGCCATGATTCATCCTTGCACAAAGCTGTGGCATAAGATAGAGTATCCTAAAAGAAGTTCTTAGATTACTCTTCAAACATTGGGGAACACAAAAGCATAATCTCTTGAAAGTAGTTTGTAGTTGATATTTTTCTCTTGCTTTTTGGGGGGAGAGAGAGGGGGCTTTGTTGTTGTTGTTGTTGTTTTGTTGTTGTTGTTGTTGCTGTTGTTGTTCTCTTTTGGTTTTTTTGCTGCCAAAAGTCCTGATTATGGATTCATAAAAAAGACCCAAAACCAAACCCTGTGTGTGGTGAGTGACAGAGATCTGGCTAAGTCAAGTTTGATGGAAGTGTAGTGGGAACAGGTTGGGGAGGTAAGGTGTCTAAAGGACCTTTGCCTGTTCCTCCTGCTCAAGGTCTGTTTTAGATTCCACCGAGTCTGTCATGTTCTGTTTCAGTGTTTTCCCACAGACTGTGCTTTCCTTCATTCTGTGATCTTAGTATTTGCACTCAGAGGGTTTGGCTTGCACAGCACCCAGCTAGAGTCGTGCCCTATTTTTTGACAGTGGCGTGACTGTTTCTTCTGAGGCAGATGTATTTATTTTCATCTTTCTACTGTTCCTCCCAACAGTAACTTTATAGTCAGGTGAATAGGTGGCATTTTGCTATTGTTACCATCCATCTTCAATTTTTCAAATAAAGACAGTTCACGAGGAAGAGAATAATCCACATTCTTGCTGAATTGCTCCCTGCTGCTGGTATAGGACTTGCATGACAAAACTCTTTATCCTGAATGACCTTGGGGTATTGTATGCTGATATTTTATGGAGATAATCTGTGTGGACACTTGCTGGTAACCTCAGGCAAGCCAGACTGGGACCTGGCTGCAGAAAGCACCTCTGCATGTGGTGCCAGCATCTTAACAAACTCATATAAGAACAAAAAGCACATATATGAGCCAGCAAGATTGTCAGTCACCTAACTGCTAAAAAAAAAGAAACAAGAGCTAGTTTCTCCTCCTTTTACTCACTTCATATACTTGATTTAAGTTTATAGCTCCAGGCTACTCTTCCACCTGTGTGCAAGGGGGGATGTGCAGTGGACTAAAAATTTATTTGCCACCTCCTCCTATTTACTCATAGACCTACATAGCTGCCTACAGCAGTTACTTCACAAAAAGTGTGTGACTTCCTTTACAGAGGCGGAGGAGGTGGCTTACTCTAGTTATTCCAATTTACACATTAGCACTTGCTTGAGATGTTCCAGGAGTACAAGCTGGTCCTTTTCCTCACCATATATGTGTATCTTTATGGAATAGATGCTTTATCAGAAAGGCAGCTCTAATAAAATTGTCTTCCAAGGAATAAAGAATGGGAATTGTAATATATGCTGTGTGTAAATGAGAGCTAAAAGAAGAAAAATAAGACTCAACCTGAAATCCAACTTATATCTTTAACTTGGTCAGCTTTTGGTGAGAATGGGGCTAGGTACAACATCATAACAAAATGATTTTGTGTGATTAATTGCAGTGGTATTTGTAATACCTCCAGTTGCTTTCACCGGGTTGCTACTAAAGAAATCTCTCAGTTGACAGCAAAGTGATTGGTTAATGGCAGACATGGGGAATAATTGACAACTCAGGCAAAACATCTGGGGATGAAATATATTTTGTCAAAGAGCTAAAATTCTTGTGTTGAGAAAATGCATTTTTTCCCCTCTGATCCATTCCGTCAACAAAATACTTTTCATCAGAAACATCAAAGCCGTTTCATCTGAAAATTTCATTTTTGAATCCCTTTATCTATTCTGTTGACAAAAATTTCTGTCAACTGACTCAAACTATTGTATTAACAAATTTCTTTTTGTCAATCAAGATTTATTCTTTTGGCAAATGCATTCTATAATACTCTGTTTCATTCTGTGCAGAGAACACATAAGTCAGACTCCATCTTAATTTTTAGGAAGAGAAAGTTAGAAGTAAATGTAATGTCACAACTGCTTATCTGCTGAATCTGTCCACTGATTAGGCTTATTTTAAATATATCCAGCTGAATTAAAGTTTCTGCTGAATAATACACAAGTTGAAGAAAGGAAATTGTTGGTGCAATATAATCACATTTCTCAATGTTTTCTTTGCAGAAATCTGCCTGCTAATTACAGCTTTCAGGCTCACAATAGAAAGATGATCTCTAATGATCTGGTTTCTAGATGTTGAAGAACTGGAGGTTTATGGTAATATCACTACTTATAAGGAACTACTGAAATAGAAAAAAATATTGCAGGCACCCCAATGTATTCCATGCTAATTTAGAATGGATTAATTTTGCACTTTAATGTTAATTTCATCTCTGGAGTTTTTTCCCTTTATTTACAGAGGGGCTGCAAAGCAGTCACTTTCTATAAGGGCTGCAGTATGCAATCAAGCCGACAGGTCATCATATATTGGCATCTTTCATTAGAATGTTGGGAATTTGGTGTGTCATTTTACTGCAAATATTGTATGATTGATTGATTGACACTAACCAAAATTTGTTTCTTCATCTACTGTTGCACCAAATACTGAGACTAATGAGTTGCATGTACTGTCAGTAATTCCTAGAAAAATATGGAGCATCCAGTCAAGGGAGTTTTTTGCTCAACAATATTTCAGATACTTTAAGAAGACATTCCTAAATTGTTGTAGAATATGACTTGTTTAGGCTGAATTTTGCTTCCAGAAATGTTAGCCCTTGTCAGAAAACAAGAACTACAAGGGAAAAAGGCAATTATTTCTCTCCTGTTTAACAAATCAGAGAAAGCCAGGACAACAACTGTACTTCTCAGAGTTATAGCTTCAAGAGAATATTGGTTTTGGGTAATACATAAGCAGTCTAGGTATCCTTGACTGCCTTATCACTAAGGGAGTTTTCTTTTTTCTTAACCTGGGGAACCTGTATTGACCACAGCTGCCGTAATCACAGAGGAAACTGCTAGGAAGAATGACTGGAAATAAAGGAGAAGTGTGCTTCCTCAAATGGAAAACTTGATTCTGGAAAAAAACTCCTTTACTCCAGGGAGAACACTTGCTTTTAGTGGATGTTGAACCTTGTTGGAGTTGTTCTAGACCAGCCCAACACTGGGTTTGTGTGCATGAAGAGAAGGGAAGTGTGAGGAGTTTGGGCTGTTTGTTGGCTGTACAGACACCAGCCTGACTCTGAACATGTGTGCAACCTCATAAGTCAAGAGAAATATCCAGGAACTTTATCCCTGATGGGGGCCAAGTTAATTAAGAGGAATGAAAAGAATAAATCTGTTCTATGGATTTTTCCAGTGGTTGTTCAGTGGAAGCTGGTTTCACTAGGAGCTGATTACAGTTTAATGTGTTAGCACAAAGAAAGCACAATGATGTATAGAGATTTTTTTACATAGAAACTAAAAGAGGAAATTTTGATATTTTACGGCTTTCTCCAAAGATCATCAATATTTTACTGTTTTGCTTAATGAAGGCAATAATCACCCATGTTCTCTACAACCTAAAGTCCCTCTTCCCTCACCTCTCTTTCTTCTTTCCCATTGACATGAAATGAGAGAGTCAGATGTGAAGGGGGTGTACAATGAGTATGTTGCTGAAAGAGAAAGGCTGTGCTCTAACACATCTTTTTAACTAACTTTTTTAACTAACTAACTAACTAACTAACTAACTAACTAACTAACTAACTAACCCTTCTTGAGGTTGGTGAGATTCAGTCACTGATCCTATGAGAAGAAAAAGTGGCTTGGAATTAGAATTTTCTCTAGGAGCAGTTTTCACGGTGTCTTTTGAGATGTGTGTGTCTTCTCCTTGGAGACAAAATTTTCATGTTACTTTTATTAATATCGAATTGCTGGCCTCCCCCATTATCACAGTATAAAACAGTAGTGTTGGGAGGTGGAACTCATGCTCCTCCAATTCACTTTGCCTGGCTAGGAAGAATGAAATAAATATTGCAATTTCTTCCTAACATGAGTGTGCAGCAGTAAAGATTTGGTGCATAGCTTGAAACAACCAAATGAGTATCTGTACTTGGTGCAACCATATCAACAAGGCTTCAGTTAGAAATCGTTACTCCTCATGAAAAGCATTTTCAGGTTAATCACGGCACAATAGGGGGAATGTGGTGGAGAGGACTGGGCACTGTAGACTTGGATTTGCCATTTTCCTTGGGAGAGTAATTTATTTTGTTTCCTTATCTGTAGTATAAAAGAGGAAATAAAGATATTTGCTCTCCTTTGTGAGGAGTTGGCATACCCATAGTATCACAGAATAATACACTGCTACAGAAACCACTCATCATAAGAGTTAAATCACAATGGAAAGCTTGTCTAAAGTTTGTATTTATTTTAGTTTCTCCTGTAGACAGGTTGAACTATGTTCTGTACTCCCAATATATTAATTTATTTTGTTCTGCTGATTCATTTTGGCCATAGTACAGCTGAAGGAGAAGGTTCTGCACTGTTTGTTAATACTATACATTTTAAATTATATGTTTGTTTTTGAAGCTTTTAGCTTTTTGCTGAAGCATTAACAGTAGGATAAAAAAGTGCCACAATGTTTGCTATTTGTCCCTGCAATGACCCTGATTTTACTTAAGAATGTTAAAGTCCATTGAGAGAATAACTCTTATCTATATCAATTCTCATGATTTCCTAAAATCAGCCAGATAGAAAATACAGCCTGCAATACCTGTGAATACATGCATCATTTTGTCCTTCATGATATATTAGTGGTGTCAAGTGCTGATGAGATCATAGTTGATAGTGGTTGATGATATAGGCTGAATGGGTGGTGAGTTAAAGCTTTTTTAAATCCATCTGTTCCAGAATTCACTCAACTGGATTCAACCCCCTTCCATCTTTTGTCAGCTGATGTAAAATCAGGAACATCTCTACTGAAGGCAAGTCAGTTATGCTGTGTCAAAGAGGTGAAGGTAGGAAAAAATGATTAATTCCTGCTCTAGTCTTGTTTGATTAAAGCAAGCTCTGTCACAGAAGCCCATGGAGTTTTATCTGCTAAAAAGCTCTCAGAAGCAATTGCATGCTGACCAATTGCTGTAAAACATTATGGATTTTGTTTTTAACTGAGGCTATTATATACACTTTCCTAAAATCCTTGGTGTTCCTTTTTCTTGAAAATATTGCCTTTTAATGTGAGCAAAAGCAGGGTTTGCTTCTATTCTTGAATTATATTAGTTTGCTTGTCAACCATCCAGCAATACATTGCATTTTGGTCAGGTGTAATCTAATCATAGAATCATAGAATATCTCAGCTGGGAAGGGATCCATAAGGATCATTGCTATAGGTCTCTAAACATTTTGAACATGGCTAGTTCACTTAATTATTTATTTCTTCATTAGAGCAAATATAAAAATCTGCAAACTGCTAGGTAAGCATGGAGTGCTGCCAGAATTTTGTTGTGTAGTACACCATTTTCTCATCTTTTATGCATATATATGTATAGTCTAGCTGGTTCCTGTGGTGCTGATCTGGGGATCTCAGTCTATTTCCTTTGATTGTGATGCTGGGATGAAAAAATATCTGTGGCAATGAGGTGATTATTTAGAAGGAGCTCTATATCTGTCCATATTCATTAGTATGTGCTAACTTGTATTGAGCCCTAGCATTTTACACTGTGACTTTTATTCTTGCTTTGGTATTTAAATCTCCTTGATCAATAGCATGTTACATTGTCATTTTCTGCTTGTTGTGACAGCTTTCTGTACTCAGTCTGTCTCTCCAACACACAGCATATGTGCACACATACTCCTAAGAGGGAATCATCATTCATCCCACTCCATTGCGTGCATATTGCCCAAATTTATGTAGACAGAGATGGCATTCTAGGGATTCTCAGTTAAATTTTGGATAAAGCTGATGGCTGTGCCATTTGAACTGATTGCATAAGTAAGGTCAGCACTAGGACTTAAACTGCCTTAAAATGTAAGTATTTGACAGGCCTTGGTGCTTGAAATCAATGTAAAATGTGCTATAAATTGGTTTATTTAGATACCACTTTTGTGCCTATATCTGTGGTCATATTAGGTGCTCTACTAGTGGGATTAGCAACTTGCTGTCTACATTCCAGACAGACATAGAGGATTTGTATGAAAAAAATAAGAATACAACTGAGCGAATCATATGCTGCATAGCACAAGGCTGAAATACTGTGCTTTCTGTTACTTTATTTGCATATTTATGCAACATATAAACATTACTGTTCCAACATTTCTCAGTTTAAATAAGGTTCTCTTCCTGAGAATGAAAAATGGTTTAAGAAGAGCTCGCCTTTATATACAAATGACTTGATGGCTAAAGCAAGGAACAGATCGCTTCCAAATAACAGCTGCATCAGAAATATGTAGTGCAGTGTAAGCTATGAAAGAGACAAATTCCATTCTCTGACTTGCTGATACTGCCAGGTTGTCCCAATTGCTCAAGATATAGAATGGATAAAAGGCATTTGGGGGGTTCTGAAGCTGCATTAGTCATTGCATCATGGGAACATCTTCGTTGTGTGCAATACAAGACTTGGGGGCAGGATCTTTTGATCTGCTAAATTCCTTTTGCCTTTGTCCTTATGCACCTTTCCAAGTTCTGCTGCTTTGCATTCTTCTTCCCCAACTGTCTTTCTGTGTTGGCTTAGTTTGTGCTTGGACCAGATTTGAGCATTCCAGTGAGTCTGATTGTTTCACTTCTGTGAACCTATTTCTGTTCTATTATGTTAGTATCCTGTTTTTGCTGAGCAAAGCAGCACAGCAGGTTCAGCAGCTGCCAGTGGCAGAGAACATGCCAGACTAAACCAAGAGCAGCTGTTTCTCTTTTTCTGAGATTTGAAATGGGTTCAGTGTCAAATTTTTATGTCTTTCTTGATATTTTTCCTCCTAACCAAGAATATCTGTGAGACATAATAAATAACTGAGACTTAAAAGTGACACCTGTCAGTGGACAATCATGTTTTCACTGAGCTGTACAGAAGATGAAGTCAGAAGAAGATTGAGTCAGGCCAAACTCCCTATTTAGTGCCCCACAAAATGTTTTGTTCAGCTGATGTAATACCAGAGAGAAACCAAACCAAGAAGGCAGATAGACTTGAGCTAACATGGGCAAACCAGGCATCTTCCCCCTTTGTGCCCCTTATCCTGTTGGATGTTGTGGAATCCTGTGTTTCCTCCTGCTGACAAGTGTGTGAGCTCCTGTCTGATTTAGGTGTTTGTGATAGAAATGCTCAAATTGGAGAGGAAAGTTGCCTCAAACTTTCCAGATTTTCTGACTTTGAGCATTAGACTCTCCTTCGGTGTGTTTGAAGAGAGATTGATGACCTTTTTACTCACTGGAGTATTCTAATTGATTTAAATGAGCTCTATTTAATTGGTTTAAATTATTTTAAGTGTCTAATTTTACTATTCAGTGTCTTAAGATGTCTGTCATAATAGCTGCTATAAATATGCATATTGACTTTCAATAAACACTTGCCTGTTCTAGCTCAATAATCTAAGTGTTGCCTAATATTGGATGGGGATGGAATTGGCCTCTGTTCACTTGAGGCTTCCTCTTGAGGTCAGTGAGGCTTTCTGTGAGCTAGGACAGCTAGATTAGGATCACAAGAATTTGGGGGCAAGGGTTTTCCTGTAGAATGTAGACTCTAGTACAGTCTTTCATTTTTTAGATGAATATGGGCTAATACTCTGCTGAACAGTTTCCTCTCTGCATTCCACTGTCAGCCTGTGCAGAAGTAAGTGATAGTAAGTGATAGGAAGACATATGGATGATACCAAGGCAACACAAGGCTTGGCTGGTGCCTGTGGGGATGGGCCCATCTCTCCTTTTGAGCCTTGAAAGGTCTGTTTGGTCTCAATGGCTCTGGGGGCTAAGTGGGGATAGATTCACTTCTATTTCTCTGGAGTTAGCAAGACTTGCTCTTTGGCTGAGGAAGGGGACTTTGTGAGCCAGCTTATTTTGACTTCAACCTTGCAGCAATTCTCCCATTTTGAAGACTTTTTAAATTGCCATCTGTTTTCTGTTTGTTTATTTTAAAGCTCTCACATTTCCACCCCGCCACATTCCCTTCTGGGTAAGTGGGCTAAAATGAGTTTGTGTGCTGCAGTCTCCTCTCTTCAAGTGAAATACCTAATTGCCACTAGTGACACACAAAGACAATGTGTGAGAGTAAGGAATGCTACAGAAATATCCTAGAGCTGCTATTAAGTACAAGCCAGTAAAGCTTTGGAGTCAGAAATGACTTTTCCACAAACTGGTGTGCTCCCCACAGTTTTATCTCCTGCTGACTAGCAAATACACCACCCAGGTGCATTTCTTATGTCCAGAGGTACTGCAGGCTTCTTAAGTGGTGATTTTTAATTTTTTTTTTCATTGTACTTGTTATTGGCACTGTCAATTAGCTCTATTATTACAATACATCTCTCTTGTGGATATTTATTTTTAAACTTAAGTCACCTCTAACCCATTACTATCTAAGTGAGAATGAGGCTCTTTTGTATTGAATAGGGATGGCTACAAATGAAGAATTAGCTTCATTTCTTTACAGAGTATTATTTGTTTCTTCAACTTTCATCCAGCTTCCCTATGTGAACAAGACATTAGGAAAATCTATCATATTTGTTATATTTCCATAGGCTTATAGCCATAATCCAGCTGAAAATATATATTGCTTGGTGTAAGAATAGGATATGTATCTTGCAACCAAATTTCAGCATTTTGTTTGCTTTTGTCTGTCTTTACCTACCATGTTAATGTGAAGCTGAATCTGGAGCTGAAAAGCAAAATAAAGTACAGCTCAGCTGAGGTTTCCCTGAGGTGACATGACCTAGAGATTAGGTTGAGATAAAGTCTCATTTTGCTTGATGGAAGTATTCTGCATTACACTGGGATGTTTGTCTGCAGTGATATGAGTTACACTAAATTACTATTACTGTTCATGGACAAAAGAATTTTGTTTCATCATCATCTATTTCATCTCCCTGAGTCTCGCACTTTAGCACTAAAATAGCTACTGCTGAATTTCTTGGTATTTGTGAAAATTCATAGCTGATGGATCATTCCAGTGACTTTGGAAAAACTACAGCATTGCTATTTTACCATCTGACTTGCTGTGTCCTTCTTGCAATTTCCAGCATGCCTTGAGAAATTTATATTCTGTACTTGCATGATCAGTGTAACTGAGGCTTCAGTGTAGCTGGTGAAGTTGCACATGGACATTCAGGTTTAAATCAGTGTTAAAAAAAAATTTCAAAAACTTTCTATGAAAAGCACGCACCCCCATCCTGAGAGATTTCTTAAACCAGTTTTCTTTTGAGTTTATGTGACTGTTCACTTTTTTTACTTCTACTTTTAAATTTAAATTGAAAAAAAAATTATTTACATTATGTAGAAAAATAATTAAGGAATCTGCTGTCAATACAAGACAATGGAATTAAAGAAATTTGTGTCATAAACAGAGACTGCTACTATAAAAAGACATGCTGTATAGGACAGTGATAATTCATATGACAAGAAAGGACAATATAAGCAATAGCTAAATTAATTCAACATGAGGATTTTGGAAAAGGTTTGCATTGGTCAATGAAAAAAATCCCAAACAAAACAAGCAAGAACCAAGCCAAAAGTAAACTACAAACCCCAAAAAAATCAAACCTATTAATTTCTTTGTGATGAAGATAGGGAAAAACTAAAGACGTTAAAGAATCTATTGAAAGGATATCTCCACCTGATTTGGTATCTTCTCCAGGAAGCAAAATATGCACTGCTCCAATATTTTAATTTTTTTTCACTCTCTGATTACATCATGCCCCCAGGTTGTTGATATTCCCTCACAATTATGTATAAAAATGTGTATACGTTTTACTATATTTATACCCGATTATCTTATCATTACATGACATATTAACAGGTGAGTTAGTACTCCAAATTAATCTATTTTAAACCTTTGATTTGTATGATTTTCTAAATGGTGTTGGAACTCTCAAAAGCTACAAAATATTCCAGTTTGGTTTTGTGGTATGCTTTTATGTTTTGGGGTGCTTTTTTTTAGAATTATACTCTAATAGTTAACAGAACTTGATTTAAAATATATTTATATCCTCAGTGATCCTATTGCTTTGCAATTCTACATACAGACATTCTATTGGTGAAATGATAAATGATTACCAGCCTTGAAAGGAATACTTGTTGTTTTCTCACATCTGATTTCACTCTGGGTATTCTGGAGCATAATGCATAACCAAGTGTTATTTTCTAGGAACATTTCCTGGTTTGACTGACCAATGAACAGTAAATCTTTTTCAGAAGGGCTAATAGTAAGTTATTTTTTTCAGTTTCTATATTAGATCCGATCTCAGATACAATCCAACATAAATATTTGAGGCTACAGGGAAGTGCAGTTTACCATAAATCTGGTAAACCTATTCCTCCCATTTTCGTCAAGGCCTACCATGATTTATTTTTGTTCCCTGGTTCATTCCAATTTCATACGGATCTTGAAATATGTTTACCTATTCACTTTCTTGTCCTTAGATGATTCTTGTTGAAGATGCTCATAGAATAAACATGTTATAAGACTTGATGTAAATGAAAATGCTCTTACTCCAGTCAGTACTTGCACTAGGGCCTGGCTTGAGGGGACAAATGTGATTCTGCTCTAAAGCACAAAGTGGTGGAGGTCAGGGGGATGTTCAGAGATTGCAGCATCATGAAATTGTGTTGTGGGGCTGGCTGGGGATGCAGTTCTGTAGTTCCTTTTCTATACATCAGAGAGAGTGAGATGTCTCCCAGAAGCACAGCACACTGGGCTGTGTGGTGTTCTGTGAAATGTCTCACAGGTCCAGTCCCCTCTCTGCCCCTCCCATGGGGCTGTCTTGAGACTGCAGTAAAAAAATAAATAAAAGTACCTCTTAAGATTTGCATTCATACCTCCTGATAGAAATAGTCCCCTCCATGATGCACTGGCCACAGGAGGGGACAGAAATTGTCTACTCCATAAGTGACTGTAGCCAGAGGAAATTGAGCAGATATGCAAAATATTCCAGTCTGGCAATTCAGCTTCATCCTAGTTTTTCTTCATTAAAATGTAGGTTCATGCTACCCATTCTACCTACTCCTTAGAATGATCTCAGTTTGGAAAGAGCAGATTTGAGTTCATAAAGATGGCAACTTAAAAATATACTTTTAAGATCATTTAGTTGTCTTTTTCTGTAAAGCATTGCATTTCCATTGACTTTGATTTGTGAGATCACTCTTTCCTGGCTGTTGCTAGGACAACAAAAGCAGTATTGTACTTCAGTACAAATAGTACATTGTATCTATTAGCCTTCAGAAATACTGCTAACATAATCAATATCAAATATATTGAATATGTTAGATTTTTAAATTACATTTACAGTGGAAAACAATTTTATTTTCAGTGTACTTTAACATCAGTATGGCTCTGTATTGATTTTTATTTCAACCCTCGTGTTCTGGTGTCTGGCTTGGACATTATATTGGTATTCCTGCTGGAAATCCAGCTTTTCTATGTAAGAGGAGTCATGCTAAATGGACATAACTTATGACTTAGAAGAACAGTTACTATTTCACTGCATTTGGAAATCCAAAAGATTTGGAAGACTTTCTATTGTAGCTATTTAAACCTTCTCCAAGATGTGCTTTGAATGAAATTATTCTACTCCTGAAAAAATGGCTGCAAGTGAATCTGCCAAGGACCAGGAGCTTGCCATGGCATGCCCTGCAAAAAGAGGTTCTGCTGATCTCACTTGGAGTTTGAGATCACCCAGCACCCAGCTGGAGGGAGGGAATTACAGAGAGGCTCATTTGAGAGTCTGAACTCTTTCAGATACAGTAAATAATTAAGAAAGCTCTTTAAAACACACTGACAGTAGTTAAACCCAGGTGATTTGAAAACTATTTAAATTCAGGTGCTGCTCAGGTTAGGCAGCCTAGCAGTAATCCTATTTTTTGCAGTATTACTGTATCATAACTATAATGTCATCATGGTTGAGTTAACATCTAGACTGAGAGACAGGTGGTAGTTTATGTCCCTTAATTGTATCTTCTAGGATTTAAAAGCAATTGAGAGTTATACACAACAGAATGCTAATCCATGTGTAAATAAAATTACTCCATACTCTATTTTTACTTTTTTGGGATGGCAAGTAACCACACTACTTCTGCATAGCTTGGACATAGAATTTTATTGTATACTATAGGCAGTGTTGTTATCCTACTGCTCTTATAGCTAAATATATTATTTAGAGATCCCTGGTTTTCATGGAGAGAAAATTTTAAACACCTGCTTGAAACTATAACATGCACTTAGTCAGGGTTAAGTATATGAACATGCACAAAGCATTTAATCAAGCACCTCCTCATTGCTAGAGGGCCAACCAACTGCTAAGCCCTCTAAGATGGTTTCTAGCTCAAAGTTTTCCAGCTGAAGGGCACAGTATTTACTCATTTTTTAAAAGATAAAGGTCAAGAGGAATCAAAAATCTTTCTTTGTAGACATCAAATTTCCCATGCTCTCCACCACCTCTATGTGATATCGTACATTGCTTCATCTATTTGATGAGCAGTTAATGAAAGTATTTAATTTTTGACTTGTGCATTATTTGATAACATCACAATCTACAATTGTTCAGGGATTTTTTTGTTTGTTCATTAATTTGGGGTTGTCTTTTTTTTTTTCTTTTTTTTTTTTTGAGGGGTTGGGGGTGGTTAGTTCTGGGATTTTGTTTTAAATGCATGAAGAAGGAAACTGAAGTTTTAGAGTTTGGGGTCGGGTGTTTAGAGATGGTGATTTTTCCTCAACTTTTACTGAATGCAGTGGGAATTGTCCCAGTGCATATCAGGATCAAGCCATGAAATCATTATGTAAAATACTTTAATTGAAAGTGTTGTCTTGGCTTCTCAAAGAAACCTAAATGCTATTAAAATTCAGGGGAATGTGGGCATCTAGCTTCTTTTCACTCTGTTCAAGATCTCGGCCAATGTTCTCTAAATAAATTAGAATTTTACTTGTTTCTGACCAAAATAATAATTTTTCCATTTCTGGGTGGTTATATAATAGTAATTTCTCTGCTTTTGTGTGCTGGTGTGCCCAGGCCAATAATGGATTCTTTGATGCAGCTGTCTTGAATTCCATTTACTATGTTTTTGGCTGCAGTTTCTGTTCTTTGTAGAACACAGTGTAGAAGACCTATCTTAAATTTTTATTCTGATAATTTAAATTATTTTTGTAGAGAGGAGACACCTTTTTTATTTGCACATAGTTTGGCCTTCATTTTAATCCCTAATTTTCCAGTAAGACTGAAGATAAGAATGTCTGATTTAATGATTTAATCTCTCTTTTTTTTTTTTTTTTTTCCTGCTGTTGTATTGTCACTTAACAGAAGAGCTACTGAGAACATTCTGTTCTGTTTGACTTAAAAAACCCAGCAAACAAAAAAACCCTGTCAGGTTCATAGCAGCTCATAATGACTCATAAGAATCCTTGTGGAAAACAACCAGGTAGATTTTTATGAAGATATCCAGTGGGATTTTATTTTTCTGGAGGCTTCATGTCTGCAGTGTGTTAAATGTGTTTAAAATAGACTTATAACTATGTTTGCTTCATCACTGATGAAATCCAGGTGTTTTTTTTCTTGACAGACTTGCACAGGTTGAAATAAGGACTCTATGTGTGTGTAACAAATGTAACTTTGTATTACAATGCTACTTCATTTAAATATAAATCTAAACGTGAATTGTTCTCTTTTCTGTGGAATGAAATTTCTTCCCCTATAGTATTGCAATTTGTTGTTATTTTAATCTTACTGAACCTTTCGAGCTCTGTTCAAGTTTTGAAGCCAAGTGAAATTCATGAACCTTTTTTTCTTTGCATAGTTATTATTTTGTATTACTTGTGCAGTCCATTTTTTCTCTGATATCCTTGTTAAGGAAAGACATGAGTAAGTGTTATCTCTAGATAAAGCTGGATTGGCAGGAAGAAGGAAGAAGAAATTAGATTCTCCCATTGATCTTTTTTTCACATATTCTCTCTGTTTCCATTCTGTTTGCTCCCTAATGCATTCTGCTTCCTGGTCCCTCCTTTGAATTTATTTTTTCTTTTGTTCTGCTCTTCTTTTAAAATGTTTAAATTCAAGAACAGTTGCTGAATCTACAGTTTAAGTGGTTTTGAAATCACTCTTGTCTAGTGCATCTTATGGGGATTCAGGAACACGCAAACACTGTCAAACGCTGAAGCATTTGTGTCTAAACACAGGAGCCACTGACAGGGTTTTCTGGTAGCAGCAAGTGGAACTAAGACACAACAATGCTTCAGCCACCTTATTTGTTTCATGCCTACAGTCTGAGTGGCTTGATGAAGTAGAAGAGTTTTAAATACTTCAGGAGCTATGACTGCAGGCATTTAAAAAAATCTAGCCTTGTACTATAATAACATAATGTGCTGTTTCTTTCCTGGAGAGCACAGAAATAGTGGCTGTTGTGTTGTAAAGTTCAGCATTTTATTGGGTGCAAGTCTTCAACTGGCATAAACCAGGTTTGTTCTTCCAAGTTTTAACCAGACTCAGGAAAGGAACCAAATATAACATGGTTATTAACATTCCTATTGTGGGGGAGGTGGTGTAAATCAGTATGATTCTGCAGCTGGTTTCATGGAACCAATTTGCACCATTTTTTATGGCAGCAGATATAAAACGAGGGAAGTTTTGGAATAAATCTTATCAAGCCAGATGACAATCTAACTATGAGTGTTGAGAAAGGATGGATTTTTAGCCAAGTCTTTGTTTTGGGTTTGATTTTTTTTTTCTGTAAAGGTATATCCTTAACTGTACACTTTAAAATATTTACAGTAGTCATTAGGACAATAGTAACTATACTTTGATTTTTACAGTCAGAACATCTCTACTTGCTCTGCATTATAGAGCATAAAAAAGATTTGTAACAATGAATAGTGTTATTTGAGCATTTCTTGTGAAATCATTTGAGCTGGTCTTCCATTGATAGAGTCAAATCTGGCATGAAATTAAATCCAATTCAAGAACCTCATGAATAGCAAGGGAATGTCTGGCCACTAAAGTCCTCGCAATTACCTTGTGGTCTTTATAGGATGGGTGTCCTGAAAACCAAAGTGACAAATCTGTCTGTGTTTGAGTGGTCATCTATGCCTCAGTAAGCAGACTTTAAAGACAGGTTCTAAAGCCAGAGGCACTCAGATAGACTCCATTAGAAAACCATTCCATTTCCCTTCATGGTCGGAAGATTTAGTATCTTAGGGGCTTTTGCTCCCCAGTCTATAGTAGTGTTTGATAAAGGGGAGGGAGAAGGAAAAAAAGAGGGTGGGGGGATGCAACGTGGATTCCTAGTACAAAGACTCTCTATGTAATATATTTAACTGTCAAGAGCCTTTTCTTTTGAGTAATGTGCAAGCTCACAAGAGAACTGAAGTTGTCAAGAGTTCTTGTGGTGAGGGCGTTGTAAGAGATGCATCCGTGACAAGCAGTATTGTCAGGGTCTCCAAACTATATTTGCCTTAAATTTGTGTGGGTATTGGTTTATTTATATTTCATTTTTTATGCTGCTTTTATTTTTTTTCCTAGATTTTTGAAACACAAGAACAGAAGAACCTATTCTAAGACCTGGACAAAATGTCGTGTTCCTGTGGACAGATGGCAGGATTCCACAGAAATCTGGGGACCCCCAGTGAAAATATGGTATTCATGTAAATATATGCAAGGCAGAGGGAATAAGGATCCTCACACTGTACTGTCACAAAATCCCCCAGATGTATCAGTTAGTGTGGTGGCCAAATTCAATCCCCTTTTCCCTCATTTCGTGTTCATTCCCCAAATGCAGAACATAACATTGCTGAAGTCCTCTGGCCTTTCATTTTCACTGTGGGATTGCAATTTGGCAGATAAAATATCACATAACAAGCAAACTCCATCCTACTGAGTGTGTTTTCTCCAAAAGCTGGGCTGGGCACATAGCAAACCCTTTCTGTATAGAGAGTTTCTTCTTTAATCTTCTGTATAACCACATCTCTTTGCAGACCTCTGAGGGCCTGGAGGCTGTTATTTGGGGCTATCCTCTTTGGTAATGCAGCAATATAAATGCTTCTAATACCTGAGATAAATGCATCACTCCAAATTTCAATATCTCAAAAAGAGCCTGGCATTCTGTATGTGGACACTCGCTGCTGAACTCTGACATTGGGTGTTGAGCTCTGCACTGTGAATAATGCAGACAAAATAGTCTCCAGGTGCTTTGCTGGCTCTGCTCAGATTCAGCCTATGGAGCTGTGTTTCAGTCCTGATGCAAACTGCATTATAAACACTCTTTGCTTCTGCTGACAGCAGAGAAACCACTCTGGGATAAACACCGGCATTAGCGCAAAATGTCTCTAAAGAATTCAAGTATTTCATCAAAAGATTTATCTCTTGGTTCCTGTGGTTGTTTAAGGCTGTGCAATGACCCATAGGCAGAAGCTATGTGATGGATAGCCCATCAGTATTTCATATCGCCCCAGCAGCCACCCTATAGAAAGGGAGACTGGAATTAAAAGGTTAATATTTGTTAAAAGCTGACACTTTTTAGTCTCAAAGTTCCAGTTCCTGAGGGAGAAAAAAAAATTGATTTACAGGATATATTTTAGAGTTGGGACTTGAAAAGCATATTTTATTTGCTTTGTTTGCTTTTTGAAAAATTTCAGTCCAGGAGAGAGTTGGTGCAACTCTAAGCCAGGCAAGTTCCATTGAAGTCAAGGCAATATTTTAGTTCTTTGACTGGAATCCTGTCCCTTAGTTCTTAATTAGTTAATGACTAAGATGAGATATGCTGGCAAATGATTGCAAGGGAGGTGCAAGTACCGTTTATATTTGTATTTCAGTCAATGTCTGCATTAATGTGGTAATTTATTGCTGTTGGTTCTACAGATAAACCTGTGTATGATCCTATATGAGCACTGAAATTGCCTGAGAGAAAGTGAAGAAACCAGAAAGTGATCCCTCAGCAGGTAATAACTCCACTTCTACACTTCAAGTCCTCATGAAGAACTGAGTCCTCACACTTCCCAACCAGTTAAAGTGCCCTTCTGCAACACAGAGAAAACAAATTCCCAGCCAGCTTAATTTTATTGAAATCAATGAAATACTAGCAGCAGAATAATTTGCTCTACTTTGAAATTATGCTTTGTATTCCAGACCCCTTTTTCATTTGATATAGTGAAAAGGGCACGATAATTCCTTCAGCTGGTTTAGGCATGAGTCACTATTGCTCCTTCTTGTTAAATCCTTGGTAGCTTTTGTTCAGCCTAATAGAATTGTTCTTTACACTCTATTGATACTAAATATTTATTAGCAACTGTGTTTTATTATATGAACATCCATCTTCATCTTATTTGTAAATCAAAGCCTATAAAAGAAAATATCATTATAGCAGTATCAAGATTAGAATCACACCCTTTATGTGTCAATAATGTTTCATTAGGGACCAGAGGTTGTAAGTAGTATTTTTCAGTGGCAACTGGTGTGACACAGTGGGATTATATTTTCAAGAATTCTTATCACAGACTTTGGATAGAATGATATGAATATGCTTCATTATTATGTTATTGCTTAAGACTGCTGCACAATGTTTAGAATTCTCAAATTAGTTGGTATAACATTTTAGTATTGGCAAATTAATTGCAGCCTTACACTGACTTTTTTCTGTTATATATAAAGAGTAAAAAGTTAATCATACTTGACTAATTAAATATGTGTTAAAATATAGAATTAGGGGATTGTGTTATTTAAAAATACAAATTATCATACAGTACACTTATTTCTATGAAAATATACCTAATGGACAAAATAAAAGGATGAAAAAATGGTTTTTTATGTGTGTTGTTAAATCAAACAATTTAGCAGAGATGGACTGGCTTCTCCAACCTTTTTTTCCAAATCCCTTTTTTATTACTCTGTGACTAAGCCCACTGATTTCAATAAAGATCACTTGGAAGTAAAGTTTGATAGTGTGAAAAAGGGTACCAGAACCTTTTTCAGGGAGTAGGGGTAACTACTCTTAGGAGAAGTAATTCTATGTTTCATGAGATTTACTACATATTATTCTTTATTTCTTCCTATTCATACTCTCCTTCTCTCCAATAGAAAGGTCACTGTCTCTCATTTTGATTTGATTCCAGGGAGGTTGAGAGAATTGGTAGTCATGTTATGTGGCCAGGAAAAACACAACATTTCTAGGGTGTCTCAAAAGAAAATATACAATCACGTCTATCACACAAGCTGCAGGTGGTGTCATGAACACCAACATTATCATCACAGTAGAACTGATAGCAGCCAAAGCTCACCCTAGAATCATAACTGCTTTTCATCTCACCTGGCCTGGTACTCTCTTAAAATGTATTTTTATCTTAAATTACTTCTTTGTCAGAGGGAAGATAAACGGACAAAGAAAATAGAAAGAATTTGGCAAAAAAATATTGGAGCTGAAAAGTTACTGGAGCTTGACTGTGAGGTCTCACAGTTGTTCAGCATGAGGCTTTCTGTGGGCACAGGAGGTGCAGAGGAGCCAGGTCCCCATGAATGCAAAGTTTCACGTCACCTCTGTGCCCAAGCTGGTGACATGGGAGAGTCACAGTGCACTGGTTCAAGCTGTGTCATTCTGCATTTTGTTTGGAGGAGCATTTCATCGCTCTCTGATACTCACTAGTGGGAGAGGAGTGGAGCAAAAAAAAACAAACAAAAAAACCAAACAACACAACAACACAACCAACCACCCCAAAATATTTAAGGTTCAGCCATAGTCCTTCTTTTCTACAATAAAAAAATCAAAAAGAGTGGTTCTGAGGATGTTTATAGGCATTTTCTTAACTTATTAGTTAAGAAAATTACTCTCCTCACTAATGTTGCAGATAAGATTTTTACAAATGGCTTCTAATGTTTTGGCATTTCAATTTATATGGGCACAATGAAATTCAGGTTTTCAGTTCTTTAGCACCATTTCCATATTTTTATATACTCTGTTGTATTAGATCATCATCTGTCAGCTGAGTTGCAGTGAATTGAGTGAAAAGTAGATCCGTAGTCCATAGCAATTTGACTGTAACCCATGGATCTTAGTGTAAAATTCCTGGAAAGGGTTAAGGGTTGTCTGCTGTCTCCTGACAAAGATTTGAAATGAATGACACATCCTCTTATTATTTTCTTTGGCAAAGAAAAACAAGGGAAAAGATAGTGGACTGGGAAAAGATGGGGCTTACTGCCCTTTTTGGAGGGGACAGGTTTGATCCGGTGTTTTCTGTTACACTAATGATTTGTTTGCCAAGGAAAAGGCATAAAGTGGGTTGGAACACGAGCTGCTTTGTGGGTAGGTTGGATAGCCCCAGCAGACACCTACTCCACCCAGACATTGCTGGCATGGCTGAAGTCCTAGTAGGTAATAGAGGATAATCCCAGAGTGTGAAACTCATTGGAGGTGACTCTTCAGCAATAATAATGAGACAGTCCCCAGAAAATATAATTAAAAAATAGGATGTATTTTGAATTGTAGAGGATTTAAGAGTAAAGGTATTACAGAGAGTGGAAGATTGTCCCT
Source organism: Phylloscopus trochilus trochilus (assembly GCA_016584745.2). Lineage (NCBI taxonomy): Eukaryota > Metazoa > Chordata > Aves > Passeriformes > Phylloscopidae > Phylloscopus > Phylloscopus trochilus. Next base: position 11,720,464 of record WQNJ02000028.1, read on the forward strand.
GAGAGACAAGAGAAAAATGCAGATTTTACTTCATAATATTCTCTGAACTTAAACTCAGGCATAGAGTCCTGTAAAGTCCAGTGGGAATAATTTGCTTCTTTGCACTTGTCTGATATTTTTCTTTCAAAGCTGTTTTTTTTGGGGGTTTTTTTTTTGTTTTTTTTTTTTTTTTTTTAAATCCTTGGAGAGACATTGCAGAACCGACTCATGTCTCTGTACAGCTGTGTGACATTGATTTTCTTCCTTAATGAATTACATGGGATTTCAGGCTGATTCATTCCTGTACTACCATTGTCCCTAGTTTTCTTCCTGAAATTTTGCAAGGGAATGGCACAATCCACAGCTTGATTACAACTGGGGTTAATGCTGGAGACCTGTCACATGTATTTTAATTAGGAGCAAACACAAATTAATTTCTAGGATAAAATACTGATATACCTTACCATAGGTCTTTAGGGGGTCAATAGTTTCATGCTTTGCCAGAGATGAGCACTGCTAATGTTAACATTGATTAAAACACTGAAGATAATACTTTTCAGATTATGGTATATGTCATAGTCTTTCTTCTGGCAAGATGATGCATTTAGTTGCTGGCTGCAGACATAATTACCTTAGAGATATTACCTTATGGCTATTATGGAGAATATCTGATTTCTACCATAGGGGTGTGTGTCTGTGTGCATGGAGCACTGTATATCCTGTTGGTACAGAGAAAGAAATAGGAATTTTTGTGTGTGCCCATATATACATATGTAAAAAGAGAGAGGCAGATTGATTGGTGCATCAGAAAACATTTAGCTATTGACAGAAGCATGTTGCTTTTACACCAACTGACCTACTTGAATGAAACCAGTGCCTAAGGGTCCAAACCAACAGGCATGAAGGTGAAAATGAAGATGTCTAATTGGGGCGATGTGTAACAGAGGACGTGGTATCTAACAAAAGCTGAGAGTAATATTAAATCAATTGTCCTTGAGACATGCTCTGAGAGATTAAAAATACAGTGGGATAATTTTGTTGCAATAGTTAACTCATGTGAGTGTTTAGCACCTAGCAAGACTAGATATTTTTATAATCTTTGATCTGTGGTTTTTGTTTCTTAATCTGTGTTTGATTCTAGGTTAACTATGAGCTATTGATTCTAATACTAGTTTTAGCTTCAAATTTGTATTTTTTGGAGAGTTTACTCTGGTTAAGGAGCTGTGCACACAAATGTTTCTTCACTTTTTTCATCTATATCAAATCAAAGATATTGTCTCTCCCTATATCTTTTATTTGGTTATCTTATTCTAGAAGCAGCCTGTCTGTCAGAGAAAAGAAACTACAACAAAACATAGATGGTAATAGATTCCAAGCAAGACAAAGTCTTCTGGTGGGTCCCCTTATCACATACTCTCTTTTCTTGGCCCCAGGTCAGTTCCCACCAAGGAGAGGAGTTGTTCTGTGTGTGCTCCAGTGATCTCTCATCAGTGCAGCACCAGGACTCCAGCAGGATCCCTGAGACATGGCCAGCTGCAAAAGAGATGGAGAGGGGGTGTGACCTCACCCTCAAAACCAGACCAGAGCCTTGCCTGGGTATTAGAACAAATGGAAGAGCAGTCTGAGGGGCAGTGACCTTTAGAACACCCCATAGTTGTGAAGATAGATAGGGGATTGAGTGATAATTCTTCCTGGTAATTCCATGCTGAGTTTTTATAGAGAAAAGTTCATTTGTTGAGCACTTATTTAGGGGGTTTGGAGAATTGGCAGATAACTACAGACCTTCAGTGTCAGAGAAACTCCAAAGCAATTAGTGTAAAGCACATCTGTCTCAATTATCTCCTGAGATCATGTAGTATCACATGGGTATATGGGCAAGAAATAATTCTTTCAGAGTTCCTATAAAACATGAGTAGTATTAAGAAAGGACATTCCTTTGACCTAAGAAGGAAATTCTTCTGTAGGTGATGTGAGAGGTTATGCTCATAGGTAATGCTTGTAGCATGGCAATTACAGATGCTTAGGAGCTAATTTATTGAAACCAGTGGAAAAGGGGTCACTTCATTAATCTTATAATGAAAAAAATCATTTAGGGGAAGAGCTGATGAAATTTTTGAATCACATTTTTTTTATATTTTACTTAATAAACAAAACAAAAACCAAACCAAACCAAACCAAGCAAAACAAACAAGCAAACAAACCAAACCAAACCAAACCAAACCAAACCAAATGGTTGCACTTTTGAGACCATGGGGGTGCAGTGAGAGCCAGCTCTTCCCTGGGGACCCAGAGCTGTGGGGACCCTTGGTGTGGCTTGTCCTGCTGCCCCAGCAATGGAGCAGCAGGCTGGGGATGGGGGGCAGCCCCCACCCAGGCACCCCCTTGGAATAGCACAAGGCCAGGTCAGGATCAGGCCCAGTGAGGGTAATTAGGGTCAGACAGAGCCCCAGGTGAGGCAGGTCATGGCTAGGTAATACAGAAAATAATATCATGGATGTTGTGCTTGCAAGGATTTTTTAGCCATAATTTTTATGGCTAAATATTTTTAGCCATTCCAAAAGCTACTCAAGTAGCTTAATAATATCCTATCAGTTCTATTATGAAATGAATCTTTTCTTTATTATAAATTCTTCCTGCTGGTACACTGTGTATTTGACAACACCTTATGTCATATATATATATATATATATATATATATATATATATATATGATCTACTGTTCTTCTGTTGTCTTTTTACTACTCAGATTTGCTGGTGGTAACCTAAAGTGAAGAAAAACTGTCTCATTGCTTACTCACCCTCTTTGACTCACACGTAAGGGGAGTAAAGAGAGGTTCATTACAATTCTGCAAGTTTATGAAGCTGAGAGGCAGCACAGTTTATAGATTGATCACAGTGCAGGTGTAGTGTCTCAGTGATCAATACTGAAACATGTTTCTGGAGGCAGAAATTTGCTGTGCATTTAAACCAAACATACTTTACTGTGTCTTCTGATCTCCAGTAAGAGTTTAGAAAGACATGAACCTTAGAATTATTGCTGAAATGGTTATTGCAGTGCAGAGAGAAAAAAAAACCAAAAAAACAACTATATCAGAGCATGCGTCTGTTGTCAGATACATTTTTTCAAATGGGGATTAAAGGATCAGAAGTTCAAATTTCAGGAATCTGCTTAGTTTAATATCAACATATTTTTGAAAAGCGTTTTTGTTTATACCTCTGTGGGGGAAAGGGTTGGGAGGCAAGTTTCTCTTTCTGTAGGCACAATTTTTTGTTAACAGCTCATATGAATTATTTTGATCCATTAAAAACTCCACTGTTTATCTCACACAATTTTTTTCGGCAGAAGACTGATAAAACATTGTACAGCAGTTGTGAAATTTGCTTCCTGTGAAGAAAGGAGAGGAAAATTCATGTTTCCATGTCCGTGGGCTACCCTGAGTGTACAGTGATTCATCTGGTTATTATCAGACCACCAGAGACAGTGCTCTATTAGAACCAGTACCTTATCATAGCATTTACAGTTGCCCTTTGCTCATAGCATTTACAGTTGCCCTTTCTTTCATGGTAGATCATAGTATCCTTCTCAAGCAGAAATAATGGTGAGGGAGGAGATCCCTTTTGTTTAGCAGGTACATTCAGTAGCTCTGGGGCCCAGTGATGGTGTTTAGTAATCAAAGGAAATGCAGCAGAATGTCTTTACTCTGCTCCCATGGAACTTCAAACAACTTCCTGCAAAGCTCTGACTGTGGTAGGAGGAAAGACTAAATTTACTGTTGTAGTTTGAAGAGTTGAACTATCAGATACCACATAATTAATTTTTTTTACAAGGAATGATTAATATTTTTTTGTCTTGGCCACTCACTATCCAGATCAAATCCATTCTATTTTTTCATTCCACAGCAAGTACAAATACTGATTTACATGCCTCAGACATCTCTTGATGTGTTAGCCTGAGTCTTTGCCTTCCTTAAAAATATAGCAATTTATAATTAGGCTGGATTTATGTATGCTAATGAGTCACATGGGTCTGAGAACTAAGGGAGAGCCAGTAAAGACACAAGATAGGTAGGCTGTAAAAATTACCTGTTTTTGTTACCTGTCTGTTTTGTGTTGGTTTGTTTTTCCCACTTAATGTGATGTTCTTTTGTGCTAATTTGTATTACAATATTAGGCTTTTATTCATTTCTTGCCTAAATCAAGATTCCTGGCTGACATGCAGATTCTTTCAGGCTATAATTGTAGGAAATTTCATGCAGGTGTGTGATTATTCAGCTCATCCGTAGAGCTCTATACAACCCAGTGTCTGTGGCAAATTAAATGTGGGAAATTTAGATTTTTTCCTAACTACTAGAATGAGAAGGTGCTTCTTCTTATAAAATCAGAGATAGAAGAAATTATTGGAAATAGCTATTGAGAGTCTAGAAGACAATAGAGAAGTTTTGGAAGTGACTGGAAAGTCTATACTCTGCAGACATTAAAGTTACTCACTGAGAATAATTATTTTGAGACAGTGAAAATATTTTTGTGTCTTAAGCCAGTTAATTAGTTTTCTTTCTGATGTGAAATGTGCCTGAATTTGTTTCATGTAAGTGTAGCATTTACTTATAGATCAACTGATAAAATGTATGATGACAAATAGTATCAGGAAAATGTTTCATTTCCAAAGGATATATAGGACAGTTTGGAAATCAGGGAAATACACAATGTTACAGTGGAAAAGAGTGAAAATTGCAGCAGTCTAGGTATCCAGTTAGGGTCACTGCTACCAAACTGGCACATTCAATTGAAATGTCTCCTGGACAGAGAATTATTATTATTATTATTATTATTATTATTATTATTATTATTTTAATGAGAATGAGCCTCAAAAGTGGAGCTGTTGGGAGTGGCATTGGTTAAAGTTCCTGTTGTAGATGAGGTCAGGATATAGTGCTACCTGAACTGAATCTAGCACAGTTAATGAAGCTACTGCATATTGTCTGAGATCTACAAACTCCATTATTAAAGCAAGTAAAATGTCTAGCAAAAAAGGGAAAATTTAGAGAAGGATTTATGCTGGTGCTACACTTGACCAAAAAAAAAATTCCTATCTATCATTACACTGACAATGAGAGTTATTCCCTACATTTTCAACCTAAATTTCTAGTTCTTTTGATTTGTGCTGGCTTATGCTTCATATTTACCCTGGATTTCATGTATCACCTTTCTAATGTATCTTGAAAAACAGTTAAATGATTTAAAATCAGCAGATTTGGGGAGTCTGGTGAAAACCAAGTTTTCAAGTTTTATTTATTCTAAATTGACTGGTCTAGCCACAGAACTGATGTGCACATTTTTTCATAAATGAGCTGTGTAATGCATTGGTGATTTTGAACCATTCATTGAATGACTGCATTGAACAGTTTGCCTAAAAACTTATTGGATAACAGCAGTGATTTTAATTCTATGTATTCTATGCTCAATTGACAATTATGAAGCTGCAGATTTTGTTTTCACTTATCACTGAGACACTATTTGAATTTTAAAATTAAATTATTCTTTAGGTAACTTGGTTCATGTTGTAATTTATTCATAACCACTAGAAATCAACATCTCTAAATGATGCTGAATCCATAATCCAAAATATGTTACAGCAGGAGATTGTCAGTCTTTAGCTGCTGACTTGATTGCATAGGACTTTGACAAGCAGATGTTACTAGGGAGACATTAGCATCTTAGGGTTTTTTTTATAGAACTTATTTATGGGTAAACATTCTTTTCATTTCTGTAATATAATCTTATTAAAGAAAATTCCCTTTTTTTTTTTTTTTTTTTTTTTCCTTTAGCTCCCATTATCTGTTTTGGTAGAAAAGTGGGTTGTATTTATTTTTGCTGTTATGCAAGATTTGAAGCAAATCTCTGTGTGGTGGTAATACATTCTTCTTTGATCAGATAAATTCTTTTTAGGCTTTATCATAACATATCCACAGTGAAGTCAGGTTCTTTTTCAAATTAAAATACTATGAAAGGATTTTGACAGTTACAGAAGCGAATGCTATCTACACTTAGTAACTAGGACACACAAACCTTTTGCTGTCCAGATAATCATTTCATTACAAAATGTCACATCAGAAATAGCATTTAGTTTTTTTGCATGCTGTTTGTTAGCTTTATAGAGCAAATATATTTGCATTTTCCCAGCTTTCTTCATAATGAGAGATTTTTTCATAGAGAACATTGTATTTGTGCTGTGGTCTGATTGCTTATCAAGCACTTGTTATGTTCCAGATAATTTTAACAAGTCTGATAGCATGTAACTTTTAAAGAGTATGGCTGCAAGATTCCTTCAATCCATTTGCTGAGTCCCCAGTGAGAGCATACACTCTGTGTGTGGAATGAAAACCATATTGCAATTTGCACCTGCTATTAGGGTCTCTGTTAATACAGCTTCCTCAGATGAATGACAAGTGGAAGTGATTTTTTTTAGTTTCACCCTCCTTGCTTTGCTACAGAGATGATGTTGGGGCAGGTTTAACATCCATTTTTAGAAACTCAGTACTCTACATCTTAATTTTATTCTCCAGCTTGTATAGCATTCTTATCTAAATTATTACTTCTGTCTAAACTCTCTCAAAGTACATTCAATATTACTCGAAATTTATGTAGGCTAAATAGTTACTTGGGACTTTATTTCAAAACTGTAATGTACATTTTTCCTTAGTAGTTTGGTATAGTCTGCTCAGATACCTACATTCTATACTGACACTGCAAACAGGCTCCTGAAATCCATCCTACCCATGTACTGTAAAATATCTCCATGTCTGGAGCTCTGTAAATCTCACAGCAGCTGAATGCAGGATTTAACAGAGAAGTGAAATATGAAATAAATAGTATGGGTAGTAGGGGAAGAGAAAATGCTCCCTAAAGTGGGAAAGGAAGAGGTGGAGGTATCTTGTTACTTGCTAGCAGGGATGGGATTGCACCTGCATATGAGTCCATAAATGCTGTTTAACCCCCATTGCTGTACTGCAGCAAGAAGCAGCTGAGGATCCTTCCCAGGACACTGCAGAGCTGTGCTCTGCCCTGGGAGGCACAAAGCTGGCACTGACCATAGTGAGGAGAATGAAATGGGTCCCCTTTTATATTGGAAACTGTTGAACTTGTCCCTTCTTTAAAGTTTCAGAAGCTGATATTTGGACCTGTTGTGGTTGGATGTGGTGAATTGTTCCTGTTAGACAGCTATGTCCACCCTGTGGTTGCAGCTGTGCTGTAGAAATAGTTTCCTTATTTTATTACTCTTGCTTTTAAATAGCATATCTAATTTCTGGTGTGTTCAGAGCCCAGCTTTGAAACACCTCCTACATGATCCCCATTGCCTTGTAATTCAGGGCAGTGACACCACACTGTGGGGCCTGGGATGTGACACCAAGATCAGTTCCCACTGATATGTTTGTTTCCATCTGCCAGTAGTTCAATGACACCTCCACAAGTCTTGTTTGGCTCTCAGTGAAGGGAGTGGCTGATTGGTTTATTAATTTTTTGTGTCTTTGGTGTTGTTTTATTGTTTTTTGGGTTTTTTTGAAGACTACGTAATCTCATTTACAGTGATAGCAGTGCTTCCTAAATTGTAGGTACAGCCATGAGGGCATTGCATGACTTTGCTGCCATTCAGGGACCATGACCATGTCTGCACTTCTTTCAATCTGTATTTTTTCTGTGGAAGACATATAATGAGTAGTTTTTAGTAGATTGTTTGTACATTTTGTCATTTTGTTGGGTTTTTTTTACTCTAAAAATTCCTTTGCACAGTAACCATCTTTGCTATGGAGTTAGCAGAACCAATGCTAAACAAGAATTTGAGTTCAGGGCTCCCAGTTCTTGTGTAGAAGTGTGCTGTGCCCGACCCTACCATCTGCCCAAATCCAAGAGCAGATGAAATGACAGAGCTACCTTGAAGGTTATCAAACCTGGAATCCAGTGGTTTATTGTGGTTTTTTGTTGTTGTTGTGGTTTTTTTTTGTTGTTGTTTGTTGTTGTTGTTGTTGTTGTTGTTTTGTTTTGTTTTGTTTTGTTTTGTTTTGTTTTAATCAGCCTTTTCACTTAGTGTCAAGAGTCCTGTAACAACAGCTGTGCTCTCAAAGCTATTGTGAGGAATAATGGCAAACCAAAGTAATTATTCAAACATTTTCCATAATCCATACTATATGATTTTTTTTCATATTAATATGATGTTTCTGTTTTTATTGGACAGGATATGATGAGTTTAATACTTTTTTTATTAAATTCCATTTCTAATAATTAGAAAGAATTCCATTCTTTTCTCTGTAGTACTTGCTTCAGTATACTGCTCACCTTTAGTTTGCAGAGGAAACACTGGGTGAATACTTACTGCTCAAATGAACAGGAAATAAAAGGTCCTTTTTTAATTTGATGCATAACATGATGTCCTGAATAAGAAGAGTCTGAGTATTATGAAAGGAGTGGCATCCTGGGTCACCTTACATCAGTAAGTTGTTTGTGAGCCTTTATCACAATGCCATGCACTGGAGTAAACCTCAGATATAATTAGAAAAGATCTGTGGTAAATACAAACTTCTGGAGGATAGCTGCTGCATTTTGTATTCTAAATTATGATGGTAGATGAGTTCCAGTCTTGTGTTGAAGTCATTCTTAACTTGCTTTTGGGAATCTTGTGTAAGTGCGTAATCCCTGCACACTGATCAGGGTGCTCAGTATAGGGGAGACAAATGTTGCTGTGAAGTGCCTTAGAAATATCTCACATAGTGAAACTCACAAAGCAGTGCAAAACAGAGTTTTTCTCATGATAGAGCATAAGTCAAAAATCTAACAAGATGCATAAATCACTTGTTATACGTGAATACTGGTGGTAAGAAAAATAATAGTAGGATTGACAACAAGCCAGTAGTTCGTGACCTTCAGTGGAGGAGTTCATGAATTAGAAGACATTAACCTACCTACAAGTAGGTATTTGTATACTTGATGCATTTCTTTTGCTTCTTGCCAATATATTAAGTGATTTCAAATACCTATTCAGGAAGCCAGCTGGAAAAGATGTTGGCCTGATTAAAGGTCTGTTCTTATTTGATGGAAACTCTATGTTTGGGTTTTTTTAGATGTGATCCTAACTGGCAGGTGTTTCTGCCTCCATTGGAGAAAAGATATCATTACAACTGAATGAGGTGCAAAAGGCAGTTGATTTGGATATCTAACTTTTTTTTTTCTTTAATAATCTAAGAAATGTGTCAGTCCCTTATAATGCAGGCTATAACTGGTTCAGACATGTATTTTTCTGAAATATGATTGTAGGTACGTGCTAGACTGTGTTTCTTAACTGTGCATTTTGATGAGAACAGTGATGAGGTAAATTCCACAGCTATATGCAGGTTCCTTTTCAAAGGCATAATTTGTGTTTTTCAGTTCCTAGAAGCTACCACCTGGACAATATGGAGATGTTGTGTGGACACAGGCAGGGAGAGCCCCTACAGCTCCACAGTGCTTAAAGAAATAATGGGCAAATCAGCAAAGGCAACAGTGTTTTTTACTTATGAAGGAACTGAGGCAAAGGGATGTTAGGCAATTGATAGTCTGTCACAGCCAAAACCTGAAAAATCCTATGCTTCTTTCTCATATTTATCTAATACAATGTCTAAATAAAATCACTAGATTCACACCACTGAGTTCCCACAGTTATCCTGTAGCATAAACAGCTCTTTCCAAGCTGTTCATACTGAAGTCTTTCCTTATCCTTTCATTTTTCTAGTCTGGATTTTCAAGGAAAAAAAATAATATTTAAACATTTATGCTGGAGATGAGAGGAATTATTGTGTTATTGTGGAGAAGGATTATCTGCTTTGCTCATGTTTGTTGTTTTGAAACAAAACTGTGCTGCAGCCATCTAGTCCAGAGGAAATAATATGGTGAAACAATAATTGCACAGTCCTGGATGAAATCCTAGCTCAGTAAAAGTCAGTGGAAAAGCTCTCACAGATGGCAGTGAGACCTAAATTCTGCCCATTGATTTCATTGCCATTGGAAAATTCATGCTGAAGGACATGACAGCTCTCCTGTGGGCTTCTCCAGCAGTAAAGTCAGAATGAGAATTTATGGTCTTCATCTGCTTTCCTCATTCTTGATATTTAAGCTAAAATCAAAATAAAGTGTAGATTTTTCAGTTAGTTACTCAGAAATTTGTGGTTGTGTTTTACCAACTTTATTTACAGAAACTTTTATAGCTCAGGTGAACTAAAACTGCAAAGTCGCCCATATGTACATACATATGTTATGCACACACATAGAGATCCTACACTTGTATTCTACCAGCTTTATTTATCAAAGTTTTTATGGCTCAGGTGGCCTAAGAAGAAACTGTTAAGGCACACATTACGCCTGTTATGACATCCCTTTTAGATCTATATAGATCCTTCAAAATAACATTCTTAAATTACAAGTTACAACACCTTTTTGTTGTTGCTTGAATTTCTAAATTCTGTTAACATCTATCGAGATAAAATATTTCTTGTCAGACCTGTTAAAAATTTTTGAGTTTCATTACTGATTTTAAGCACAGGATTACCCTCCTTGCAAGGGTAATAACCCAACACAGATCCTCATCTTTGTCTTACTCAACGCAGTTTTGCATCCTGTACTACATATTAAACACCATAGTTCCAATATCAAAAAGATGCCTAATTATTATTATTTAAGAAGCATAAAACTGGCTGAAGAATTTCAAGTCACTTATCCACAGCAGGAAATCCTACTTCCAGCTATGTTGGACTAATAATATTAGTTGATAATCTAGTAATAAATGCATGATTTGTGAGAAAAAATTATGAACTTTGAGTTAATGGTGCAATTTCAGATTATTTGAAAAATGTTATCAGCTTCTTTTTCAGTTATAATTGACCCACTGATGAAGCAAGAGCATCACACTATGCAAAGTTGCTGTAGCTTCATTGACATCAAAAGGCGAATTTAGAGAGGACACAAATCCAGCTTGTAGACTCTAAAAGCACGAAATAAAAGTCATTGCCAGACCAAATAATTTCAAAATTGAAAAGAGAGGACTGCTCAAAGTAATGTCAACCATCTGGAAGAGAGACTGCATAGAAAGAAAAAAAACGTCTCTGTCCAAGTTTTCAACTTTTCCAAAGCTTGTAGCAAAAACAAGAACATTGGCAGGAGTTCAAACAAGAAGGCTGTAAAATGAACTGATAACTAGTCAATGCCATACACACTGTGGCAAAGCAATACAGTAAGTTACTGCTACCAGCAATAAATGGACAGAGTTATAGGCAGATGGTCAAGAATATGGGTAGAAAGGAGACCAGTAAAGATATCTGCCTGATAAATCAAGTTATTATAAGTAAAATCAGTCTTTTTCTTTACAGTATTCCCTACTGGCTTGGTGAGTTTCACTTGTGGATTAACTGCAGCCGAGAAAGCATTTGTAGATGCTCAGTACAGGAAAAAGAAGAATAAAAATAAAACAAATTTTGTCTGTCTTCAGGACGTTTCCCAATTCATAGACATTTAGAGCTTCAGAAATGATCGCCTGCTCTAGGAGCTGGATCATAATCTGATTAAGTGCCAGGTTAGGAATTAGACTTTTGCCCTCTTCTGCCTATGGCCAGGTTGTGTGTAGTTTGGAAAGGCTGTGAATTGTGGGGAGATGGATTAAAAGGACTGGAAAGGAGCCTCTAAGTTACCAGGCTGTGACTATGCACAGGTGGCTGGCGATGTGACTCTGTGGAAACAACTCTTTTCCTTGAAGGTAGTCACTAAAAGGGCTGTTGCCAAACATAACCATGATTATTTGGGGCATTTTAATGCAGGTCAAGGTAAATAAAGAAATTATTTAAACGTAGATTGATTACTGGCAGTAGCACTTTCCCTAAATCAGATCTGTTTCATGCTTTCACATCCTCTCGCTCACACAGAATGCTGGGTCTCAAGAGGACAGTCCTGGACTGCCTTCACTCTCTGAGACAGCCAACATTTGGGATACCCTTTGGCTAAATTAAGGTGGAAGAACACCAAATGGTCAATTTGAAAATTTTAGTTATGGCATTTAAATCTTAAACTTTCTGATAGGTTGAATGGCCCAGTATAACAACAATTTTAACATTCCTGAACAGCCCATGACAGCAGGGAATTAAACTTTCAATGAGAGGAAGAAAGGAAAGAAAGATAGGAAAACAGAGGTAGAGAAAAAGATCTGGATCGCCACCCAGGGTTCCAGCAGTGCCTCTGTTCTGGATTCTTTGAATGGTGGGTGCATGCCCTGCCCTCTCAGTTGCACTATTTATAAATAGTCCTTGTGCAGGCACATTTTTTAATTCTCAGACTTCTCAGAAAGAGGGCTTGGGAGGGGTCTCGTGGTCTCAGCCTCCCTGCCTCTTGTCAGAGACACAAGTGCAATGCTGCCTCAAACTTGGTTTTGGAGATAGTTACCCAAGATAAGGAAGCTGGTCCCTGAAAACCTCTATCCTGCCTCCACAAGATCCTCTTTTCTCACTGCACCTTATCTCGTTGGCATGGTAACATTTCTCATCTGCCAAGTGTTTGAGACATTAACTCTTTCAGGTTTTCAGTCTCTCACACCACCCCATGGCTCAGTCAGTCTAATCTTATTCCTGTAGAGCTCATCCTCTCCTAGGCTGGTGATCCCTACAAACAGGGTGGGAAAGAAATAGAAGAATACATTGTGCTGCTGCCAAGCCAATCATCAGAAATGGAACCCCACACAATAATAAGCCAAATGTTCACCAACCCCCTTCCCCATCCTGTGAATCTCAATGGTCTCAGAGAGAAGTTGAACCTCTGACACTGAATAAGGAGCTATGGTATAAGACATACAATATTTAATAACTAAATCACTTAGTGTGGCCCAGCCAATAAACATTACATTTGAACAGTAATTTCTTCTACCATTATTAGATTTTAATCTATCAAGGGTGATCCATTGGCTCAATTGCATTAGGGATTCCTGCATCTGAATATCTCAAGCTCCTTAGCAGAATTTCTCTTTTGTGCTTTAGAACACTCCTGCAGTGCATGTTGATCCCACAGGATTCATCCTGTTGCCATCACCTGATTTGTGCAGAAAATGACTTGGTGCAGATGATTTGGCAGTCTGCAGTCTCTGCTAAGTTATCCATTTGGCAGCACACTGATTGGAAAGGCTCTCTGTCCCATTCCCTAGTTATTAGTGTAAATGCTGAATTAAGTCTTGCAAGGACTTAATTTTGCTTTCTGCCTGTTGGTTCACATACCTGTTGTGCTGGGCAGTGACTAAGGCAGACTCCAGTACCACACAGACTGATGCTTTTCCTTTCCACATGTTGATTTTCATGTCAGTATGGGTGTGGGGGATTGTTGTTAATTATATGCTCTGATTTGAAGCAAACATGGCCATACTGGCTGTTTGAGCATTATTTGCAATTTCTGTATTGGAACTTCTTATGCCATGGCCTATGGCACAAGAAAGGAAAATAATTTCTGCCTGGAGAACTCAAAAGAGTGCAAGATCCTGTGATGGCTTTGTTGCAGCACATAAGGTGTGCAGTGTTACTTTTGGAATGCTCATCACATGGCAGTACTTAGCTTCTGTTAATTGGAGAAATATCGCTTGACTTAGCTCTGTGATGTCTTTCACAGCCTATAAGCAGCATTTCTTCTTCAAGAGATATTTCTGAAATGTGAAGAAACTCAAGCATTGACAGAAAATGCAATGAGTCAGTCATGACTGTTACTCATAAATGATGCGACCGACATCTAAAGTAAAGTTCTGTAAAAAATTTTCTGTCTGAAATAATATGTCTAGAAGTGACATTTGCCCTTTAGATATACAGATACAAATAAAGGGTAAATTAATCATACTGAATGAGTCATTTTAAAGATTACAAGCTTTCACAGTATTGTTATTATAAAAGTTTTGTTCCCTGAAGATGCTGTATACCTGATAAGGTTTTAGAAATTTAATTGAAAAAGTTTAATAAAGAATTTAAATTATCATGTGCCCTTTTGCAGAAATACAAATGAACTAAAAGATTCTTTGTAAAAGAAGCTAAGGTGAATAGTATGTTAGTATTCCTTTGAATGCCATATCAAATTCTTGCTATTGTTAATAAAATTATGGTTGGTTTACTGGATGGAATGATTTTAAAATAAATAGCTTTGTGCAGATATTACAAAGATTTCAATATCACTGTTTCACTGTGTTGAGATAATGGGAAAGAAGATACACTTAAAGGTCATTGTTTATGCTGCAGTTATATGTCTTGCAATGCCTGAATGATGATTTAAAAAGAGTAACTGAATACTTATAACTTGCAGGATTGATATTCTTTCAGATGCTGACAAACATACATCTAGGTAGATAATAGAAATTATTCCTTTTTTTTTTTAATGTGTTTGTTCATATAAATACAACATATAGTGCATTCAGCTGTGACTCATGAATAAATCTTGAAGATAAACAAGAAATCGGAGCATTCAAATCTGATTTTAAACTGAAGGGCAGAAACTTTCAGTTGAATTTCTTTAGTTTATTGCAAAGAAGTGATTTCATTTAACCCCTTCTCTGTTAAAAATACTTGCCCAAGCTATCAGTGTGGAGAATTTTGGGAAGGATTGTCATAGGCACCCAAGAGAGTTAGCATTTAACTCCCACACTGAGACACAGAATAAAGCCTATTGACTTTCTAACAGAACTTCCTTGGTCTGAGATCCAGCAGAGCTGTGTCCCACATCCTTCACTGGGCTTTGGCTCATTTATCTGTTCCACTTCTTTTGTGTGAAGATATCAAGAGATTTAGTCAGATGTTACACTCCAGCTCCACAACACTTCCACAATATACACAAATTAAAATATTTATAATTTCATTGCATTTCACCTTTGTATTCTTAGCAATGTTCCCATCTGTTTCATCCTGATAATTTACCCAATTTTGCTCAGGTGAGTTTCTCTGTGATTTTAATTGTAAATTCTTGTGGTTTTCTATAATACTCTTTCATGTCTCAAAGACATAGTGTGCAAGAGAAAGTTTTAGTCTCCCTATAGGTGTGATAGGTCTGCAAGAGGCTGTTTGGGGGTTTTTTTGTGTGTTTTTTTTTTGGGGGGGGGGGGTTGGGTTTGTTTTTTGTTTTGTTTTGTTTTGTTTTGTTTTGTTTTGTTTTGTTTTTGTTTTTGTTTTTTCCTGTAGCGTGATGAGGATTTCAAAGTTATATGAAATCTGTGTAAGATGTCTCTTTTGAGATCAGGAACAGCTCATAGTTTTCCTTAACCTTCTCTTTTAGGGAACAGGTAGAAATTTTCCAAAATTAGCATTTCACTAAAAACCATAACTACCAAGATGAACTGTTCATTTTTTTCCATGTCCACAAGTTGAGAGTTCATTACTAATGTTTTATTAATTTCTTTTAACAACACTGCACTAAATTCCTACAATAATTTGTCATGTTGCATCAGAACTCCTTGAATTTTGGCAGATCCCAGCTCCATTCTGGAGGTGTTGGAAGCAGATAACAAAACAAGTATTTATGTGGACAGGGGTGCTTGATAAACCAAGGTAATGAAACAGCCTCTTTCCTGCACCTGAGAAAGACACTGAGAGTTCCACTAAAAAAACTTCTCAAATAAACAAAACCAGGCATCAGGAGCTTCTCAGCCACAAAATCAGGAGCAGCCATTGTCTGGTTTCCTTACAGATAAAAACAAAACAAAACAAAACAAACCCATGTCTTTGGTTTATATAAAATGTTAACTGTAAGCATTTTCTCTCATGTCACTAGGAGAGTAACCAGGAATTCTTCCATAAAAGGACAGGATCAAATGAAGAGATTATTTGTAACATCTTTAACACACCTTTTCCCTCTGAGGGGAAGTTATTTTCTGAACTTTCACATGAACAGGGATCAAAACCCACTGCTTTTTTAGGATTGTGTCCTCAGTGGTTGCCAGTTGCAGCATAGGGGAAATAGGTATGCTGTGGCCCTAATTTTATGGTTAATGTTCCTGTGAGGCCTGAAATTAAGCACTGGATACAGGCTTCAAGTGCTTAGGTATTGACATAAGTTGAATTAATGCACTTGGGGACTCTGAGGGTGAATATATGTAAAAATAGACTTTTGCATATGATTAATTGGGACAAGTAGATTAAAAATAAAAAGAAAAAGGGAAAATTTTGAAAGCTGAGAAAATATATATGGAGTGACTTCTCATTAACTTATCAGCAGGAAGACATCAATACCTTCCCTCCCCAATCCTGATGTTCCACCAGGATGCAGGGTGCATCCTGTGGAGGCTGCACAGGCACCTCCAAACAGTGAACAATTTGTAATGGGTGTTATTTTCTGTACTTTGCAGACTTCTGTGTCTTAATATAACCTAAAAGGTACAAGGTGCCATGTCAAATGGCAGTTTTCATAAAACTCCTTTTAATCTTGAGGAGCTCTGGACTTTGCCAGCTCTCTTTAGGAGAGACCCTTTCAGCCTACAGGGGGCACAGACACAATCAACTAATGGATATATCTATATTACATCTTAATATTAAGATACTATTTTTAATCATTTAAGTCCCTTTAGGTTTTTTAGTCTTTCAATAAAAGAAGGGGGAGAATCCTATATCAGCAGCAAATTGCTCCAGTTTTGGAATAAATATTCCCTCATGACCCGAAATGGGAAGTCAGCAATTCCCAGGCACTGTAGGACCACAAAAAGAAGTGTAGAAAGATATTTCAGTATACTGTTAAACAATATTATTAGAGCTGTTCGATCTTCTTGATTTACTGGGATTTGTAACCAGGCCTAACCCTTCCTAATGTATGTTAATTTATAGGTGCAAGAGGATTAGCTCAATGTTTAAGCTCCCAATTTTCTTCTTCTGTATCAATCCTGATTTGGCCAACAAACATCGAGTAGTGCAACATTTAATAGTTAGCTTTGGTTGCTTTTAGTGTGCATAACACCTTTACACTTGTTCTTTTTTGGTATGGTACAGAATTCTGAAGTACATTGAATCCGTCTGCTTTTCTGTAGGCAGATTACTGATATTAAATGTCCTAAATCCTATTCTAGTAAAATTGTTTCAGTCTGCTGAGTATTTATCTATATTATTTTTTAACCTAGAGAATGAATGTTCATGCAATACAATAATGACTTATTAAAATTTAAGTCAGCACATGCTTTGTGTTTAAAAGAGGGACCATAGCAAAATAAAATAGATTTTTTAAATTAATCTGATTAGTCATATTTCATTACATACAATAAATGCAATGACATCCCATTTTAGAACCTAAGTGGTATATTCCATCATATATAGAATATTTTTTGCAGAAGTAAAAAAACCTTTTTTCAGAGTAGTTGAAAGCTCTTTAGCTATGACATTTAACAACAATATAATGGCTTTCTTTAAAAAGTCTACAGTGATTTTATCTTCATGCTAGAATGGTTGTCTGGGTCCTTTGCTCATTTACAAAAGAGTCTTCTTTCAAGGGTGTACAGTGAAATTTCTGTATTGTCACTTTCTCAAGGTGTGGGAAAGGGGGAAAAATTCCTAACGCTATATTATTTGTAATGGGAGTTACTTTGTAATTTCCATGTTTTCAGATGAAGAAATTAAAATAAACCAGAAAATGTGATGTCCTAAGTTTTCAGTTACTAATTTTCTTTAAAGTAGTTTTGAAATTCTTCCAAGCATTTTGTATTCTTAGCTACTGAAAATCACAACTAAGTCTTCACAGGGTTATGTGTGAGCAACATATGTATAAATGACAGTAGTGTACATCTAAATGTGCCATTCATATGCCCAGATATGGCTCAGAACTCTATGCCTGCTTATTTATAATGAATACATGCTCAGGCAGTAAAGATTAAAAACTAATTATGCACATGCTGTCAGTACTAATATTTGTACTTAATTTGATTTACAGTACACCAAATAATAAACCTGAATAAAGTTATAAAAAGTTGTATGTACAGCTATTAATATGCTCTTTTTATTATACCTTATTCATTTTTTAAAAGCATTCTAACTGAGTTTTAATGTTGGTAAAGCAGGTGAAAAGCATGTAAAGCTAAGATAAAAACCAGTGAATACTCTTACTTAGCAGTAATATAGATTGCTTTTACAGTCCTTTGTTCGAACCCATTGTGATATTATGTACTTCAAGAGATGAAAAGAAGTCTAGGTACAACTAATTACTGTGAACCGAAAGCATCAATTAAGAAGTATCCAGTCCTTGGTAATGGAAATCAGTGATGGGAAAGTAGTGAAAAGAGGTTTGAATCTTAGTTACCCTTTGATTTCAGCCCACCAGGGCTGGGAAGGAGCCTGTGCTGTGATGTGCCACTCCTGGATTTGGCTGTGCAGTGCCAGATGGTGCCAGCACAGTGCTGGGAGGGGATCCTCTTGGGATGAGTGTCCCTGGGGCTCACACTGCTCCTCCTGGGAGGAGTGTCCCTGTGTCATGACACAATGCTCTCACCAGGACAGCTGGGGCTGGGGCTGTGCTGCCACGGCCAGGCTCTGCCAAAACTGGCAGCAAAATCTCCACTTCAGGCTCGCTTTCTTTGCATATCAGCTTCAGTTCATGGTGCTGTTACAATCATGGTGTTTGGCAAACCACCAAGTACAAAACAAGGGGCCGGTCTCGGGGAGTGGAGCTCAACTTCCCAAACTGGGGTCACAAGCAGTGCCAGGTGGAAAGCAAGGTGGGCTTTTTCCTGCCCTCCCTGAAAACCCATGTGCACTCCTCCTGCCCAAGAGGCCATGGGAGGGACTTGGCTCTGTAGAGCAAGGGTATTTTCATCTATCTCACAGTCTCATCCACTCCCTACAAATTTAAAATACCTACAAAAAGCACCTTAGAGATCTTGACAGAAGCTCCCAGAACAGTAGTAAATCTCCTAGGGCAGAATGCTCAACAAAGAGAATGAGAAAATAAATTTTTCATTTCAATATCCATTAGTGGCTATCTGTGCTGCTGTACACACATTAATAATAAAAAATGTTAGGCTTATAAAATAAGGCATCTGCACATTTCTGAAATATATTCATTCTGTTATCAGTACCCAAACTTTATGATAGATCATCATGTAATTTCCTGAGTATGCTGTTCCTTAGCTGGAGCACATATATACATCTGCCATTATCAGGAAATAAATATGTGCCATTTTGGCATTAAGATTCATGTCCGAACATGATATCAGATATTTTTTAATTTTTTAACTGATACCTTCAGTAAACCAGAATGCCTAAGGACTTGGATGATCAGATAACTGTTAGAAGCACATGGAATAAAAATGCTTTTCCTTTCAGTGTCTCACCACCATCTGGTACATTCTTTGGAGTGGCATTATTTCTACAGACTATTAATAGGAGCTACACACCATCTTGAGCTGTTTCTAAATAATTAGCTCCAAAAGTCATATTCTTGGCTATGTATTTGATACTTTTTTTTTCCTCCTCAGACCAAAACTGTTCTATCTTTATTTTTTCTTATATTTTCTTATCTATATAATGGTGCTTCAAGCTTCTGTGTTGGAGTTTCTTCAAAACCAGAACAAGAAATCCCCCAAACCCGGCCCCCAAAGGAACAAACAAATAATTCTCCTATTGTATTAAGAAATAATATAGTTTATAAATAACAACTACTTCTCCTTGTTTTTATTCAAATTATTTGATTGTGTGTGATTAATATATTACTACTGTGAAGGATGTTCTTTTCAAACTTTTTCAATAGTTTACTTTTGTTTATCAAAAGGTATCCCTGTACTTTGAGGATTCCATTAGGAATTCCTAACAATATGTCCTCAAAATTTCAGCTTTACATATCTATGTATATACACACACTTTACAATGCCTTGCAGAAGGCATTGTCCGGGATGTAAAAATAAGATAAAGTAAGGATTTCTTTGTTGGTTTTGGTTTTTTTACATAAATAGATAAAAAGCAAAGATCTTTCACACTTTTGTTCAAGGTACTCAGTGTCTTTTTACTCTTCGTATTTTGTGCCTTTCACTGGATTATTTAGTGGCTTAGTCATGTGGAGGGAGATTGTTTGATTGCAAAGGAGGCAGCTCCCCATGAGACAGATTTGAAGAAATTTTATTTGCTTTTTAGAACTGTATATCTGCTTGTGTAGACTGAGAAATGTGTGCCTCAAATTGTATACATGAATTTACTTTCAGTTCCTCAAAGATTGATTTTATGAAGCTAGAAAATAATATTATAGATTATAAACATTTTATAAATGTCTGCCCAGTATTCTACTGTAAAATGCCAGTAGATTCAAAGGCACATGATGGACCTTTGAAATAAGTCCTAAATGTGTAGGGCTCTTTATTTTTAGGGCATTAGTGGCCACATAATCTGAATACTCTAATGCATCTCTGAAGTGATTCTATCTCTGTTAAGGTTTAATGATTCATAGTCTTTACTATCCTTGCCTAATAAATAAAAGTATGACTACTAGTATTAAAAAATAATAAACTAGAAATTCATAACAGCAGCAAAACTGACATAAATTAACCAATAAAGGCCATTTTCTTTTCTTACAGGAAAGTTATTTTTTAATCATCTTTGCATATTGCTGTCAGTGCGCCCATTGACATCAAGTATTGCACTCCATCGTAATGATCTGAGTCCTCTATTACTCATAAAAAAATCAGTGTCCAAGCTGTTGAAACAATTATCCCACTACAGAAGCTTCCTATGTTCCCAGAGAATCTTTTAAGAGATGGTTGTTAGGAAAGCAAACAAAGACAGTTTCACATGCTCGTGGAACACCATAGAATTGGCAGGGATATTAACAGCTCAGCATGATTCATTTGTCCTTCTTGAGTGCTCCAAATCCATCACTCCACATGACAAAATTCACATTTTTATTGGATTTCTGCTTCTTGTAGAAAAGCTACATTTCCATTTTTAATAGGTTTTCAGTTTTCGGAATAAGACTTAATTTTTCATTATTGCCAAGCTCCTTTAAATTCTGCACAAGCAAGGTAAATCTTATTAGTTTGTTTTTGTAACAGTATATGCACATGAATGCAGGTTGCTGAGCAAAAGGAAAGAGGTCTAATTAACCAGACAGTTAATTGCTAGGACAATACCAATCTTTTGTTTGAAGCAATAACATTTACATAATACAGCAAGTCCAATTTTTGATCTGAAAGAAATAGTGTGAGCTCTTATTAAATGGTGGAGCTGCAGAGGCCCATCCTAAGCTCATCTTGATCAAGGTAAATTGAACTTTTCCAAGAGTTGAGCAAAATCTGAATCAGACAGGAGCACTTATGATTACTATTGGGATGTACTTACCAGGTAGACAGAACTCTATTGCTAAAGCTGTCCAAAGCAGTCTACAGTAATAAATATGTAGTTTTGGCAGTGCAATAAAATTTTCCTTTCATTTTACTGTTTCCAAACAGAGACTCTCAGTCTTTAAATGCACAGACAGAACTAATTAAAACAGTAAAATCTATAATTTAGAGTCTTTTGATCCAGTAGGACTCAGCCCTGAAGAATGCTTAAATAATGCAAGGGGTACTTTCCACCAAAAGTTATTGACTTTTAATTTGGCTTCTCTTTTGTCTGGAAGGGGATGCAGGAAAGAAACATCTTCAGCTGTCTGAACTGAGGTGTCTAGTCCAGGGTGCTGCCATAATCAACATAGAGTGGGGGTGCATGGCTAAAGCAAGTGCCACCATGGATAAGTGGGAGTGAAATGCAGTCACAGATTATCCCAGTTTAGGGCAAATTGCATTATTTTTTTTTTCCATCTCTTGAATGCAAAGATTTTTAAGAGAGTTTGGACAACTAATCAAGACTGGTTACCTGGATTACTAGTCCTTAGAGCCAACTGAGGTCATCTTTTAGGAACAGGTTGTTATTGACACCCAAAAGCCCACGCAATCAAGTTTGGTGGAAGAGCTACAACTCCCACTGTTGTCTTCCTCCTGTTCTGCTGACCCTGAGGATCACTCAGACAGTAACTGTTCACTCCTGCTGGGCTGGACAGACAGGATTATGAGCCATTCCTTGAGGTTCAAGTAAAAATGAAGAAAAATTTACATTTAGGATCATGACTATTAAATGGGTTTGGTACCCATGCTCTTAAGTTATTAGCTCATACTTTTAATTTCAAAGGAAGTTGTAAGAAATGTACCCAAGTGCTGATGTACTTTACAGGTTCACTAGTCTTCAGCCCCTCCTTTTTGTGCTTGCTTGTTTCCACTTTGACCAGACCTTAGCTTGCATGTGAAATTTTGATTCCTATCCCAGACCCCACAGCCTCCACTGAGGCTGGCTCAGGTGGTCTGGTTTGCAACCTTCTCCAGTAGGAGTTACATATTATTTCTATTCACCACCAGGTAGCCTTTATGCAAATTCTCCTGGGCACAGGGGCCAGCTGAAGCTGCTCATGCTAAACATGCTGTTGTCCCTGTTTTACAAGACACTCCTGACTCTAAGCGGGTTTGATTCCAT
This sequence comes from Phylloscopus trochilus trochilus, assembly GCA_016584745.2. Taxonomy (NCBI): domain Eukaryota; kingdom Metazoa; phylum Chordata; class Aves; order Passeriformes; family Phylloscopidae; genus Phylloscopus; species Phylloscopus trochilus. The sequence continues at coordinate 11,742,933 of WQNJ02000028.1, forward strand.
AAATTTCTAACTTCATTTACATCTCAATAGTATCACCCCCCATGTGTTTGCACATTTCTATTCTTAAGGCTTGTCATCTGAATGCTACCTTTTCTCCCACTCCAAGCTCTTACAAAGGGATGCTTGTTGGCATCTCGTGATCTACACTGAGCATTAATATTCTGCAAGGCACTATGGGGGTTGTGCTTCGCTGAGCACGTTTTCACCTGAAAGCAGTTTTTTAATATAAACATTTGCTTAATATTCTGTACATTTAGAGTATTTTATCTGCATCAGTGCTTTACTGAAAGTAATTTAAATTCAATGGGAACTGATTATGCATAAAGAATCAAACCCTTTCATAGTAGTTTTAATAATATACATATAGATTATAAAATGCATCTGCCCAATTGGAAGAATATTTTGTTTGGATAAATCCATGTCCAAGCATTTAATCTGTTTCTACATGAACACTGGATTGTGTATTTAAGGGGCTCTTTTTCACAGCACTGTGATGTGCAGCTTTTTAAAGTTTAATTATGAGACATCTGTTGCATAATAATTTTTTATTGTAATAGTAAGGTATTAAAATAAATAGTGTCTCACAGAACTATTTAGCTCTTTGCTGGAATAAACAAGCACTTTGGAGAGAGGTATACCCCTTGCACAGTCTTAGAACTGTCGTGATGGCAGTCTGATCTCACAGGTCTTTTGCAGCACACTTGCCCTTGCTGGTTTTGAGTTGATGCTGTGTACAAGACCTTGTGGATGCCTTACACATTTGGGCTGCATGTGCTTCATTTGTTTTACACATGGCTGCTGTAAGGTGTTCATCCACTTTTCCTCCTTCTCTCTTAGGGCAGACACAGCTCTTCGGATAGAAGGACTTAAACTGAAAATATCTTTTTGTTGACTACAGATGCATCCTGAAAACATAAACTGAGCACCTAAAGCATCTGTAGAGCTGAAATACAGCAACATGAATCACAAATCAGTGCTTTTCTTATCTTGAATGGTCCTGAGCTGCTGTCCTAAACCTGGAGTTTTATTGGGCATTAAATAAATAGCCTGATCTTCAGATAGGGTGAGACTTCCAGAACCTCTAAATTACAAGTTGTATTTTTGATTCATATAGCTTTTGAAAATAATGTAAAGCTATATATAAGGATATAATATATAATAATAATGTAAAGCTAAAATGCTGGATTTCATTCCTAAATTTAAGTGTTTGAAGTTTGAAATTTGAGATTCTCTTTGCCATAAATACTTTAGACAGAGGTGTATTATTAATGTTCATTTATAATTAATGTTTACACGTTTTTTTAAGATTTAAAATGACATACAACTGTTAAATATCACAATCATGGCAGCTCTACTAATGAAAAAGGATTACTTGAACATTAGAAAAAGCCTATATTTATCCTTTCATTGTTTAGTTTAATCACTGCAAATTTTAGGAAGTTTGTTTTAATGATGCCTCAGCTGTTTAATGTGGTAAACTATAGTGGTTAACTTCCTAGCATTTTGAACATGTCTTTAGTTAGAAATAGACTGACTCATAACTGATATCAAACTCAGGAAAAGGAAATTTTATTATGTGCTCAAATTTAAAATCAGTTAAATTTGTTACCCATTGAAGGGGATCAGCTATTAGTCTTCATATCTTAATGTTAGTCTAAGATCTTGTGGATACTCTTTTTATTTTGTTTTTCCACCTTCTTTAAAGGAAATAAGTTGACTGATAGTTATGTAAACTGAACTATGTTTTGATTGAGTAACATATATTTCTTTAAAAATATATTCCCAGTTCAATTTTGGAATTCTTTTTTTTTCTTTGGCATATGGTTATCTTAAAATAAAAAATAAAAATAAAATAAAAAATTACCTTATTTTCTTGTCTAGAAGAAAGCCTCCTGTTAAACTCTGGTGCACAATAGAAAAGTTGTGTTTTGTGTCCAAATGAACACTGAAGGTGCTTTGCTACACAGTTACCAGAAAACCTGTGATGAGGACAAGGAGGACAAGGTCAGTGCAGAGTTTCTCTTGCACCCCTAGTTTCTGGTGGTGAGTTGCTGGAATGACAAGATTAAGCCAAGGAAGCAGTTTTAATTCTACATGCAGGTTTGAAAAGCAAGCAAATTCCAGGCTCTATATGTAGGAGCTTTGAGCTGAGCACCTCTGGACATTCTGCAGATTCATTTGCATCCATTTTCTTCATGCTGTGTTCATGAGACTTTCTTCTCTTCTGAACAAGAAGCTGGAGGATGAAGTGAAAATGCATTTTCACAAGTCTGATCTAGAATTGTATTAGAAATTTGGGGACTTTGTTCATCTTCTGAGATTCACTAGGTTCAGATACGCTCTTTGTGTAACAAAAGAGATTTTTCTTATCTACTTGCTGTCTGAGCCAAACCTGACATAAAGCACTGACTAAAGCTGTAGCTCAAAACATTATGCAAATAGTGCCAAATAACTGCAAAAATGTGAAATTCTTCATCTCTGGGGGAAAAAATCTAACCCCAGACCTCAGATTTTTGAGAACCTCCTATTGTGTACTTTTTACTGTTATTTCTACTATAGCCATTAGCTCTTTTTCATATGATAATGTTGGCTGAAAATGAATTTAATATTAGTCTTTATTGCACTGGGGAAAATGATATTGTGTTAAAAATGTGGTAAAACACACCAACTGTAAATATAACAATCATTTTATGCTGCCACAAAGGGTGAATATAGTCGTGCAAATGAATGACACTCAGTCTCTTGCCTGTAACGTTGTCCCACACAGTTCAGATATGGACATCCACATTGTCATTTTCTGATTAAAAAAATAATACTCTGAGCTATTCCAGGATAAACAAATTTGTTTATGGAACCCATAAATTTCTATCCAGGCCTGGATAGAAATTTTTTAGATAAAGCTTTCTTTAATCAGGGTTGTATATATTTCCTATATGTCTAGTGGGAGGGAAACAACCTGTAGCATGTGGCTTTGCTGGTGATGATGTGCTGGATCAGCTCAGACAGGCAGTGTGGGTTGCTCTGACCCTGTATCCCTGTTCTGTCAGATGTATCTTGCAGGCTGCAGTACATCTGATGGATCTACACCTACTCCAGTATTGATTGCAAAAACTATTTCAACTCACCAGTGTAGGAAAAGGCTATTTATTGAGGCTATTGGCCTTTTTTGCACTAACTACTTCTTTTGCTAATTAATTTGCATAGCTTCCATCAATATTTCCATGAGAATTGCAAACCTAATTATTGCATTTCACGAAGATTAAATGTAGGGTCTGTTTCTTATAAAGTACCTTGTCTGGTTTTAAAGGAAGGGTTCAGTTCACTGTAATCCAATTGTCTTCTCAAAACAATGGCTTAACAGTCCTTTAATGTCCACAATTATATATATCAGGGCTAACTATTACTTAATGCAGACACTTGATATAATTTGGTGACCTACATGACTATGTGTGTAGTGTTGCAAAAAAAAAAAATCTCAGAACTAAGGAACACTTGATGGACTAACCTTTCCATATAGGTCAAAGATAGAGAAAATATTTAGTTTCATTTTCATTCTGAGAGGCAGTTAGATTAGTATTCTAAAAGAAAGGCTGTTAAGCTTCATTCTCAAGGCTTAAATTCACTTTTTAAGACAAGAAGCAAATTCTAGTCTCAGTATGAATTCAAAGTAATATTACTGAAGATAAAAATAGTGACCACAAAAGCACATTTTGTGAGAAAGCAAAACCTGGCCATCAAACATTAAGGTAGCATGCAGGTGCATGCCTGTATTTTGTGAATATTTTTTTCCATGTATGAGCAGGGAATTCATGGATAGGCAGTGCCAAATAGCTCATTAGTCATGTGTATGCACACATCAACTAGCTTGACCTCCAAGCACAGTTGTTTGCACAAACTTAATGCATGCTCACAGATGCTTGTGACCTGATTACTGAGCCCACGAGCATAATGTACTTACAGGCTGTTATGACAGAGAAAACTGTAAAGTCATTCCAGTAGTAAAAACTGCCTGATTTCTTCCTTTTCTACAGGGAAACAATAGGGGTTTAATTCAATTTCAGCTGTAGTTATAACATAAGCTTTTCATGAGGAGGTGATGAGGTGGGCTTGTTTTTAAGAGTGTTTGTTGGTTTAGGTTCAATGTACGAAATGTTGTTATTTTGTTGTGGTGGTTTTAAGCTGGTTTGTTTTTGTTTGGGTTTTTTTTTAGCATGTGAGTGGTTAATGGTTTTGAGTTAGGAGAAGTAAGGTTTGTGGGTTTTTTTAAACCCTCTACATACAGCACAATAAGACTGACACCTAAAATTATATTTCAAGGAGAATTAGAAGGAAAAATAAAATGTTCATGTGTAGAACCATGAACAGGTTCCAGTGTAATGAATAAAATTTAGATATTTTAATATATACTCAGAAACCTGAATATGCTTTTATGAAAATGATATAAATGCTATGATCACACAAAAGGCTGTTTTCCTTACATTAGATGAAGGAAGTACTTATTATTGCATAATATCTTGTGCATGTGTATAAGAATTTGATGAGATAAAATATTAAATCATGAAAGTACCTTTAAGACTATTATATATCTGCCATAAATAAATTAAAGGATGAATGTAAGCTTCATTCTAAAAATCAACTGTTTTTTTGACAATCCTAAAATAATCAGATCATATATGCTGTTTTGTTATTTTGGGGACTTGTACAATCAGTTTGTTTAGTAGCAAAACAGCTATAGATGTTTGCATGAGAAAATGCTCGCATGAGGAAATCCCCCTGGAATACACCACAGAGGTAGAACTTGTTGAATCCAGAAAATAAAAAAGATATTGTGAATATTTCAAAACAAAATAGGGAAGGCCAGCTCTTACATCAAACAGAGAAATGAGATAGAGGACCAAGGAAAATTTGTGGACCCAATTTTTTACTGCTTAGGAGCATCACAAACCAGTGCAGGAATTCAGAGGAGCATTTACAAAACCAAGTTCTAAAGAAAGAATATGGTTAAAGCCAGATTCTGCCACTTTTTGAAATGTGGCTTCTTTCTTGTGGCCCTGTATAACCCAGAAAAAGTGCAGCCAAGCACCATTAAACATGCAGTAATATCCAATTGTCTGAGCTTAAGTTACTCATTTGCTATGGAAATTTCCTCTGAATCTATCAGTGTGAGTCAGGAACCTGCCCTGCAATGAAAAATAGCAAACCAGATTGGAGAGGAAAGGAAAGACTGATGTATCTGAGACAGCACTCACGGCTTTGAGTATTCCCAGCCTCTTTATACATTTTTTGTCTGGCCTTACCCTTAGAGTGAAAACAAATATTGGTCCTTTGTTAGGAGTTGTTGCTGCACACAGTTTAATGATGGGAGTGAAGTCCACTTTTTCTTCCCTGTGCAGGTCTGTCCCATGCAGATGGATTCTGAGAACTTCATAAAGTTCTCTCTCAAATGGGAATTATTTACTAGATTTAATTTTTGGTATTGTTAAGCTTGCTGGAAATGCTGAAGAAACCAAGCCTTGTAAAATCCATACCAGACAGATTTTCTGTAGTAGCTTTTCAATGTGCAGCAGATACACATTGTCAGGTAATGAAAGAAACAAGCTTAAAAGACAGAATCAAGTGTTGAGTAAGCTTTTGGGACTACCACTTATTTAGTGGACATAAGGGGAGGAAACAATGCAGTACATTTCCCAGCTCTTTGGGGATGTCACTCCTTACTGTTACTGTGATATTTGACATTAAATGTATTCCATTTTGGTTGATAGAAAGAGAAGGCAATGCACGTACATCAAAAAAGTGTTTGTGCTGTGAATAATTCTCATGGTACCCATAATGATGCAGGAAAGAAAGCAAGTATCATAGAAACACTGAAGTTGTAAAAGACCTCTAAGGTCGTTAATACACTTTTGAACTCTTCCAGGAATGGTGATTTCAGCACTTCCCTGGGTAGCCTATTCTAACCACACCACCCTTTCAGTGGAGAATTTTTTCCTAATATCTAATCTAAACCTGCTCTGGAGGAATTCGAGGCCATTTCCTTTTGTCCTGTCATTTTTACCTGAGAAAAGAGTCCAACCCTAACCTGGCTCCTCACATTGCAGCCCCACTGTCTCTATTTCTGCTGATCTGGACTTGGGGAACTCTTGGGCTAGACATAAACTAAGCCACTTTGGTTTCATTGCAGTCATAAATGGAAATGAAAGCAGACAAAGTTTAAGTGGCCTTAAAATTAATAGTTTTTTTCCATTATTCTGTACTCTAAAAGAATACAGGAACATTTTGTTGCTGCATTTTCTGAATAGAGGTAATTATTTTTAAATTAAATGTAAAAGGAAATTATGATTTCACTTATTGCACTATTATCATAGAATCATAGAATGCTGTGGGTTGGAAGGGACTTTAAATATCATCTCATTCCAACCCCCTGCCATGGGCAGGGACACCTTCATATCCCCAAGGTTGCTCAGAGCCCCATCCAACCTGTACTTGGACACTTTCAGTGATGGGGCAGCCACAGCTTCTCTGGGCAGCCTGTGCCAGGGCCTCCCCACCCTTATGGGGAAGAATGTCCCCCTTCTATCTAATCTAAATCTACCCTTTTTCAATTTAAAGCCATTACTCCTTGTCCTATTACTACATTTCCTGTTCAACCTACACTTGGAATACCATTAACATATTTAATTCCAATGAAATGCAAGCCAGTTTTCTTAGATGCCTCTCTAAGACCTAAAAAGACATGCTGCAGTGAATGCAAAATCTGTGTATACAAAATCTCCTCACTGATTTCTCTGCAGTGTTTTTTACCCCTGGAATCCACTTTGGTTTTCTCCAGATTGCCACAAAAACTCTTAATGACACTTCTAGGAATTAGAATGTTTTGGAATGTCTAGAAAAATCAATCAACCTCTTGAATTTGTCTTCTTGTGATTTTTATATAATCCCTGTTTCAAAAAAAATCTCTGTTTCAAATAGGGATTTGATGAGAATGGTATTTTATCTCTACTTACCTATTTTAGGATGGTACTGGTGGCATTTGGGGGGCTTTTAGAATAAAAATATGTGCACAGTTTCAGAAATAATATTTATAATGCATGAAAGACCCTTTCTTTTCTATTTCTTTTCAAATGTCAAGTTCTGTGTAAAGAACAGTTTAATTGAATATATTTTTGTGAAGTTGCATTCCCGTTGACCCAAAGGTTTGTGACTGCTGCAAAACTGGAGCTGGATAAGCTACTGCCTCACACCTTGCAGTGGTAGTTAATAGCAGCAAAAGTGGGTGTGAAATAGTGTTTGAATAACGTCTTGCACCCATTTTACACTGGTACAAATGGCAGTGAAATAAGGCTGAGAGCAGCAGAGAACCAGGCTGTGATTAAAATGTTCAGTAGTTTTACTGTTGTGAATGACCTTTCCCAACTCCTGTTGTTCCATTTCACTGCTCCAAGGCATCTTTTCTATTCATCTTGTTGTGCTTTGTGCAGCTTCTCCTAAACTTTGACCAGCTGCCAAATGTTTTTTATCCATTGCGAGACATGAAAATATTTCACCCTTCCATTGAGATTCTTGCAGTATGGAAGCTAGTTTAACTTTCAAAGTCTCTAAAAGGAGGAGAAAAAGTTTAACTGGGAGGTTTTCGAGATTCTAAATGCATTCTGTGGCTCTCTTTACATGCAAGGTTTGAACATCACTGTGTAACACAGTATGATTCCTCTATCACCTTCATTCTTGTTTGCATTTTCAGAAGATTCAATCCCAGAGGGTTTAATTTTGGGAGTTATCCAAGCAATCATGACTATCTCTCTTCCTCCAAATCATGTAAGATGCTGTTTCCAGCTCAGAGCACAGGCTTCATGTGCTCTAAATACATATGAAATAAATCATTCTTATTTGCTTAAAACAAACAAGAGCACCAAGCCTCCACTCTTTACTACAAATGCCAAGTGGGTTCTTTGAGATCCTGACAGGTTTTCACCCTCACTGAGGTCAGTGGCACAACAGGATGATACACATGGGGATCCTCCAGAGGAACTGTGGATGTGCTTTAGAGCTCTGTGTTGCAGGATTGTATCCAGACCAAATCACTTATTCATTTGATATAAAAATGCTAATGTCTGTGCAGCACTGTAAGTCACCAATGTTATTTTTAAGAACTCGTTTCTCCGTTTTGTCCCCTGTGCCTGGAAATTGTAGCTATGGCATTTGTGTTCTGTAGACAATTCTATTACTTCTATTCACTTCCTTTTCTTGAATTACCTTGCTGTCTTTTCAAAGGCTGGCAAAAGATGTTCAGATCCATAATTCTATGCATTTGGATTTTCATAATTCAAGAAATGTAACCCCCTACCCTTTATGGCGGGGGCTCTTCTGCACTTCTCTTTTTACATTTCTTCTAGACAGTTACAGAGTGATTCTAGGTGTGATGAAGAATTTGACAGTTTTGATTCTTGCTACTATTTTATTTGTTTTCTAAATCATTCCCATTCATATATGTGTATGTATCAGTTTCCCTTTAAGAGATTTAATTTACATGTGTTCAAAGCTTTGTGAGTCTGGAATATAGATAAAATTACTAAGATAAAGCTAAAATTTAATAATATTGTCAATCTTCCTTGTAAACTCAGGATTTCTACTGACAACATTTTTAGTCTGATTTCATCCTTCTCTTCTAGGTTTATTTTTATTGAGTTGATACATTTTTATAGAGTTGATATGTTTCTGTTAGATTACTAACAGTATGCCAGGAAGATTATGACTTAAATATTCCTTCAAAAATGTGGAGATGGCAAAAATCTGTCTTCATTGTTTTAATGTATTGATTGATAGCTAATATACTTTTTTTCTAAGGTACATGAGCAACATATACACACTGCATTGGCAAAGTTTTTTGTTTTCTTGGGTTTCTCATTTTTATTCAAAGTTTCTTGTGTTTATTTACTTTGAAAAATGTTTTCCATTCTAAAATCTGATGTAAAGCAGTGTTTTTTGGGTTTTTTTGGACAAAAGCCAGCCATGTAATCCATGTTTCCATGCAGACTCAAGGCAGGGAACCTCAGCCTCCATGTGTCCTGTAGGGATGGAATCTTTGAATCCCAAACTGTCCAGCCCTGTTTTTTGAATATGAGTTTACCAACTTAAGTTTTGGAAAAGGACATTAGAAAGATGATTATTCCTGCAATAGTAGCTTAAAAAAAAGTTTCCAAAACTTTCCTAACAATTATAGTCTTGTTTCTTTGAAATTAATAACTTTCATGTCCATTCTACATCTTAGTAGAATCTTTTCATCATATAATGAGCCATTACTCTTTTCAGAAATTGTATGCAAATCTATCCTGAAGTGTTTAAACCCTCAGGAGCCACTAAAAGGATTTTTTTTTTTAACTAGACATTTTGTACACTGTTCCTTCAAGTGAAAATATATTAAATGCATCTAGGGTTTTTCCATCATCCAAGAGATACATTTCTCTAGCTTAAGTGCTTTTCTGACTCAGGGCATGGATCTGTGATCTTACAGAACTGAAGGACATGTCAGGAAGAGACGGCAAGTTTGGCATAGGCTTTTCTGAGGAACTAGAAATATCCTGTGGACTCTGTGGGACTCTTGTCTATTCAGCCCCCAAGTTATACCTTCTTTTAGCCTTAATCTGGCCTTAATAGAAAATTTTCCTATGAACATGCTCACCAGTGCTTCACTGGTGCTTGGATTAGAGGTTGCTTGATAAGTTTATGGAAGATCTGCTGAACATCTTAGTAGTGGCAAAGGTGGAAGTTGATGAGCTTGATTTAAATCAGCAGTAAGCAGATAGTTCTAGCTGGAGGGAAACATCAGGTGAACGTAGGGTCTTGGTTGTCTCAGTCACTGCAGCACTATTTGGTATCAACATCTCAGTCACTGTTTCTCTGTCTGACTTCATTTTCTAAGGAAGAAGGAAGTTTGGTGGACTTACAAATTTGCAAGCCTGATGGTAAGTGCAAATAAGGAGAATTTCTAAATCTTTGCGTGCACCTAACTATCAATGAATGTGGCACCATAGCCTGCCTTTTTGCCTGTTATCTGTGGGTAGAAAACTGCTCATAAAAAGAGAGGTTAGGTTGTAAGCTTCCAAAAATTTGTCTCTGATATCTTTAGTTAATATATTTAACCTCAAATTGGCAACTACATTTTTTGTTATTTAATTTTTTATTGCTTTTCTTTGCTTAAATCCTTATTATGTTTAGGAGGATAATATCCACTAGATTGGGTAAAAACTCAAGCAACGTGACAGTAATTAAAATGCAGATTTAGTTCTTCTGGAGTGTAATAGCTTTGAAGCATACCAAGGTCTGCTGAGGGAATCTGTTTTGTTTGTGTATCCTAATAGAACATAATGGCTGCTTTCAAGCCGTTATAGTCCATCATGTTAGTGACTCCATATGCTGGATATCCTTGTCAATGATATGTCCTCTGAGAAAATGTACCCTAGTGATGTGGTAGTGTGTGTGTGTATATATATATTACTGTTAAAACCAAAATTCAGTTCACTTTTTAAATAGAAGCAATCTCTTTCATGGAACTTTGAACTTGGTTTACTGTTGGTTTAATTTTGACTAAAAAGTGCAGCTTTGCAGAAACAAAGCTTTTCAATTATTTGAGAAATAAGTGAAAGTCAGCTAGAGCATATGTAAAGTTGAGGTATAAGCTTCTCATAGGTCTCAGTCTTATAAATAACATCTTCTCTATGACCATACAATGAGGAAGCTGCCCCCAGCTCCAGGAGCTGCTGAATACCCTCTCTGATGTGAATGCCAGCCCAGGCTGCCCATGGGGAGCTGCAATATTGAGCATAAATTAGCAGTTACAGGCTTAAACATAAAACAAGAAGAACATTGTACCTGACTGTCTTTAAGACCCTTCCCAGCTGCACATCAACACAATCCTTGATGAAGGAAGAACTGACTGAGTGACTTTTCCTAGACACTGATGTATCAGAAATTATCAAGCTAAAGAGCTCATACAGAGGCACTAAGGCCGTGTCTGGGCTGTAGGGCAGGAAAGTTTTGCTCTGCTTCCCCATCTGTCAGGACTGGGAGACAAGATAAAAGTTCCCCTTTCTACCTCACTTGCCTGTTATATTCCCATGGGAAACAGTGAGTGGGAAAAGTAGGGTTTATCTCATCTGAGTAAGGACATCACCCAAGCCTTAGGTCACATCCCAGGTCCCCATGGTGTGACATTCTAAATGTCTAAAATGTACTGAGAGTACATCTTCTTTTGGTGAAGGAAATAGATGGCAGAGTGGAGTGTTCCTTGCCTGGGAATCCCCCTACCAAATTCAGTTCTGAGTTGCAATGTCATGGAAATAGTCTGGGGTTTTGATTAAAATACTGACTTCAGCTGTGGGACTGCTGTAGTGCACAGATCCTGTAAATTAGAGATATAAAGTATGTGTGAGTAGAACCAATATGTGTCTAGATATCCTATTACTTCTAAAGCCCTTTCTGTCCTGTTAATTTTACTTTACAGTGTGACAGTGATGAATTGATGTCTACCATTTCCAACTGCCAGGTAGACTGTGTACACATTTATTAAGATTAATTAAAAAGTAACAAATTGTAAAGTAATAACATTAACAACTACTGGAAAAAGTGTAGACATTTTGACAGTCTTTTTGAATTTCATTAAAAGATGGTAGTGACAAAAACCCAAGAGACTATTTCTACTTTACTAAAGAAATAGGTCACAGATTCAATTACAGTCACTGAAGCATGGACTCAATCTATCATGGCAAATTAAGTACATTTTAGCAACCTACTTTCCTTTAAAAATTTTATAGACACTTTCACTGGAAGAAGAAAGACTATAGAAAAAGAAATTGCAAACTGAAGGCTTTTTTTTTTTCCCTCTATTGCTACTGAGTGCTTGGCTTATTTACCATAGGTGTAAGACACAGAAAAAGTCATTATGGAATGTCAAAATATGTAAACATCATTTCCCATTTTTTGTTTTTAATTAATCATATATCATTTGTTCTTTGAATAGAAAGCATAGCTCAGATTGAATCCACAGTGCACCAGTTAGAGGCTTTGTTCTCTCATTGAAATTGAAGGACCCATTTACTTAGAAAAATTCACTGCACAACCTTTATGCAATTTTGGCACAGATCCGTAGTGTTGGGCTGAAAATGTGTTGTAGTCCTGGTTCCAAATAAATAAATAAATGAAGACACATACAGCCTGTGGATATGGTTTAGCTGAGTGCAAATATTGGAATGATGAAGCACTCTTTTGCCCATAGCAGAATTGATTTCATGTTGACAACTGGAATTTATAAAGATCCTCTTTCAACAGAGTAGCAGTGGCCATATTTGCTGCATTGCTACAGCTGCAACAAACCAGCAGCAAACATAAGAATTGATAGGAGAAATACAGTCTATTTCGTCTTTATACATAACCTCAGACTTACTGTGGCATGCCTAGGAGATTTGTGCACATTCATATATTGGGGTATTCACTGGGCCTTTAGGTTGTAGAAGCATATTAGGGTTTCTAATGTATTTATTTATTTTTTTAATCTATACCATTTGATCATGCAAAGAAATCTGTCTCTTGTACAAATGAAACCAAGAGATGCTGATTAAAAGTAACACATTTTCCAAGGCAATGCTGATTAAATGTGTGATCTTCTCAAAGTACATTGGGGATGAAATGCTTTCCATTTCCAGATACACCTCTCTCCAACAATGCTTTTTACTTACTGCTCCACAGCTTTTGCTGGTTAAATATTCAGGGCCAGATTTGCCACTGCACTATCTCACTGTAACACCAGAAGAGCAAACAGAAAGAAAGGATAGAGCAAAGATAGACCTGTGAATCAAGCTTTTGTTAAACTGATTTGCACCAAAATAGAGATCATGTAAGAGTCTCATATCCCTTAACAGTTACAGTCTGACCACAATCTTAAGCTCAGGAGGGATACTTCCAATGACAACCACAACTGCATCAGCACAAGCTGTGTAAGGCTGAAAAACACCCACTGCTCCATTAGTCATCAGATTCTGCTGTATTGCAGGTACCTCAGCAATCATGGGAATATTAGATGACAAAAAGCAGACCTGTTTTACTCTGTCAACCTTAATATACTTATTTTCTTGTCAAAATTATGTTTGCTTTTCAAACGATTCCACTTACTTCCCATATTTAGAATACAATATTTAAGTAACTCCTATCCTGGGTTTTCAAGTATGCTTGCTACAATCCATTATTCAGAGGGAAGTGGTTATGTTGCCAGCTAACACAATGAAAAATGCTTTGCAGAAGATCCAAACCTACACAAAATTCCCCTTCTTTTGGTAATTTTCTAGACTTGGTGCTCAACCCCATTTTTCATGAAGTTTCTTAATTTCTTTTTTATGTAATGAGTGTAATATTTAATTTTTAGCAGTATTACAAGAAAATCCTATTGGGCACAATTAATGATATTTAATAAAGTTGAGTATATAAATCTTTGAAAACACAGCAAAATAATAAAATGGCAAAATGTTAGGAACTGTGAAAAGCAAGTTAGATAGGAGAACTGCAGCCCAGGAAGAGTGTGGAAGGAAGGAATACTGTTCAAGAAGAGATTGGAGAAGAATTGTTGACTTAATTTGGGTGCAACGTGCCTGTACCTTTTGAGTTGGAGAGTGTAAGTGGAGGTATGTCTCTGATAGTGACAAGGACACCTTAGGGACTGGAGCTTAGTCATTGTACAAGGGAAAATGGGAGCAGAAAGACCACATGAGAAAATTGCTTCATTTACATACCAGAGAGCTGTTCATGAATGAATACTGAAATAGTAGTTTGGAAAATCTTACACCCAAGGAGATATTTATGCACTAAACCTATCCCAAAGGGAGCCAAAATGTTTAACATATTTCTAAAGAAATATTTTTTTTGTACAAAAGGAAAAGTTTTAAAGGTCTTTATTGGGTTTGCACGCAGCTGTCTTTCTATTGAAATGACTGAACATGAATCACAGTGTTCTGAGTTGAAAGGGACCCACAAGGATCATCCAGTCCCACCTCTTAAGTGAGTGACCCTTATGGGGATCGACAATTAAGTTTGATTTAAAATATATCACAAATAAGTAAATGTTTATAAAGTCTAATCATTGGTGTTTGTTAATTAAATAAATATTTCTTATCAACATGTAGAATTCCCTCTGGCTTTAATACACTGTGGGCATTACTGTGGCAGAGTGCTAGCAACTGTAAATTGCAAGAAGACATGAGCAGGATTTTTTCTGCTCACTGTTACACCAGCACAATGAGGGAAGAAGTGAGTCTAGTAAAGCTCAAAACCATTTCATGAGGATCAGGTGGGTGACAGATAACCAGGCATGATGCTCCAGGCAGGCGGTTTCTGACATATTCCTGCTGGATGTGCAGGACACAGTGGAGGGCAGCAGAGCTGACTGAGCACTTCTGTCTTCTTCACTCTTGCTGGGACTTTGGAGGTGTTTCTGTGACATGAAGAACAACTTGTGTGATTGGAAAGCTTTCCTTTTAACAGTAGAGTGTGTAGGGATGACAGTATGAGTAAGATGGCAGCAGTATTGTGTCGATGTCAATGTTATTGAGAAGTGGTTTTCAATGCATTACTTTGTGCTTGGCAGATGTGAAAGTCTAAAGCCAGGTATGTTTAAAGATGATGTCAAGTGAGGGAATCAAATGAAGACAGAGAAAGTATAATATTTGCCCTTATGTCCTTGTCTGTCCATTGCTATCAGAACTTGCAACTGATGTCATGGCTGAAATCTGCTCTTGTGTGGAGAGTTATTGTAACAGGATGAAGCTTTTGCTGCTGATCTGCCTGGAGAGCTGATATTTGCTTTTGCACCCTATGCAAGAGGTGATGAGATGCTCTGCAGTGAATACATTTGGGAAGGAGTGTCTCTGAGCAGAGCTACAGATTTTCTGGGACATATACTGGCTTTCAATGACTAGAATTATTTAACTTTGCTTTCTGAAGACCTAATGACTGCACCTGCCTGCCTGTTAAAAGCATTTCTCTCTCTGTGCAGTTCTGCAGGTGTTATCAGAGCACTTCAGCTTAAACCTGGAACTGATAGGAGTGTTGATGTTGGGATGGAGCACACTGAGCTCTGACTTCAGAATTAGAGCTGATTTGAGAATTTTTCAATCATGTTGTTGCTGGGAAGTTCAGGTTTTCAAGATCTGGCTCTTTTAGCAGCCAATCTGGAAAGCAAGAAACTAATCATCTTTATCAAGGGTGCTACTGTTTTTGTAGTCTATCTATTTTTATTATTGTTAAAGGGTAACTAGGACTATGATATAAGAAACTGTAAGTCTTTTGTTTTAAATGGTGAAGAGTGAATAGATTTATTCATAGATTATGCAGAACACCTCTAAAAATAGTCTTTCTTCTAAACTGTCTTCTCTTGCTGCTTTGCATCTCATTTAAATAAGCACCTTTCACAGGAATATAGAAACATCCAAATGTACTGCTGTAAGTTTTCCTGTTCTTATATGTCAAGCTTCATTAGTTTTAACACATAATTGTAAAGAATATGTAAAGTTTAGAAAAACAGCTTAACAAAACCATGGCTCTAGTCTTGATTGATGACAAATGAGACATGCATATTTTTAGTCATAGTTAATGGCCTTGAGACCATTTACCTCCTTGTACTGTGCCTGAATCATGAGGACTGAAAGAGGTCTGTCATTGTCACTATGCACCAGGTGGCATTCAAACTTATTTTATACAAAAGTCCTTCACTGCCATGTCTGAGGAATTATTGAAATAGTAGAAAAGAGAGGGAAAAACTACAACCCTCAGAAAACTACCAGTAAGAGCTGGAACCCATGACAGCAAAAATGGTTTTATAGTGTCTAATATATCAGAGGAATCTGTGGGTGCATTCCTTTATTCTAACACCTCCATCTGGATTGCAGTTTCATATTGCACTAGGTTAAATTGCTAACATCTAAAATACCCTCTGGCAAGAGGCTCACTGAAGTTGAAACTTGAGTTTCATGTATCATGAGTACGTTGGTGTTTGTATGTTCCCAGTTGGAACAACTGAAGGAGAGGAACACATAAAATCATTAGGAGAACATCCTAAAGGCTCTTGTGTGTAGCAATGGTTGGTGCACTGAGAGGCCTGACTGAGATTAACATAACATGCAAATGCTATTCAGTGCTTGGGGAAAGTCCCCCTTGTTTTAAACCACATTTGGAAAGATACATGGAATAATGGGAACCTCCTTAAACAGTCAAGGTTCAATTTAATCCCAGCCTGGTTGTAGGGTAAGAATTCCTCTCTGGATGGCTCCTCATCTGGAGCATGTTCCCAGAGTGTTGGAAATAATGCTCATCATTTGGTGTGGTTCATGGCTGTTGCACCAGGAATTTTAGAGCAGTTTGCACAGAGCACCTTGCCTTAGGTTTAGGGTAAAAGGAGAGCTCCTGAAAGAGGGATACTGGGCCTGCTATATATTGCAGCCTTGTTTTTGAACTCTTATCTATCTAACATTTGGAACACTTTTGCAAGAATTGGAACGGTGCCCTTCCCTAAAAGTCACAAGAATTTTCTTCATTCTTGTTTCCTGCTCTGTATATTATTCAGGATTTTAGCAATGGGTGAGCGAATTCTGAGTAGTGAATTTTAGTTATGATTGCTTTTCCACATGAAACTCTAGTGCACTGAGAGATGCAAGCATGTGGCTCATCCCAGGGAAGAGTCCTAAACCTTGGTACAAGTGCATAAACTGAGTTGCTACTAGGATTGGGAATAAATACCTTTCACTTTACTTGAGTGAAGCAGAGACTCTTCCAAGTCTGATTATTTTCAGTTCCTGATTTGTTTTTAATGCTGGGCTTGGGAAACGTTATTCCAATGAGAAAACAAGGTTTAATGGATTACAAAGAAAGTTTTCTTTTTTTTTTTTTTTTTTTTTTAATGAGTCAATATTGTAAGTAAATAACACATACATAGTCTTAATCAATGAACCCATAAATAAGGTTTTCATGTCACACTGGAATAATTGACTCATTACTCGCTCCTGGAAGTCTGAGAATGAATTAGGTTCCAATAACATCAGTTTGCTGTCTCAGCTAAGTTAGCATTCTGAGCCATAAATAACTACATGGTTTAGCATAAATTTATTTATTTTACAATTTATAAAGTGCACTCATCACTAGGGTTCTTGGCATATATACAAAGATAACAACAAAATAAGAACATATTGACTAGTTTCAACTGAGCGAACTCCTTCAACATGTCCTCAATAAAATCATCACCAACATCTCCAAGCAAAGGCATCAATAAACATGTAAGCCTTGGACATCGCCCTGAAAGTCAATGAACTGGGGAGTCTATCAGATCACCAGGGAAAATTTTATAGAGTTAAAAATTCTCTATCAAAAACTGTCTGAGTCAGCCTCAGAATTTAAGCCCATCAGGTGATTGTTTAAATCAGCCATTAGTGTTATTCTGGTGCTCTCAGGGGCTGTGGTGGTGCCCATGGAGACGGGCTGGCTGCAGCTCGAGGCAGACCCGAGGCTGCAGAGCTGTGCAGCCCAACCCACGCCTGCCCACAAACACAGGAAAGGCTTGGCAGAAATTGCTGTGTGGGAGCATGCACTCCACATTGCCTGGTGCTCTGAACTTGAGAGGAGTTCTACAAGAAATATAGACAGCATCTTGTCTGGGGTTTGGCTGGAAGAGTGGAGGGAAGAGCTAGTGGAGTCCACCTCCAAAAGACTGTGGAAAGTTTCTTGGTTGAGTGTGTGTGTGGTTTCTTCCTGAGTGCAAATAGAGCTGAGCCAGATTCTGGGTGATATGCAGTAACTGAAGTTTGGAAGAGTCTTGAGAGTTTATGTAACAATTTCTCACTCAGCCTGTCTCTGAAAGCAAAACTTGGAGCTGATTTTTCACTGAAAGGCTTTCTAATGTTGGGAAGGAGGTTCTTGGCAGATGATGACTTCACTTACCCCAAGATCCCAGGCAGAGCTCAGAACAGTGCAATGAAGGAGTGCTGACAGCTGGCAGGTGGTTACAGCCCCTTCTCCCAAGATCTGCACCTAAACACCACTAAACCCTGCAGGGCATTGGTATCACCACCTCCCCACTATTCCATCCTCAAATGATCTTGGATGTTGCTTCTTTAAGCCTTTCACCCCCATCCATCCCACTGTGCTGTTGTGAAGCTCTAGGACCTGTCTTGAGGGGTGCAGGGTGAGCAGGTGTCCCTGCAGAGCACAACAGGCCTGGTGGGCAGCAGGGAGCAAGCTGAGCTGCAGCTCCCTCCATTCTGCTCCCCTCCCCTGCTCCACCCTTATCACAGATAAACAGGGGCATTCCAACGTGTCACCA
Organism: Phylloscopus trochilus trochilus; assembly: GCA_016584745.2. Lineage (NCBI taxonomy): Eukaryota > Metazoa > Chordata > Aves > Passeriformes > Phylloscopidae > Phylloscopus > Phylloscopus trochilus. The sequence goes on from WQNJ02000028.1 coordinate 11,761,282, forward strand.
GAAAAGTCTGTGACATCAGAGCAAGAGATTTTTGTTAAATTATTAGACATAAGTATTATCCACAAGTATAGAACATGTTTGCAGAAGACAATTTTTCTGTGACTTGGCAACAACATTTGTGGTGCTTTTATTACTAATGGAAGCAGAGGGTAATACTGAGGCATGACAGGATTGTGAATCATCAGCATAAAAACCCCCTAGGCTAGTGCCATCCAGCCTTGGCACTAGCCCATCCCTGGCCTCCAGTTGCACACTCCAAGCCTTAGGCATTCTCTGAGGAGCAAGAGCTGAATGAAGTTTAGGTTAAGAGGTTGGTACGCTTGCTTCTTAGACTACCTGCTGCCAAGGAAGTGGCTAATCCATCTTAATTACAATTACTTTTATTCACAAAGTATGTGGAAAATTCACAGCAGCATAAAAATAGTCCATGAGACAGGGAAAAGATGCAGTCTAAATTTGCCAACCTGTTCACCTGTTAGGATTTCACAGATGCTCCTAAAGGGAAGGAATAATGGGTAATTTGTGGCATAACCCAGGAATTTAAAACTCTCCAGAGACCAATTATAGAGATTTGGGCACTTAGACTGCTAGCAGCTTTCCAAGCTCCACCTGAGATGCTCCTACTTTCAAAAATCCTTGTGTACATCTTTAATTATTTCCCATAGAATAAATGACACAGTTTCTGTGCCTCATTCATGCCATCAATGGCTTCTTCTAATGATAAGCTGAAGATTATCACTGTATTATGCTTGAGAAATATCTGTAGCACTCTGAAATTACCTTTTCTCTGTTAAAACTACTGATTTGATAACTCTTCAAAGCCCTTTCATAATACTGTTCCCATGCAACATTACAGAAATAACCACTGGGTCTCTATTGAGGTCAGTTCTGTTTGTGGCCTGTTTGATGGTGCTTTTTGTAAATTAGTACATAAGGATCTTTGTGTCCAAACTATGGCAACCAAAATATGGCCAATGGTTAACAGGTGATGAAAAAATTCACTTTTCTGACAGGCAGACTTCTGTAAAAGATAGACATTAGTATTCTTTAGGTAACAACTCACAACACAGATGACATGCCTGAGTATGCAAACTGTGTTCACCTCCAAAAAAATTATTCTTCATTAAGTAGGAGCCATGGTAGCTTAAAGTAGATAGATAATAGAGAGGACAAGTTCTAAAATTCTTAGCTGTCTCCACAGATTGGTTTCATGAAATATAAAAGGAAATGTAAATCTTTTTTGGCTTTATTCTGCATTTGAAGGGGTAAGGTTAATAAATGGTTACTTTCATTTCAACCAAAAAATTCTCAAGATAGGTCTACTTGCTTGCTCCCAGGATGATGTTTGTGTGTACAGGAGAGAAACATAATTAGGCTTTGAGTTCTGTACAACATAATCCGTGGCAAGTATGAATGACATGAAAGGCAGCAGAAATTGCCTGGGAGGAGGCTGTTTTTGTTTGTTTTGAAAAAAAGAGGTTGAAAAGATTCTTTCTGCAGCTGATGCAATCTGGCTGTGTTTGCTCTGAGCTGGAGACATTTGTGCATCACAGCAAAGGCAATGGAAGGGTTGGGAAGAGAAGTGAAGGGGTAAATTCCACTTGCTGCAATACCTGCTTTTGATCTAAGCTTTAATTGGATGTGATTTAGAAAACTGCTGGCATCACATGGGATATTAACAGCCTTATTCTCCATGCTGTCTCTCCCTGAAGGAGCTGTTGTATTTCTGTTTGTTTTAAGACTTCACTTGCCCCTTCCTGTTTCAGTGAAAAAGCATTGAAGGGTAGGAGAAAAAAAAACCCCAGACATTAAAGACACCTCATTTTCCTTCCTAAGTGACATGATAACTCCTAGAAGTGTTTATCACATGCTTGTTTCATGCACAGCTCACACAGTACTCATCCACACGCCCCTGAATGATTGCATGTTATATAATGAGGTCTGTTGTTCCTCCATTACTTTTCCTTGGTTTACCAAATAGTGGGCATTGAAGGTCTTAGTTATTTTTCCTTGTTGAGTCACCATTTAATCACCCTTGGGCTAGAACAATTTAAATATGTTGCTATCCTTTGCAGATATTAAAACTGGCTATTGCACTTGACTGAATTGCATGATGCATCAATGGAAAATACAGCCTGTGGTCAGTACTTCCTCACTATTTTGACTTTGGGGAGGATACCTCCTTATGGTAGGAAGTTCAAAGTTCTGGTATATAGGTTTGTATTTTTGAATCCGACCTAATCACTACAGAAATTAATTTAGTCACTAAATCAACAACTGTTTCTGGCAGCTCAAATCTTATTACTCCATCTTGTGGAACAAGCTGAAAACGACACAAATGGTATTCCAACATTTGCCATCCTGTGTGCAGTTACCCAATAACCAAAATACAAAGACTTCATAGACTCTTTGTAGACAAAGTTGGTTAATGTCTATTTTAAGAAACTCGATTCAAAAATATTTCTACATTTGTGTCACATGAACAATGATATCTGTCTGTATTTAAGTTCATACTGAACAGACTTTTTCAATAGAACATAACAGGGAGATGTGGGATTTTCCTCCCGCTCATTTGAGAAAATGTGTACAAATTCAAATCACAGAAATTTGGGCTCTTGTATACAAGACAAGTAATTGAGTATTTCTCTAAAGCTCTAAAATTAAACATATTATGTGGCTGGCGACTATTTCCATTTTCTTTCTGTTGGGGGTTTTGTGGCTTCAATAGACATGGTCTGAGATGTAATCTGTTCAACAGGCAGACATGGTTTTGTTTAACTTATCTTTCTATAGTTCCAGTGAGAAATTTTTTTCCCAACAGAGACCTCTGCTGAAAGCAGGAGAGCAGCTCTGCAGGGCTGGAGCAGAGCTGTGGAGCAAAGCCCCTCTGAGGGCCCAGCTGTCAGTCAGTGGTAGCACCTACAAGTCTAGAGGAAATCAGAGTAAAGCCACTGCTCATTCTTCCCTTCTTATTATTTCCTATAGAGGGAAATAATCATGACCTAGTTAAAAATCTTACTTTTTCTAGCATTTTAAAGGAAGTGGGATATGGCTGATTCATATCATGCCAGAGCCCCAATGCCTCTGCTGTAATTGGTCTGTCAATGGATCCAGAGGGGGAAGCTCGCTTTTAAAAACATTATTATGTAATATATTATGTGATACAGTGCCGTTAAAAGATTCAAAAATCTTTTGGTTTAGTTGCACAATTTTCATCGCGGAAAGAACAAGACATTTCCCAAAAGTGTAACATAAGCACAACACTGACATCTGGTGTTTAAATCGGATTTAAGCCTGGGCAGAGTGAGGTGAACAAGTGCTCTTTAGGGCTGTCAGGTGTTTCCACAGGGGCCGGGATAGAGAGGTGCCTACAGAGGCAGATTAATGCCTAACTGGTCTGATGGTAGCCTGGTATCCTCAAGGGCCTGTACCTTTAGTTGCTGGGAAAAGGCTCCTGGTGTTCAGAAAATTTGGCCTGCAAAACCTGTGCTTCCTAATAAAGGGAATGAAAAGCTTCTGGTGAGATCTGGAGGTCCTCAGTCTGATTCTGATGGATATTTGGGCAAGGGAGATTTATTTCCAAAAGCAAGGTTTTCAACCAAGTAACTAGAATTCCCAATATTGTTTAAAATTTAGTTAAAGATATCTTTTCAATAAAAAAAATACAGTTGAGCAGGTTTTTTTTCTATATGCCAATTTATCTTTCTTTTACAGTAATGTTTATTTAAGAATTTATAATATATTCTTTATTAAAGACTGACACATGCAATGACAGTTCCTGTCTGACCTTGCACCTTAGATAATATCTAGGATGAATTTATTTACTGTGTATTTTAAAACTGACAGTTGGCCATGATCAGTACTCACTTTGTGTGCTATGCAGTATTAACATTCATTTTAGGGAAGCTAAAACCTCTTCTCTGTTCTGCAACCATGTCTGATTCTTGGCTGATTCTTGATTTTGTTTTTCCTTCAATCCCTGAAAGAGAAACAGAGTGGAGAATCTAGTAGAGGCAGTAGGTACAGACTTGCTTAGTTTTGGAAATTGTAGTCAGTTCTATATTTTAAATTGCAATTAGTTTTCAGGTACAAATGAACTATTCATCCTTAAATCTGTCATTTAAAAAGTCCCAAGAGAAGGAGCAGATGTCTGTGCCTTGACTTCCAGGGCTGGTGTGGCTCAGAAAAAGGTACGAGCCTGTTTTTGAAAAGGGGTGTTGCTCTGTCCAGACTGAGGATCAGTGGGGATCTATTTGCTCTGCGAAGACAACAGCTGTGGGAATACCTGAAAAGCTCCTGTTTATTTGTTGTTTCATCCAAAACTGTGTCCTATGATTCAGAGTCACCCCACTGAAAGGAACTGAAGAGCCACTCTCACCCTCCCTGCCCTGTGGAGGGCAAACCTTTCTGTAACTGGCATTGAATTATAAAGCAAACCTGTACACCAGAGGGGCTCCTGCATGTCTGAGCTGAGTAACAGCATTAAACATCTGCCAGTGAGTGGCAGGGAAAGATGCTGGAAGCATGATGGGCAGCACCTCTTACAAAGGTACTTGTGTGGCCCATGCAGAGAAATGTCCAAAGTGAGAGAGGATAATTCAGCTCATGCAACTGAGAAAACCTAAGAGCCATTAGCCTATGCCAAGCCTTTAAAAATAGAGATTTTAATTTGAAGCTTCAATTTTATTGTCTCTCCAGCTACAAGGTTTGTTTTTTGTTTGTTTTTGCTTTGTTTTTTTTTGTTTTGTTTTTTTTCTAATAACAAAGCTCTTTTGGGTTTACCATCTCCACTCCCTGCGTGGGGGACTTGTTTGCACTCTATATAAAAAAAAAAAATCCTAGAAAACAAGAGAAGCAATAATATTAAAGAAAATCTCCATGATAAAGCATTTGAAAGTCTTAATGGCCCACCTTGGAAGCTCAGAATGAAAGAATTATTGTTATATTTTTGAAAATTATTAATGAATATAAAAATCTGGCAGAAAAAAGGAAACCATACATTCCTCTGAAGGGACTGATGAGTGTGGCTCATATACCCCAGCCTATTTTGCTGAATCTGCATTCATTTGGTGTTGAGTTAAAAATGTTTCTTCTCTTTAAAATGTTTTCTTCATTTAAAATAGCCACTAAGGATATTAAGGTTTTAGCTTAACTGCTGTTAATAGAGTTGATTTAATTTTTTTTCACTGATTCTCTGAGTATTTGCTTTTCACTTTTGCACTGGAAGCTCACCCAGAAACAAATGATGTTACTAATTTCAAAATGCATTTCTGAGAGCAAACCCAGGTGGGACTGGTGGTTCTTACATAGGGAATAGGGAGTATCATTGTACTCCTCTTTCAAACATAAGTTCATACTCAATATATTCCATATTAATCCCAACCCTTGCAAAATAATGCTTTCCAAAGTCCCTTGGTACACATCGGCGTGGAAAAATTCCCAGTTTCTGATCTTGCAAATGCTGTGGGAGGCAGAGTTTGAAGGAAGGTAGAGTAGGAGCCCCTATAGGTTTCTTCTACTAAAATAAATCCTAGACATGTTGTAAAGGATAGAAAAAGACTATATCTTTGCAGAAGACACACAATAAACCTATGCAAATTCAGCTCACAAAATTGTCATCTTTGATTAAAATTCAAATACCTCTTGTTGCAGGCCAGTGGAAAGATTAGAACCCATGAAATGAGACTGAGCAAAACTTTGAGACTTCGTATCTCAAACCAAACCAAATGCTTTTGTTAAACATGTTTGATGAGCAACAGGTGCAACAGAATTCACACACAAGCACCAAAATATCAAATATGGATTACAGTAATTACAGAACAGTATATTCACAGCAAAGGACTCTTTGCAGCACAGTGCTGTGGATGGAAACACATTATCAGTTTCTTCTCTATGATTTGATACAAAGGAGGTGAAGTCATGGCTAAAAAATTCTCAAAATTATACATGATGTAACTACTACTTTGTGTATTGGTGTATTGGTAATTCTATGTGTCCATGAAGGGCAGAAAGAGAGAGAAAAAAAAAAGAAAAAGAAAAAAAAGAAAAAAAAATCTTGTAAGAAAGGAGGTTTGTGTAAGTACCAGTGTATATTTCTTCTTTTTAAGTGTAGAAATTCCTCCTTTGACTGTGTCAGCCACTCTATATCTGGAGCCAGGCTAGAAATATATATATATATAAAATTTATATCTCATCCTATTACTTCAGTAAAAGTTATAATACTTCTACAAAAAGTCCTCAAGCGAATTAATCCTCTGCATTACTTTCCAAATGCCCTGTCTGCTTAATCTGGCTCCATCTACTGATTCCATATGGATGCCAAGATCCCCTGGAGTCATTCCACCCATGTCCACAGCTGCAGCTTAATCTCCAGGTCAGCAGGGAGGCTCATGCAGCGGAGTCACTGTCAGGAGATCCTCCCTTCCAACTCCAAGATTCCACTGAGGTGCCATTATATTCAAGCATCTGAATTCTCCTGGTACAGCAGGATGCTGTTGTCACTTCATATGCAAATAGTATAGAGGAAAGGAAAGGGAACATTGTTTATTTGCTTTTGGTTTTTATCTCCCAGCATTTTCTCCTTTGATTGCAATAAAATGTTCTGAGAATTGAGTTGAAAACATTGTGATACATAATTTTAAACACTCAAGAAAAATATTTTTCATCAGTTTTTACACTAGGAACATAAAGTGCCATTTGAAGTAATGGATCACAATCTCAGTGTTATACAGATGCATTACAAAAAGCATCACTCTCTCGTCAATGTGACAAGGAAAGGTAATAACAATAGGATTTCGTTTCTGTATAATTCAAAGGCAACAAGTACTGTCTCTTTTCCCATCTGTGTACTCTAGAGTTGAAAATTAGATGTTCAGGGACCAAAAATGTTGTCAAAGGTAATGAGAGCTCTGCAGGCAAGCACGGAGTTTGTGTTAAAGGATGAGTCACTAATCTGCATAGGAATGGCAGAAGGAGAGGGCTGAGATACTCACTACTCCTTTTTGAAAAGCAGCTTCCAGACTACTTTCAATGTCTGAAAAAAGGTATTTTTTCAATGCATCCAAGAAAGGTCCCAAATTCTCCAGGTTTTTTTTTTTTTTGTCTAAGATAGATGACAGAGCAGATTTAATTTTTCCCCCCTCTTCTAGAGAAAAAAATTGAAGAGGGAATGTAAAAACACATCAACACAAGAAGGGCACATGGAAGAACTTTTGAGCTTAGGGAAAATAAATATTTGTTCAATATTTTAAATGAATCAATTTTCTCAGCATGTGCTTCTTGTAAATATTCTAGAAAATTTTTATTGTCAGAAACTTTTGGGTAAACAGTGAGCCTTAAGCAACCACTAAAACATGTCTATGGGAAGGTGAAATTCAAATTTCCAATATTATTTATGTTAGAAATATAACTCTGGGATTTATGTTCATCCAACTGGGGAAACAGTATGCTTAATCTAAGCAGCTCAGATATTGAGCATTTATAATCCACAGGCCAGAATAAAATAAAAAAATGCTTCTTTCACAAATGTTGCTTAGTAGATCCATTGCATCCTGTAATATGGCAGGGGAGCAGAGGCATCATGGGGCACTAAGATGCATATCACAGATATATGTATCACTTTGTATATACATGCATTCTATGGTTTAGATGCAGAAATCCAGAAAACACGTATGCATATTGCAGTGCATTTACATTGCATATGGTTGTATTCAACAGTAAAATACCTGTAATATTTCATAATATTGGTAATAACTGGAAGACTTAAGTTAATGTTATATATATATATATATATATATATAAAAAACATTAACTTATATATATATATATAAATATAACTTATATAAGTTATATATATATATAACTTATATATATATATATATATAAACCCAACTACATTTAATGGGTTATATATATATATATATTTGAGCTTGGGGGCTGATAAGAGCTAATGAAGCAGCTGAGTTGATTCCTCTGCTGTAGACAGCCTAGTGAGTGATCTCCCTTGACACCAGCCCTGCTCCTCTCTTTAGGTGAAAGGCCTATTTCACATTCAAACACTTCTCAGCTTACTATTTATATGCCTTTCTCTTCTTTTTCACCCTAGCAGTACTCTGAGCTGTAGTTCATTCATTTTAATTTAATCCTGTTCTGTTCCTTGTATCCCTCTGTTTGTCACTTATTCAAGCTATATTTTGTGCTGCTCGTGCTCTGGCAACTATTACAGTCACCCTGCAGAGCTGGAACTGGTGCATGGCTCGCTGTACAGCCCCACACACTGGTTTAAATCACTGCCACAGCTCTTCCAGCTACAGTTAGTACCAACACTATGAAGACCTCTGGCAGGCAGCAGCCATTGCAGGATTTTTGTTGGTGCTTACAGCAAAAAAAAAAAAGTGAAATCATGAGAAATGACAGTATCAAGAGTGTAAAAATCGGGTGGTGTCAAATTTGAATCTGTAATCTTCTTCTGTGATAAAATGGAAAACTATTCTACTTTTTATAAGTCTTTTTCAGAATTCATGTACAACTGCAGAAGCACTGTTCAGAACTGATTTTTGCATTTATAGTACTAAACTATCCTGTAACTTGTTTCTTCATTAATCTGTGTTCCCCATTGTTCTACATTTTTAATGTAGAAAAGTTCAAATTCTTTTCCACGGTATGTAAATTATTTCCAGCTGCAATTGCTTTTTTCTTGTCTGTTGAATTTTTTGTTTCTCTTTAGTTTACCTCAACTTGGTGACTATTACTTGTTAACCTACTTCAATGTTTTAATTATTGATAGTACACAATGAACTCCTTTTTTGGTTAAGTGCATAAGATACCTTTGCATAAAGTAGAAGATCAATAAAAAAAGAATCTGCAGACTATTTTCAGCTTATATTTCACAAATGAAACATTGATGCTCCCTTTTAAGTTGTCCATCACTCATCCAGCAGGTTTCGCAGACAGTAACAGTTCGTTAGTAATTTCAGGAGGGGAAGATGTATGATGTTGTAAATATTTAAAATCAAATTTGAAAAAAAGGACAGAGATGAATGTGATCAGAGTAACACAATGCTGAAGGCAACATTTTCAAAGCAGCTTGGTAGACATTGTTTTCCCTTGTAGGTGGCAGTATTGAAAAGGAAGTTAAGCTGGGGCTAGAGCAGGGAGCCACAACACCCTGCCTGAAACTCACATGAAGTCGGAGCATGAAGAACAGGATGCAGTATATCCTGTATTCTGAAGAACAGGATAACAACTACCAGATCCAGACAGGGTGAATTCGGCTAGGGTAGAGATTAACACCTGTTAATTTTGGCCGAAGGTGGATTTTCTTAATTTAAAAATAAAACCAAAAAAACAAAACAAACAAACAAAAAAAAAAACCTGTAAAGATTTGGTATGTCACCTCAAAAGTGGCCCTGTGCACACAGTCATATTGAAGGAATTGGCTGCTTTACAGTGGGTAAGATTTGTTAACATAATTTTTACTTGAGAACTATGAACCTGAATGAGTATTTTCGAAACCCCCTACAATTTCTGATGTCTTATTATTTAGTATCCTTGACTATATATTTCTGTGATACCTAGCACAGAGGGTCTCATTTACAATTACCTTTTTGGTTTTATTCTTTGCCCTGCTCTAATAGTAAAGAACCTGCCCCATGTCCAGCCGGGGCTGTTACACTGCTCACTGCTGAGCTCTGGGAAAGGTTCTGAGGAACTCAGTGCTTTTTAAGACAAACAATTGCTGATAGGGCTTTGGACTTGCTTTTCTCTGGGCGTGGCAGTCTCGGGTGGTGAGCGCCAACATCAAAGAGTAAATAGCAAATTTATGTCTTTAGCTCCCAAGTTATTTTGAATTGCTTCCCAGCATTTAGCTAGTGCCCCTTCGTTTATTGCCAGGAAATGCCATACCTGAAGCTCTTTGATGCTATTATTAGTTGATGTTAAATTAATAAATGAAAAAGCACAAACTTTTAGACAATATATCCACTCAGCCTAGAGAAAGAAGACCGAGGGGAAACCTCGTTGTAGTTTACAACCTCTTGATGGGGGGAAAAAGGAAGGGCAGACATTGATCTCCTCCCTCTGGTGACCAAGGACAGGACTCAAGTAAGTGGCCTAAAGTTGTGTCAGGGGAGGTTTAGGTTCTCAGGATTTCGGGAAAAGGTTTTTCACCCAGAGATTGGTCAGGCAGTGGAAGAGGCTCCCCAGGGCACTGGGCACAGCAGCAGGCTGACAGAGCTCAGGAATGTTTGGACAATGCTCTCAGGCACAAGGTGTGTCTCCTGGGGATGGGCCTGTGCAGGGCCCAGAGCTGCACTCAATGATCCGTGTGGGTCCCTTCATATTCTGCTCAGCATATTCTGTGGTCTGTGAATTCAGGAAGTGTTTTTAGTCAATTAATTTAAAAACAGATTGTAGGAAGCAGTAGCATCTGAAACTTCTTCACTCCCTTTGCAGGAACATGCTGCAAAAATTGGCATAGCAGTAGCTTAGATGTTTTTATTGTACACTCTGACGAACTAGCATTGGAAATATGAAGAATCAGAGAACACTGAAATAAAGACAATTTGAATAATCAAGTTAAAGAGTATCACTGTTGATTCTTGCATCAGTGACGAGCAATGGCACTTTGTAAGGATCACCAGGCCTGGATTCTTGCTCTGTCTGTGCTGGAGGGGTCGGACCCTGAGGCAGCTCAGGTTGGAGAGCCCTGGGGAAGTTTTGGGTCCAGGGTGTGGCTCAGAGCAGTCACTGTGGGCTTGGCCCTGGCTCCTCAGGGAGCCCCAGGGGTGGGCACTGCCCAGGCTCTCCGGGCACTCCCAGGGCTGCTCCTGCCCTGGCTGTCCTGAGCCCACCCCACTGTCCCTGGGAGCCCAGGGCCCCTTCAGCAGAGCTGCTCCCCAGCTGGACAGCCCCCAGCACAAATTGCTTCTTAATAGCTTTTTTCTTTTTTTTTTTTTTTTTCCCCTGGAATTTAGAATGTCAGAGTTGTTTAGATGCTAAACAGATATTTTCCAAGTACCAGTTAGAATAGATTTATATTTGATTTTCTATTCCTATAAAGTGAAATGCAAATTGTAAATTTTAAAATCTAGGCTTCATGTTAGTTGGAATACAGCATAATCAAAATATTTTTAGACTGACCCATCCTTTACTGTTGCATTTAAAAATAAGAAATCCAAATAAGGTGTGTTCATCACTTCGCTTTTGCTTTATTATTTGTCATATATTTTTAATACATAAGTGACATCTGATGTATTACTTAATCAAGAGAAAAAGAATTATACCTTGCACATAATCAGTTATTTTTGCCATATCAAAAAAATTAGACTAACAGATGAGGAAAATAAATAAGATGAACTTTAAAAATGAAAATGCTTAGCCTTTGGAATTTTAGTTGACAGCTTTTGAAAATTAAATTATAAGTCAAGTACTGATAGGTTTGATATCTTCTTTGCAGCTTTGCAGATGATGTATTGCAGCTTTAATGGAATATCATTTATCATCTGATAATAACAAATGTAGTATTTCTGAGCTTGTCATCTCTTCTGTGATGACAAATAGTCCAACTTGTAGCAGTGATAATGGGATTTTATAATGATCTCTCCAAACCAACTCTGCTGTGGCACAAGCTATTTTACTCTAAATCTCAAAATAGCTATTTAAAGATAGATTATAATAGTCATGTTCTTCAGACCTGCTTGTGTGTATAAGCTTCTGTGCTACAAAAGTTGCTTTTACCTCATTGATTTTAAAGTTTGGCCCATGGCATTTTGGTTGTTTTTATAGTAAAAGTTGTCTAAATTTACTAAGCAGTATGTTTATCACAATTTTCTTTGTAACAAGACCCATATGTAATAGTCCAGCAGCAGACATTTATACCAAAGTAACTTGCTTTATACCAATGTATGAGAAGAAGCAGCAGCTCAATGTTATTCTACAAAAAAGTGACCAGCTACCTATTGAAATTTTATCAAATTACTATTATTCACATAATTTAATGCCTTTAAGTGAAATCTTTCTAACTTGGTTGTATTGTCTTTATCTTAAACCATAAGCCATTTTCATCGATGAAGTTGACTTCTGTAATGCAGATGCCTTGGTGTGTCTGTCCAGCCCTGATTCTGTCTGATTCTTTGAAAGCAGCCTTGTCTTTTCAGGGACTAATACAGTTTTAATTTACTTGAGCTTGGCAGTTAAAAGTTATTCAAAAGAATGACTGAAAATGGAGAAATGGTGAAGAAAAGGGGTATTGTCATATAGGAGGCATTTAAAAAATAACTAGAATGTCTACTTCTTGTAGTCAAGTTTCTATGCAGATTCTGAAGTAATTTGAAGTACCCGAATATTCAGATGTCAAATATAACCTTGATGCAAGTAATTTCAGCAGACTTCCCTCATGTTGTTCAGATGTCTTGCCATTAAATACTTAAATAGGGCAACCTAAAACATGTGTGATCAGAAATAGATTTTTCTAATGACTCTTCCAGTCTGAAGATAGTAAAATCTGTCTGAATTTTTCAGGCTTACTTTTGTGTACTCTTGTCTTCCATGAACATTTATTCATACAAAGTTATTTCAGAGACATTACTGAGAAGTTTAGGGGTAGATATGAACTCTACTAAAAAAAGAAAAGTTGTCTTCCTCTTTCCCAGTGTAGTTCACTGCAATAAGGGAGCTGCTTCCATGTTTGCTGTAATTGTCTGGCCTTGCCAGTCCCGTTAGACAGGACCCCAAAGCCTCTGTTCTGGGGGCAGGAGGGACCTGCTGGGGAGCTCTGGTGGGTCCTGCCTGGAGCCCTGCCCCAGCAGCCTCCCCCACCCCAGATACCAGGGCCAGGCATGAACCTTACCCACAGATTGGCCTGACTGACAAATCCCAGCAGGGGGGTGTGTGGACAGGCAAAAAATTGCTTTGGAGACCTTGAGAGCATCAGAGGCACTCTGTGCATCCCCTCTGTGCTGGCTGGAGCCCTGTGGAGGATCTGCAGTTCAGCACTGCACTCTGTGGCAGCCACTGCAATATTAATGGTGTGACATTGTCATCTGAGCAGGACAGTGCCCAGTGTGCAGCAGTTTGGGGTTTGCACCCACACACTGCTCGCAGCTGGGAGGCAATACACTTTTTATGCAAGTTGAATTCAAGACCTAAGCTAACCTACAACAACAGCAAATCATGTCCATTTTGTGCTTTGTAATCTGCATTGTTTTCCTGCCTGCATTTCCAGATGACATTAAATCATAAATAAAATTAAAAGATACTCCTTTTTAATATTGCTTTTATTTTTGAACAGTTGTGGAAGTTTCCAAAGGGATCATATGTAATCAAGTATTTGCAGAAAATGGTCTGCTGAAATATGAAATTTTAAAATTCTCCTGTTGCAGTAAGAATCAAGACATTTATGCATCTTTAGTCAAGCAACTTCTTTCAAGTTTCTTACACCCCATCCTTCTGAAAATGATGCCCAAGTAGTTCTGTCTATACAATATTCTGTGTCTAAGGAACCAAGTATGTGGATAATATACATAATATCAAATATTTAATACTTTCAGTTGAACATAACTCCTGCTCGTAAACTTCATGCATGTTTTAATGGAAACTGAAAAAAGATCAAATTATAAACCTATCTGTATAATGAAATATATATCTGCTGCTGAAAAATTTATAGAGAGGAAAAAATGTCATTTCAAAGTACATTTTGTATATTTTACTGAGACTCCATAAAAGCAAAGTAAGAACATTCTTTGGAATGAGCTGGGAATTAAGCAAACAAATATCCTTTCCACTCTTTCTTTCAAGTATGCTCAAAATTAGCACACTGGATTTTCCCTTTAGCATCTAAGTAGTGACATAAAATCTGAAGACTGGGGGAATTGACTTGAAGATAAAAGATGAAAAAGCTGGAAGTGTAGAGCCTGCCTAAGCAGTGATAGAGAGGGTGTGATAACCATCTACAAGGGTATGAGAAGTGTTAACACCAAGGCAGGAGAGGAATTGCTGGGTAAGTGAGGGTGCAGCTAGAAGTTACAGGAAGATATTTGAAAAGGTAAAGTTTTGGTTGATTATCAGCAAGAAGCTTCTGACAGTGTTATACATCAGTTGTGGGAAAGTGTCTGAAGTGATCTCCCTTGGGATACAGTTAGCCAGAGTGGACAATCCACAACATGATTTGGGAATAATTCTGCACTTGTGGTCAGGCACTGGGCCAAAAACTGATAAAGGCTTTTTGACACTTTCAAATTCTCTGGCTCTTTGTTTCTGAAAGTAATCCTTGCTGGTGAAAAGAAAATCACAAGATTTTATATCCACCAAGCAGTTCTGTTATCTAGGAACAGATCTATCGACCGCAATCCTGCAGATGAGGAGCAGCGCCAAGAGTTTCCTACCACGCTGCAGCCTGAAACAAATGACTGATGTCCAGTGCTAATCATTCGCTTTCTGTCAGTTCAATTGCACATTCGTCTTTTAACGTGATCTAACCCCTGCAGCAAGTGAGATAGTGTACATCACTGCTGCAGTCAGCCTTCCATTCATCACCGCCGGGAAAAGGCACCACTTCCTCCTCGGCTCCAGCGCCGCGGATCCTTCAGCCAACCCAAAAGGCCAGGATAGAAATTAATGGAAGCAATTTAAAGTTTGGGGGACGATGTGTAAACATCTCATCTCAACTTTATGGAAACAAGCATAAAGGATTAAAAACAAAAGAAAGGAAGCTGACAAAAAGCAGCACCAAAACCTGGTAAAAGAGCACACGGTGGTAACGTACTGAATTCTCCTGTGTGCAGTCACTACCACATCCCTATCTGGCAGAATATTTTCTAAAAATATTTGACAAAATCTATTGACCTCAAGATCTAAATACAGAGTCCTGCTCTCAAGTAAATCCATGTAAGCACTCTAGGGAAATGGAGCTGACAACTAATTTCTGCATACTTTCTAGGAAAATCAGAGAATCATAGGTAGGAGGTGGTTGCTCAACTTTAACAGAGTGGTTCCCTAGGCAGTTCCTTAGAAAATAATGAAAAACATTTTCTATGTTTGTTTTATTCCATCTTGCCTTCAGCTGCTAAGTTCTCCACCATGGATAATTTTGAAATCTGCAAGCTATATTTTCTTATAATATTGTGTTCATAATAACTGTTCCTGTAAATGAAAAAAAAAATGGAATTATTGAAGTTACAAGATTGTATGTGATTTAAGAGCAATAATGGTTTTACACCTTTGAGGGTAAATATTGCAACAGTTTAATATTCTTGAGCACAAAATCATCATGTTGTGAGTGGTAGATTTGTTTTTTCTCCTGTTGAAGTGAGCTATTCTGAATGTAGGCTCTGACCAATGCAGCTGCAGTTTCTCTCCTGTAACTTTGTGGGATCACTTCTAGTGCTTAACTGTCTGTTAAGAAATTATTGGATAACTTAATAAAAATTAAATGGCAGATTTGTGTATGTGACAGGCTCTATGAAGGATTATGTCTTAAACTGCAATTTTCAATTTGACACACTCTATTAAACGCAAAATTGAATGTCATATGTAATGGTCATATGGTTACATTTTACTATTAAAATTATCTTTGTGAGACAAAATTAAATTTCTTTTAACTGAAATGTATACAAAATTAAATACCAGCTGGCTTGATTAAAATAAGTATGTGTGATAGTCTTTCTTTACCTTTATCAAAGAGGTGATTTTCTATGCAAACAGATGCTTAGAACTGGTCAATAATGACAGGAAATTTGTAAATTGTAATATGATTTAAACCACTATTGTGTTAATTCCTGTTTTATTAGGATTTTGATTTTAAAATTTATTATCGTTTTGCTTATGAGTTGGTTGTAAATACATCCTTCTAGCAGATAGGGATTTCTAATTAAGTTACTTCTCTGCAAAACAATATTTATGTAGAGGGGAAGTAGAACAGTTTATAATATCAGTTAGTCCAATCAGGAAACAAGCTATAGGACATGATTGATTATGCAGTTTAAGAATCAAATATGCAAAAAGTGTTTGTCTGCTGACAGTTCACAAGATGTCCATAGATAGAAAATAGTTTTCACCGTAACTGGGACAAGTTTGGTGAGAGAATAATAGACTAAAACTGTTGAAGAAATTATGAGTAGGAAATTACAGTGCTGACTATCCAGATGTGTTGTTACAAAACTGCTTCTCTGTGTGATCAGGGGAGCTGTAGGGTGGCTGTGTCCATCCTGGCTCACTCTGGGCATCTTCCAAGTTCAATACACCTCTCTCCACAGACCCCATGGAAAGGCTTCTCTACATAGGGGGCTGAAGGGCTGCTGAAGAGCACTTGGGTACCTGGGGCTGCAGGCTGAGCTCAGAATCTGTGTAACAGTTTGCCTTTAACAGGCAGAGGATGTGCATTCAGGCTCTTTGATTGCATCTACACCCATAACCCAGCTTCCAGGACAAGGAACATTTTGGTTTGGTTGGTTGATTTTTTTTTAAGCATATTGCTGTCTAGGACAAGACCAAAAATTTTCCCCAGTGCAGGATCTGTGCAGCTGATTTGCTGTTCCAGGTCTGGATGAGAGACACGTAGGGCTAGGGCTGAGGAGGCAGAACATGTGTCAGATCTTTCTGTACTTGCAGGTGCTGCTTTGCCTGGGTTTGCACTTCCCATCCTAAAAAAACTCCCAGTACACTTGAAAAAGAGAGTGATATGGCATATTTCCACACACTTGGGTGTTCAGGCCCAGGTTTGTGTCCCAAAAACTGCTTTTCCCTGTTGTCTTCTCTGAGTTAATTGCTGAATGCGGTTCCAGTAGTACTGTGGGAGTGAGAGGGGTGGCAGAGTGATCTGAATAATTTCTGATGCTTTTTAACTGCACCTCAAAATTCTCCTGGGAATTTGCCTTGTTCATGCGTCAATTTCTTTGTTTATTTGTGGACTTTGTGAGTCTCCTTAGTCAACACAAGAAAGAAAAAAAAAAAAAGTGTTATAATTTTCTGAATGAACAAGAGCTAATGTAATCGGGCAACAAAATGATTCCTGCAGTGTTGCTTTTTGTGGTGGTGTATTTGTTATTTGGATTTTGGTTTTGCTTGAAAAAAGCAATTTAAAAGAAATTGTGCAGAAGAAAAGGGCACATTAAAGAAATCCTTTTGTGGGGCATGAGGGGAAACTTTATCACTCCTCATTAGAACAGTAGTAATGACTGGAGAATGAACTATGTTCGTGCACTCATTGTACTGAGTGTAGCCATAATGTAGACTCGGTATTAAATACAGTACAATCTCTGATTTATATGAATGTACATCTGAAATAGTGTCACAGGTTTCAGAGATCCAGCCTGTATATGTTGAAGAGCAGAACTTTCCAGGTAGATGATGCTGATGCTACATCAAGCATACAATATTTTTATTATTTGCATAAATCATGCCTATGACTCTTGGGAAGCTGCAGGCACTATATTTCTAGCAGATCCATGCATTCAAAGGATTCATAAAGTACATTTGAACAAACAAGCTACCTACTGTTCCTGTTCATCATGTCCCTTATCTTAATAAATAATGAAGGTGCCATGGGCTGACAATGAAATATTTTGAAAATAGTTTTAATGTATAGCTGGCAGAGGATCTGTTAGGCATTGATAAATGGCACAAACGGAGAGGATGAGAAATCTGTAAAATATTAATGGTTTGCTTCTGCAGCCAGTAAAGGAGGATGTACCTGTGCCTTACGTAAGGTGTCACACTGCCTGTGTACAGCTAAAGGGATGGTTTGCTACTGCAGGGCTCATATTTTGGGAGTGGGACTCCTTGCCTTGGTGCTGCTGGTTAAGAGGACAACCCAAGGGCTGTGAAACAAGGCCTGAAGAGCCATCTGCAAGTGCAGTGCCATGGGGTCTGTGAGACAGAGCTGACCCCTGGAGAAGAGCTGTAGAAGTGGCTCTTGGTTTGTGAGGAATGAATTTAAAAGGAACCCCCTGTGCCCCATTGCTCAGGGTCCCTGTTATGCCCTGGATGCTCAGCTTGCTCTTTGCTGATGGACTTTGGATTGCACTGCATGGAGGGGCTTTATATGGGGGAATTTAGTAAGCTTGGGGAGATCTGTGGGAATGCTGTCCCCTGGGGAAACCAGGCCCTGTCATGGTGATGCTATGAAGGGGAGGAAGGATTGATCACAGCTCTTCCTCCTCCTCATCTCCTGAGGCCAGGAGCTCACTCATTTTCCTTTGCCCCAATAATCAGCATATTCTTATGGGTGAAAACTTCTCTCCCTCTTGTCATCACTGGAGGAAAAGCTAAATACTGCAATTATACCTCAGAAGATATTTCCCATAAAAGTCCTGTCCAGTCTTGCTATAAGCCATTAGACATCCAGTTACATACTTCCAGGGAACTCTTTTACTCCATGATTTGACAATGCTATCCCTCTTTTAGAAACACTGGTTTTGAGAGGAACTCTTCCTCAACCTGGTGAGTGTTTTGATCTGGATATTTTGTTATACCTCAAATGTAAATGTCTGCAGCAAAGTGTTATTTGAATTCAAAAAATCAGGATTTCTGTGATGCACAAAACAAAATAATTCTTGGAGATTTGAAAATGATTGAGTAGAATACATTTTGGCTGAGAAATGAGGAATGGAGCAATGAAATAAAATGGGAGTAGCAGCTTGACTTTAGCTCAGTTGTGATAATGATTTTATTTCTGGACAATTATGAAGTGGAATTAGAGCTACAAATGTTAGCTTCAGTGAGAAGGATAAGCACAGATAGAAATAAGAAAAGTACAAATTGGTAAAGGGTTTGATTTTTGTGATAACTAGACCATAAAACTCAAGATTGATTTAGCTGCAATATGTATGCCAAGGAGAGGTTTTGACTGGTGCTGCAGCCAGCCCGAGCCACAGCTGCTGGCGGGCTGTGCCCCTCTGAGCCCTCCTGCCCCCCGAGAGCCGCCTGTCACACAGCATCTGCCCTGAGTGACAAGATAACAAGTGTCACTTGTCTGTCCATGGCATGCAGTTCAGAGAGCTAAACCCTTTTAAAAACTTTAGTGGTTTGGGTTACACCACAATGTACCTTTTCCCTTCAGAGGACAGTGTTGCATTTAGCCATAAAACTGCATGATTTTTTCTTTTTCCAGGCATGTTTTCTATGTCCCAAATTCTGTTCAAATTTCTTACTAATGTCTGAAATAAACATATTCTCTATTAAAGTTATCTGGCTAAAAATAAAATCTCTGTAGTTATTTTAGCTCTGAAGCTCAGGTATTAGCTTTGGCCGCTTTGAACTATCCTCATTACATAGCCTGAATTTAATTTTAATAAGAAACACATGGATGTGTAATCCATAACACGATATAATATTCTGTATGCGAGTATGCCCTGTGTTATCTCTGATATCGAATTATTACACTACGGAGCATAATTATCTGCACAGGAAAATTCTTATTTAATTTCACTGAAAATTATGTAAAGATTTTCCATACATCATGTACTAACCTTGCAGCTGGATTAACATGATGGACTATCAAGTCTTCTTTAGGGACATAATGCACTGTTGGGTCAATAGTCCATGAACAAAGAGGGATTTACACAATAATCTATTAACGGCTCTTTAGGAGCTGTTATGGTCTATCAGGATAAAAATCTGGTTAATACATATAAAGTGCATAGTTGCTTGAGGAAAGCAAGCATTTGACTATCATTCTAGTCCTTTAAAGGTCAGATTAAATTCTTTTAACATCTTGAATGCAAGTTTACTTGCGAGAAGATTCAAGTCTACTTGCTTAATTTTGTGCTATGTAACAAAAAAAAAATCATTAAAATACACAACAGGTTTATGATAAATAAGAATATCTTTTTTAAGCTCTCAGTACTTTGTAAAATAATTTGCAATGAGTAATATCTGCCACCCTCTCTGCCTTGGTGGCCAGTGAATTTGAGAAAGGGAACAGCAGCCCTGAAGGGCAGGGGAGCTCCTGGGGTGCAGCATCCTGGCAGGGTTTGGTGTCCCAACCCCTCTGGCTGCAGTGCCACAGCTTCCCCTGACACTGGCCCAGCTGCAGGTCCCTACAGAGCAGTTTATATCCCCAGGAGACAGGGAGAGCGGCCGGAAAATACTTGTTTCAACTTCTCTCAGTGGAATTATACTCTCTAGTCTCACACGTTAAAAAAAAGAACTCTGTTCCTTGTCAGAATTGTTCTTCCAGGCTCACATAGTGCAGGGTGACACCTCCGCTGTGGGATTTCAGTCACGGCAAAAAGAGAAGGGAGGATTTTGCTTGTTTTGAGCACTTTTCTACTAATAGAACAGCAACTCCTTGTTGCTCTCCCTGCTGACGCTGTTTTGGGCGTTCAGGCTGGGTGTATAGGTGGGGAATTTAATTTGAACCATCAGCGCTGCCTTGCAGCAGGCGTGTCCCGGGCTGCGCTGCAGCAGAGGGCAGCAGAGCCGCAGCATCCACCGCGCCGCGCCGCGCCGGTGTTGACATGGCACTGGGCAACTGGGGCACAACTGATATTGTCCTGACACATAAACACCTGGAGCCGGCTCTGCAAAGGTTATTTGCTCACTAAAAGGGGAATTAGCAAAATGAACTTCCATGCCAAAAGTAATTTTGAATATTCTGAAAAGTCTATAGTCCCGCGGAAAGATTGATTTTAGAAAAAAGCCTCTGCTGTCGTCAGGGTGGGAATGGAAATTAAAACATGGTCAGAATAACTGGGCCAAAGTGACTCCTGGGAAAGTGCAGACAACAGAATTTAAAATTACGTGATTATGTGAAAGTCCAGCTCTTTCTGCTAGCAGCAGGCCACACTCCCTCAGCTACAACCCTCTCTTTTTTTTTTTTTTATACTTAATATTTTTTCACAGCATAATACCTAAAATACTGATGTTAATAGGAAGAGTAGCTGTGGTTCATAATATATTACTGCATTTGTCATTGTGCAATTTACTTTTAAGTCATTACTCTACCTGGTACGTAAAAAGTCAGCAAATTATCAGAGTTTATTCCATTGACTTTCTCACACCTTGAGAAATAGCCCATTTGTATTATCACAGTTTGATATATTTCCCATTTACTGAGCTTCTTTGGCAAGCTGGCATTTTAATTTAATTATACTTTTTGCTAATGGTCTTTATTTTTCAGTGTCTCTGTGGTAAAATGTCTTTAAGGTCTGGGATTTTTTTTTTTGTTGTTGTTTTCTTTCTTTCCCTCCTTTTGGCATGCTCTAGTGTAAATTTATAAACTGACAAAATTCAGCGTAAAATTCCAAGAGGTGAAATTAAGGAATGTTAAGAAATCCTGCGTTGAAATGATTAAGCATTTCTTCACTTTGAGGATGTGAATTCTGAATATATTTAGTAATATACACCCCTAATTAAGACCTGCAATGCAAAGAGAGCACAGCATGTATAACACAGGCATTCAGGAGTTTTCATGCAGTTTCACCTATGTTTTCTAAAAATCTTGTTAGGGGTTTCAGTCTCAGGCCACTGAACTCAATGGGAGCTTTACTGCATTTTTTTCTTTGTGGATAGATCCTTAATCCTTAATATATATCTTTAATGTAAATTAAAGCTACTGTTAAGAATTAAATGCATATATTTATAAGAATGCTTCCCAGATGTGTTTGGTATTGATGTAAAATTCCATTTTAATAAGCAAGTTCACTAGTTTTCACTCTGTAGTCCTTTTTGTAACTTCTCTTAGTCCCTTGTCTTCAGAAAGGTGGTACAAACACACTCTGCTAATCCTTTTAGTATCCTCATGTTTGCACCATCACCTTCCTAACAGCCTGCAGGAACTGCTGGGTCTCTTTTCCTGGAACATTAACAGAAGTTTGTGGTGTGATCCCAAACTGTTTGCTTTGGCACCTCTTAGGAGCCAGAGAGAAGAGGGTAGGAATTTTTCAGTGGCAGGGACATTGCACACTGGGGTGTGAATTAGGAGATCAAAACACAGCCAAACAAATGGGACCCGTGCAGTAGGGGTGATGGAAAACCAGGAATGGACATAGCACACCTAACCTCCCTCAATTACAGCTTGACTGAAGCACTAAAAACATTCCAGAGAGGGGAAGGCTGTGGTATGGAGAAAATGTGCTGAAAACCTGTGACTTTTTTGAATTAGCGCCTTATGGAATTGAAAGTTAGTGACACTAGACCTAACTCTCTCTTCTGCACACCCAATAAATCAGTATGTCTGGGATTTAAGTTCCAGCTTTGATTATGAAAAGACAAAATAAGAATTTATGCTGTCAGTATTGAAGCAAATGCTCCAATTTTTCACAGAGCAGCTGCTTTGCAGGAGTGAACTTGTTGCACACTTCAGTAACAATTGTCCAAGCTGGAGTGCAAGTTTGGAGACAATTGACTACCTTCTCCTCTGCTGAATTCCCACTATAATTTTCCTTGTTTTCCTTCTGCCATTATATCTCTGTCCTCAACACTTGTGCTTTTTACTTTACCCTTTACCCTTCGAAATGGGGACATTTTCTTTCTCTGGCCCCTGTTCACTCATGCTGCTGTGCCTTGTCATGGAGAGTTGTTATACCCACATCTGCAACTACAGAGTTGTATCCTGAGATGTATGGATAAAACTGAGCCTCTCAACCACATACTTGCAGATTCTGTTAGTGCTGAATTTCTCCTTGCTGAAGGAGGGGTATTTCCCCAATAAGGATTGGGTATTTCCCCTCAAGCTTGGGGACTGCTGACCTGAATTCAGCCGTGGCATGGGTTGATTCCCCTTCATGTGCTCAGTTTGGAGCTCTGCCTTGCTGCTGTTATCACAGCTAGGCCAGGTTTTGTAGCAATACGACAACAAACAATGAGGAAATTACTTGCAGTAACCACAAATTAGAACTTTATGCAAGCTGAGCTGTACAGGAGAGTCAGAGCTGCCTTGCTTTAGCTGCCGTGACAACTGCTGCTTGTTCTGTGTGCACAGCAGCTCTGCAAGATTCAGTGTCACAATTACACCTTCCTGAGGAAATCACACAATGAAAATAGGCACTTGCTGGGTTATTTCAAGGGTTTGGGAAAAGATTTAACATAAATATCCAGAAGAGCATGAAAACAAAACCAACTCTTGGGATATAAAAAAGAAGTGCTATTACCTATATTTGAAGTATTATTTTTTTAAAAAATTTACTTTTAGTTTTTCTGTTAAAAAAGAAAAAAAAGAGAAAAAAAAACTTGGAAAGAGCTATTAAAAAGTCGTTCAGAATCTTATAGCAAGCTCATAGTGAGATTTAAGGAATTCAGTGTATTTAAATCCCCTACAAGAGTGTTAAAAATGGACAATTTAATCAGGAGAGGGAAAAGGTAACAAATGATAAAAACATCATTTAGCCAAGTGACAGTGCCTAAAAAAGATTGCGTGTTAAAGAAACTTGAATCAAAAATAACATACAAACCTAACATTAAGATTAATTAACCACTAGGCAGTTTAAAGAGGTGTTTTCAAATGCTGATTCTCCATCATTTGAAATCAAGAGTGGATCTTTTCCCAGCTAGATGGAGTGCAGGCTGCAGAGCCTCTGCTTGTCCATCTCACGCTCTTTTTCAGAGTGGCTCTTTAATCTGTTTGTACTTGCCACCATCCACAAAGATGTATGAAGCTTTTAATAGGAAACTATTCTGTGAGGCCTCTTTCTATCATCAGAGCAAGGGCAGTAGATAATAACCTCTCATTTTACGACTTCCTCTGTAAATGTTGGCTTGACAATTAGCATTTTCAAAGAGTAAGAGCAACCTTCAAAGACAACCATCACCAAACAGAAGGTTGGTTGTGGAACCAAACATCGGGATTAATGGCAGAGCATTAACAATGTGACAAAATCTCCCCTGAGTGTTTATTTGGTGCATTTTCTGTCCTCGCTAATACCAGTGCAATAAGAGGATGTCAGCTCAAGTATTCCCAAAGTTGGCTTTGAAGAACATATTTACAAATTCCACGTTTCTGTGGAGCCCCGGAGCCCTGGGAAGCTGTTGGTGCTCCCTGGACGAGGAGGGGCTGTGGTGCAAATGCGGGTGCAGGGCTGTGCCCCTGGCAGGGTGCAGGTGCCCAGCTCACCCAGAGCAGCACTGACAGGGTTTGACAGATCTGCCTTGGCCTCTCAATGATAGCTGCCTCTGCAAGCGGTTAGGAAAAAATGTAAAGAATGGGTTTTGTCACTCTTCCAAGTTTTCATCATGCTTTTGTCAAAGTTCAGTGTATGTAGCTGGTTGAAAGTTGAAGTTTTGTCCAGACGCCTTTTGCTGCTGATCTGAGCAGGAATGGCTGCCTGGGGGCTGAGCCTTGAGCATCAGGCTCTCAGTTTTTGTCTGTTCCAGGGACTCTGCAGGGTGCCATAGCAGTGGCTTGGTTTGTTTAAATCTGAGTAGTGAAAACCACGGAAACATATCCCATCAGGACGGCTCTTCATAAGGACAGGAATAAATCAATTAAATAAATGCAGGGTATAGCTCGTACAGAGCTCCTCTCTCATGCAGAAGAAGAGAGTGCTGTTTGAAAGGACTGTCCTGAACTGGTGGTGTATATATTTAAATAATTCTTTTGCTCATGTAAAACTGAGAAGTGCAAGTTATATACAACAGAAGGAGAACAATGGGAGGGAGATCTTGACTGCATATTTCAGAATAAAGTTGGAATAGAGCAAAACCAGAAGATGTTTGCCTTTACTCACACTGTGCCCTAAAGGCCTGGCATATGGTCATAGCTTTACAAGGAAAATAATTTTTATTCTTCCATAGAAAATAAACAAGTTTTTTGCTGTGTGTTTTGTTGTGTTTTGTTGTTCATTTTTTTTTTTTTTAATCCACAAGTATCTTTCTGCTTTCTTTCTGTTTCATAGTGTTCTTCATCCATTTTTTTTTTTTGCTTGGAAATTACCATTTGCTTGGAAAGTACCAACAAAATACCATAGCACTGGATATGAAATAATTTTGTGTACACGTGTTACTATTCCCAGTCCTTTACAATGAACAGGGACAGATGCAGTGTTGCCAGGTGGAATCTTTTTTAAGTCTTGCCTTCAGTTCAGATTCCCTACGTCTCACATGAATGCAGTGTAGTTTAGAGAGCTGTTATCCATTAATTATAGTCCACTTTATAAGCTGGTGTTTCCATAAGTCATTAAAAGTGAGGCAAAAGAAATAACAAAAAAAATGTTTTAAATTTTTTTTACATCTGGAAATGTCTTAGTAATTTGTAGCATTGACGGAATTAAAACTTGTGAGCAAAGTCTGTCCAGCTGCAATTCCAGAGGAGAACTGTTCCGTAAGGCAGCAGTGTGGGAGCAGGCACTCCTGCCACTTACACTGGGTAGTTTAATTTTGGAACAGCCTCTTGGTTCTGGGAAATTCTACAAAGTGCATTAAAGCAGACTGATAGCTTTCAGTTGAAATCTCCTAAGTATGGATTCAGTGGCTGAACTCCAAGACTTTTAAAAACTAATGCAAATGAAGAGCTACTGGAATTCATGTAAAGGAGGATTTTTAAAACTTTTTGAAACACTTTCTAGGAGAGAGTAGCTGTAATTTTATACAAGCTGAAGGCGAGAAAGTAGTGACTGCAGCAGCTGAACATGGGGTGAACTTCACTGCTTCAAAGCTGACAAGAAGAGACTTCAAAAATTTCTGAGGAAAATGCAGCAAAACTGAAGAAGCTTAAGAGCAGAGCCAAAAGAATGAGTCAAGTTCTGGGACACTAGTGTTACCCGAGAAACTAAATCTATTCTGCTTATTGGAGAAGAGGCTAAGTAGTGATTTGAGCAAGGTGATCATTATCTTCTGGGAAGAAGACTTCACATTCAGAAAGGCTCCTTTAATTAAAAAAAAAAAAAAAAAAAAAAAAAAAAAAAAAAAAAAAAAGAAAGGGTGGGGTGTAACAAGGGAAAACAGCTAGAAGTTAAAGCCAGGAAAAATTGGATGCAGGTTTTGAATGTTAATTAATCATTAGAATGTCCTTGTATGTGGCAATTTTACATTGCTATGTAAAGCTATGCTATGTAAAACAAAGTAGAAAAGTTTTAGAGGGATGCAAATTTTAGTAGTAGGATTATGCAGAATACTAGGAATTGAAGTAACTAATCAAAATAGCTTTACAATTTTAAAATCAATCAGATTTGCAATTTTACAATTTAAATGCAGACCTTTTGGAACTCTATTTCTTCACCTCAGTTTGGTTCAAACACCTCACTAGTGAGGCAGTCCATATTCTCTGAGATCTTGGTATACTGCTTCTTTCCTTTGTTCATTTGAATCCTAAACTTATTAAAAGAAGAAGGATTTTGAGACGGCTGTGGATTTTGGTGGATCCTCAGGGATTTGGTGAAGGTCCCGGTTTCTTAAGAAGTACGTATCTGTTCCTGCTCTACCTGTTCCAGGCATAAAAAACTAACAGTGTGACCAGGCTGCAACAGAATGATAGTTACACATGCAGAGACTACAACTGGTCTTCTGTTGAAGAGAGTAGCTCCCTATTCCTGATGTTACTGTTCCCTGTTTTGCTTTTATTATTCTGCTACCTTTGCTGAGCTGACTTGTTTGCCTGGGTATAAAGTTCTGGATTATTTTATTTTATTTTATTTTATTTTATTTTATTTTATTGCTTAGTTTAGAAAGTTTATCAGTGAGATCATACGGGCACTAAGACTAGCACAAGAGGCAGGAGCATGCAGCAGAGAGTGGGAAAGAGGACATGCAAAGGGAAAGGTGGATGGAAGAGACCATCCTGCAGCACTGAGCCACAAATCAAATCAGAAATTGCCTGCCTGTGCCCCAGCTGCAGTCACATGCAGTGTGCACGTTGCCTGATGATAGATTATGTTTTCAGTGCTTATGAAACTCAAGCTACCCGTAGACTTTTTTTGCTACTGCTGCAGCTTTATATAACTGTGGCCATTACTGTTTCTTTTGTCTTTGTTCTCTGGAATGTTTAAGAGAGTTGTGCACATGCTGTTTAACGAGATTTATTTGGCCTGCAAGCTGCAGATGGGCAGAAATCAAAGGAGGTGGAAGTGGACATTGACATGACCTCCAGCATGTTGTTTATGGAGAACATCCTTCTAGTGATGTATGACAAGTCTGAGGTCAATGATTAGTATCTATTAGCTCTTTGAAAAATGGAGAAAGCAATAGTTCCTGATGGTGCATGTTTTAGATCTGGTTAAAATGGAGAGGCCTGATGTGAGAAGAAAAAACTGCTTTGGTGTCTATGTATACAATTATCACCCATCACCAGGGCACGTTAACACTCCAATACGAACACACAGGTTTTGTCAGTAGGAAGAACTGTGCTCTAGATTCCTTCTCCTGTCTCCCCTCTGAAACAGATGGATTTGATTATTTATTATTATTCACATCTTCCTTCTTTTTCTTTTAAATTCTCTTCTTTTCTTTTTGTTTTTGTTGGACAGCTAAATCAAAGAGGAGCTTTACATTCTGTTCTGAACACAGGGAGGGATGCAGTAACTTGCTCTTCTGCAAAACATAAGCACAAGTTCTTGTGTGAGCCACCTTATGTCAGCTCTCCTTTAGTTAAGCCACATCATGAAAAAATGGATAGGCTTTCAAAGAATTTGGGGAAATTCCAACATAATATTAGTGTGAGAAATCTCTGCAGATGTCTAAAGTAGCTTGTAAAATTATTTCTTAGCAAATTTAAGCCACTAATATTAAGTGATACTGTAACAATATTTTCAAGATTCATCAGTTTTTACATAGACCTTTTCTTCATATAATTGCATATAGCATTATTAATTAAAAGAGATTGGTTATACACCCCTAAGAAATTGTCAGCAAATCCTGACACAGTTGAAATGGGGGTAGTCAGAACAGTTTAAAAAAAAAAAGTTTTTACAATTTCAGTGGTAAGACAAAAAATATCTTTTTAAATTTTAGAGGGTTGCCTATACTTCAGGGAAAAAAAATACTGAAAAATTAATTGTGAGCACTTAGAAGAAATAATACCACAAAATATTCCTTTCCTGCTATTAGTTATAACAACAGCAAGCACTTGTATTCAGTTAAGAATCCGAAATGACCATAGTCCTTAGAAAGAGCTCAGAGACTCTTTATGCCATCAGTTTATCTTCAAAATTAAGTTTTCTCCAGCAGCAGCCCCTCCTCCCTGCCATACTGTACGTTTGAGGAGCTTAGTGCCCAGTGGCAGCTGCCCTTCACCTCTCAAGTGTCCAGGGAAAACACTTCCAGGTAAAGAAGCGATGATTTGGGGAAGAGAGCATGGGTGAGCCTGCAATGCCTCTGTGTGTCTCCAACAGGCTGTGCTAGAGGACATGTTCTAGCAGAGCAATGCTCATAAATTATTTTGAAATTATTTGAATGCACTTTCAGGAACGGAGGAGGGGGAGCTCTATTGTCTGCAGAGCTGAGGCTCGTGCAGAGCAAACTGCGTTTGTTTATGGCCCGGCTGAGACATAAAATGGTCCAGGGGCTCCAGGCACGTAGTTGCCAATATTTCCTCGTTGCTTTGGAGGCACAGCCTGATAAACACAGAACCCAAAGTTTTATGTAACTTTCTGTGAATCATTTTGCTGATGCAGGAAGGATTTTAGTTTGTTCCCCAGTGACTCTGCTGCAACAGAGCAGAGATTTTTACTCAGGGGAATCCCGTGCATGGCTGCCTCTATGGGAATGTGTGTGGGGAGGTGGTAGTGTCTGCATTTGTCTGCTGTCATTCAGGTGTTGGCATCTGTGTTGCCTGTTCAGAGCAATGAGATTCTCTAGGATTAGCCCCTAAATCTTAATGAAGACCTCCTGTCTTCAGAAATCCTCTTCCACAATGGTTTTCAGTGCTTTAGGCAGGCATACAACTTTCCTTTCCCATTCATAACTTGGAGTCTTACCCTCTTTTTCTTTTTCTTTTTCCTTTTTTTTTTCCCACTCTTTCACAGAAATTAAATGGCAGTGGTTGGCTCCAACCACCACATTCTCTCTCTGCTTAATTTCTGCTACAAAGTTCTCCAGTTCTTTTATCTGCACAGCTGTTTTTAATGGGCTGTTCAGAGAAGGAACTGATAATGGGCACTTTGTGCTGTTTGGATTATCACTAGCTCTAAGGTTGGCAGCCAGCATTGGCAATATGCTCTTCTTTAGACAGCATTTTTTTGTAGCTGGACAGCAACCCAATGACACCAGACAAAGCTGCAGCAGCAGCGGGCTGACGAGCAGCAGTGAGCAGTGTGCTCCCTCTGCTTCAGCCAGCCCCCCTGCGCTGGGACTGGCAGCTTGGGAGCTGCCTTCCTTCCTTCCTTTCCCAACCTCTTTTACTTATCCTTTATTGTTGGATTTGTCTTCAAGGGAAGCTAAGGGTGAAGCTTAGCTTCATGAAGGCACAAAAAACACACCCAGAAGGGAGGATGAAGTGTTGTTGTTTTTTTTTTTATAAAACTGGTTAATAGATGTGCAGAGTAGGGGAGTGTCTAAAGGCGCTTTTGAAAATGTCCCAGCCTTTCCCAAAATTGTCTGTAAACCTTGTCATTTGTAAAAAAATATTTGAGGAAACAGATAGTGTGTAAGCAGAGTCTCGGTGAAGGGGAAGGAGGGTTTAGATGCACTCACATTTAAGGTGACAAAGAGTTGACAACAGCCTGTCCATTCTTTATGTCCTCTGTTGACCTCTAGAGAATTTTGGATCTCTATAGTTCTCTAAAGGAGAATAGTGAGAATATATGAAGGAAAGAATAGGAAGCAGAAATTTCCTAATGATATTCTTCTCCTGGTTGTTAATGCATCCCTCAGCTTAAAACAAGGACATGTGGTGAAGAGTTTCGGCTTCTTATTTGAGCCCTGCATGGATACTCCCATCATTTTAAAAATCACTATGCTTTTAAGGTCAGGCCTGATGTAGGGTTTCTAGTCTGCTTTGTGGCAACATAAAGCAGTTTCTTCATCCCACTGAGTAGCTCAAAATACTAAACTCATTAATTTAGTTACATTTTAAAAAGTTAGGTACTAGTTTTGGAGCAGTTTCACAGGGTCAGCCACTATACAGTGTGTCTTCAGTTGCTAAGATTTCTAAGGGCTGTTTCTTCTCTGTAGTGTGTACTCTAGTTCAGGTAACAAGGAATTTTACAGAGTTGGGATCTTGTTGGTTTCAGAAAGTCCACTACATTTTATCTGAGATGGCAACATTTTCTGATTTCTGTATGTGTTTCCACATATCTAGATTGCTCCAGTGCTGAGTAATTTTATCTGATTTTTAATATTTGGGATTTAGATTGTGTAAGTACATACAAAAAGTCAACAAAGTCAGTTTGCCGAAGCTCCAGCCATAAGAAAGATGATATGGTATTACTTATCAGTATTAAATACAGATTTGCAAAAGCTACTTGTTAGTTTCTAGAAAAAAAAAATTCCATCCTCTTGAAAAACAGAAAAAGAAAGTTACATTTTTTGAGAAAAGCTTAATCCCAGAAGGAAAAAAACAAAACACTCAGAAGTTGCTTTTGAAAAAGTCATTGTCCTCTTCCTGCAATACCAAAGTATTTCCAGAAATTCTTCATGATTCTTCCCTAACACTTCTTGAGAACTACCTAAAGGACACCAAATAACCCTAAAATTACACAAAAGGTGGGGGAAAAGAGAAAAAGATAACAGACTTCTGTAATAGAGCCATCTAGGACAGAGCCAGCCTCTGAGAGAACCTTGTTATCATTATACCTGGCACATTGCTTTAACATAAATCCACCACAGTATGCTTTTTTTTCCAGAAGATAAAGGTCTATGAGTGTACTCTGACAGTTCTCAAAACCAGTATGAAATTCCTCTGAACATCTGAAAAATTGTCTGCCTGGTTTGTTTGTATATGAATGAAAAAAATTAATTTTGAATATAACAATAACATTTAGTATTTTAATCATGACCCATCTCTTGCATTTCTTTGCACCTATTAATTCCCAGGATACCTCTGTGAGTTAGGTAACAATGTTAGAGTGAATGGAATAATTCACAATGAATAATTTATTTGGAGTTAGTCTCTTGGCTTGCTGTCAGAATATCCATCAGAATCTTACCACTGTTACTACTTTAAATATTTAAAGGTTGGGGTTTTTTTTCCTCTTTTTTGCATTCCAGCTACATTTAGAAATCACAGATAAGTCTATTCCACTTAAAGTTATTTCAGTCACTTTTTGTGTGCTTGATGTGCTAAAATCTAAAAACACTGGCAAGAGGGTGGGGGGTTGATCAGGGGATGAGCACATCCCAGTCACAAATCAGGTTTTCCTTCAGTTCAGCCTTCACCATTCATTTCTTTGCGAAGTTTCAGACCCCCAGGCCAGGGCAGCCCAGGTCTTGGGACACTTTCTTGCACTGTAGAGAAGGGGCAGTCTCCCCTTGCTGGTTAGACTTGCTTTGCTCTAAAATGAAAGAGCATTAACATGAAGTCAAGTAACATTGATTCAGCATGTCTGGACAATGGCTGTTCAAAGTCCAAACAGAATCCAGTAGGCAGGAAGAAGTTAACCTATTTAAATCTTGTGCTTCATAGCTGCAACATGACTACAACAGATTTCCAACCTTGAAGGGTAGGCATCAAATTCAACTGATAAAACCCCAAAAATCTTATTTTTGAGGTAGAAAGAATTGAGAAGGAAGGAGGAATTTTGTCACTACAAGCATAGCATCGATATATTTAAAATTCTCATTGTTTTATTAGGAAAGGAAATATCAGATTCCCAAATATTCCTTGAAATCAAGGACTTGGGGGAAACCAATTGAAATGTGTTGGGAAAATGTCTCCAAATGTTTCAATAGGACTCAGATCAGGCCTTCAATGTGTGAACAAGTAGTAACTACAATGAAAACGTGAGCTGTGCTTACTCTAGCAGGATCTAGTAGGAGAAAGTAATTATGATTACTGGATTTCATAATAAGTTTAGAAATCTTTTCCTGCTTTGGTTTAAAAAAAAGAACAAAGACAAAACTACAGGTGTTTATAACCCATGCTTTATAGTCTGAAGGAAACTTTTCCACATCAACTCCAATACAAAGCATCTGTTCATATTATTGACACTATATTGTATTGTCAGATTCAGTAAAATGATGTTATTATGGACCTAATGTATGGAAAGTGTCATGAATAAGACTGCACAAGGGCACATACTATCCAAGACTTTAAAAAAAATGTTATTTAGCTTTTAGGAACACTAAAAACACAAACTGTGTCACATAAAATTAGAAATCAGTTCATAAAATAGTAATAACTGACCTGCACAATGTAAATTTCCTGAAATGTGCACTCATGTTGGCAGCAAGTAACAGCTAATGAAGGGAGTTTACAGAGCTGATTAACAAGGCCCTATGCTTTTTATTAGACTCATTTTGTTAATCCCTAAAATTAAGGAATTCCAGGTGTATGGAGCCAAGTATGCAAATGATTTCCTTCCGTCTAGCTGCTGATTTCATAAAAGGTCCTCCAAACAGTGAAATAAAACACAACATGCATAATGTGGAAAGCTTTACTACATATGAGAGAACAGTCTGGCTTTACAGAGTTAAGCACAGTGTGCTGTAAACTTGCCACAGATACAAATTTGAACAAAGCTGTAAAATAGGTATAAATAAATAAATTAAAGGAATGAATGAAACAGAAGCCAAAAAAAAAAAAAAAAAAAAAAAAAAAAAGGAAAAAACCCAAACGAAACCCCCTTGCCTTTAGTTTACTGGTTGTCTGTTCAGCTGTTACAGCTGAAAACAATATATCTAAAATTGAGCTTATCAGACTAATGTAAGGCATACAGATCTCTACTGGAGCAGAAACATGTAAAATGATAAAGGAAACCATCATAATCTGCTAAAGATGTAGCAATTAGTCTGGTGGTGCTGTGGTACTGCAGATGCTTCTTATGTACAGTTACACTTGGAAACTGGCTTATTAGCCTATAATGTATGCAAATACCTAAGTCACTTTAATTTGGGGTACACAGGCCTGGCCATTAAAGTCAATGATAAAGCTCCTCTGACTAAAACAAATATACACCCTCAAGCTGCTCATTACTTTCACCTCCTTTCATCTTGTCACAGTTCAGCAAAGTACTTTAGCATGTGAGAAGTCCCAGTAACTCTTAAAATTAACCCTAGCTTTTGAAATTCAGCGGGCTATAAAACACGTGCTACCTTTTGGGCAGACTGGTCTGCTTCTGTATGAGATTATGGAGACAACTCGTTCTCACATTAAATTTAAAAAGCTTATAATTTCTGCAGGTCCAGCATTATATGGTTCAGGTTGTTCTTTTCTCCATATAGCCATGGATAGGCACTGTCCATTCATCTGAGAGGAGTTCTTATTTAGCTCATGGGAGAAGTGGGGCTATAAAACATGCAGGAAAGGGAAGAAATTCCAGATTGGCAAACTGTGGTTTACCTGGAGTCAGTAAAAAGCCATGAGGCCAAATCCTGGAAATGACTAAACAAGGAGTGAGTTCAGGGGGAGGTAACAAGCTGCTACCAAGCACACTCATTATAAGAGACAAAGACTCTTAAAAGAGCCTGAGATGAGACTGGCAATGGCTTTGACATGACGAGAAAGGTACTAATTCCACATAAATTACTCAGCTGTCAGTCTCTGGTTGCCGGAATCCATGATAATAGAAAGAAAACTCCCTATGGTGCTCACGTATCCTTTGTTCTTTACTATGACTCACTTTTAGGATTTAGTTCTGAGAGGTGATCCTTACCTGGTTACATGGATGAAGTCAGCAGGAATGTCCCAGTAACCTGAGCCTTCTCTCAGGTGTGTAGTAGTGTTTGGGTGGGTGTGTAATTGTTTAATCTGATCTGGCAGGAGGAGGAAAGGTGAACTGATGTCCCTGGCCAAAGCACCTTGCTGGGAACACACTGCTCCACGGCCTGAAGCTGCTGAAGGCATCTAGGGAACTGCCTGTTCAGTGTCACATCTACAGGTTAGACTGCCTGTGGATTTTCCACAGAGCAGCCACAGAAAGGCTACTATCTCATCTTTCAACTTCACTTTCCTGATTAGGTGACACAGAGCTGTCCCATGTGTCCTATTTATACATTACACGATTCCCATGGACAGTTCATTTAATGTAAAAAAAGTTCTTCATTCAAGCATTTTCTCTCAAAATGTCTCTTGATAACAGAACACCACTGTTTCATATGCTGGTTTGGGGGAAATGAAACAAGAATTGTCCTTGTCTCTCGTGTAATGTATGTGATCATGGTTTCTGCATTTCAAATTCAGTCCTAATACATTTAAAAATTATATTACTGTAGTCATACACTGAAAACAGAGGTAAAATATTTACTTTCCAACCAGACTCACTCAACTTTTAAAAGGTGCTTAAGAGGGGGAAATAATTGCATTTAACTCTACTTTACCATAACCAAGGAAAAAGCAGTGATGTAAATTACAATATAGCCATGGGTGCTTTTAACACACTTGTGCTATTCATATGCTGTTACCTGAGACACTGATATTTGCATCCTCATGAACCAGCAGTGCTTGCAGTATATTTACTTACGGCAAGAGAAATAATAATTGATAAAGAAAAAATAATTGATATAGGTAAATATTAAGAGGCTGTTTCAGTTACTTGAATTTCCAGTTTGATATATGTTTGTTGATAGAGCAGACAATCATGAACTGTGTGCTGAGGTTTAAAGTTATTTGCTGGTTGCTGGAAAGAAGTAAGAAATACCTAATCTCACAATCTTGGAGTTAACCACCCAGTTCACTTTGCCGACTGCTCAGATCTGAGTCCAACTTTGAGTCAAACAGAAAATATTGTTATAAATCCTAAGCAGTTAAATGAAGTGCCATTTTTCCAAGTTGTACTTTATTAGCACTTGTGTGCTGCTACCACAAATCATGTTAAAAAGGCTCTGGAGCGGAGTTTGGGTAAAAGTTGAAAGCGTGGCATGTGGTTATTATTACAGATTTTGCCAGGGCACAGTAGCTGTCAGGACGAGGACTGACAGTGGTGCTCACACCGTGTTAGCAGGCGGGGCAGCCGTTCACAGCCGCGCTCGCACAGAATACGCCGCTGCTTCTTTTTCTTTTTTTTTTTTTTGGTCCCCCAGGAAAGATGTAGGAGGACGTGATGAAAGGCAGTTGTGAATGAGCATTCTTTGACAAAGGTCAAACGCAATTGTTTGCCATCTGCCCTTTGCCAAGTGGGTTGTATTTAATCTCAGCCATCATCTTTAGCAAGCTGTACCAGAGAACTGTATGACACGCTGTGATAACGGTATCTTTAGATACGCCTCTCTGACATGCAGGGATGTCCTTTCAAGTTGCAAATAAAGCATTTTGGAAAAAAAATCACAGGTAGGGAAAGGCTTCCATTAAATGGAATCAGTAAGTTTATTATTCAGCCTATCATAAATACAGAAGTAATAACAGATTTCAGCATTCACTGTAAATTCATTGCAAAACTGGTATAAAGAAAACCTTTTACAGCTGCAAGAAGTACGTCACTCATCCAACCCAGTGGTAACAAGAGTAAATACAGCTCAGAATCGTATTATCCAATGTGCA
Organism: Phylloscopus trochilus trochilus; assembly: GCA_016584745.2. Taxonomy (NCBI): domain Eukaryota; kingdom Metazoa; phylum Chordata; class Aves; order Passeriformes; family Phylloscopidae; genus Phylloscopus; species Phylloscopus trochilus. The sequence continues at coordinate 11,796,779 of WQNJ02000028.1, forward strand.
AAACAAAGAATTCTTTCATAAAGTCACCTAATTAGTCCAAGTAATGTACATGTTCAAAGTCTAGGCATTAGCCAGATATACATGTACTATTATGCTCTAAGAATTTTGCAGAAGAATTATAGGATTTCTTTTTAAAGGACTTTCTTTTTCAAAGAGAACTAAACATGAGACCACTGAAGTTTTGATTTTATTTTGAAAAGACTGCAAATAAAGTCTCAATTCTTTTGTCATTTACATGCTTGATTGCTGTTGATTTTTGTGAATTCAATTGACCTATTTATGGGAGTATGCAAGAGACTAGAAGTGGGTAACTCAGTTAAAAGATATTTATTATTGCATGAACAAATGCAATGATTTCTGGAGCTCAGATACTCAGATACTGGGGTAAGAAGCTATTTGTGATCTACCTAAAGCTGACTTAACAGTTTTTGGTTCAAGATTTCTATTTCACCTAAAAACGGATCACCTAAGAAAGGAAGTTTTATTTTATAGCAGTATTTAGAGGATAGGAACTTGGCATTCTTCTTGGCTCCCACCTTTGTGCATAAATTTCTGAGTAGATTAAACCACTGCATGTCTCTTGAGAAAAATACATCCCCAGGAGAGCCTCACAGGGCATGGTCTCAGCATCACTTTTCAGACTGCTCTAAGGCAGAATTTCATGCAAAGCCACAGTTAACTGTCTAGTTATGAGTTTCATAGACTTCTGTATATCCTACAGAGCCAGACACAGTTACTGGCATTGGCCACCTCTGCCTGTGCCTCAGGAGATTCGGTGCCTAAATGCTGTTCCTAAGTTGTGTGTGACTCTTCTCCCATCCTACAGCCAGCTTGAATCAATGAAGATGAGGAGGATTTTGTAAACTCAAGCTGTTTATTTAACAGCTGAATGTAGATTTAACATCTTATTCTTGAAGACCTGGAAGCATACTATTAGCCCTTATGGAGCTGCTCTTCCAAACCTCCTCTGAGGCAGCCTGATGCTTTATTGTCATCAATTAACATTGCATTGTTGTTGGCAAATTATTGTAAGACTTGGATTCCAAGGGAGTATTGTGTCTTATAAGTTGTTAAAACTTGCTGTATTTCAAACTCCAAATAAGATTGCAGTCTGAGTTCATGGTAGCACATATCATGGATAAATAATTTAACAATGTGCTGTTTCACATATGCAGAGAATGATAGTCAACATTCAGAAAAAACTGCCAGAGTAAAAACTTGTAATGGTCATTTCAGGAAACTTACACAAATATGTGAAAGAATAAAGCAGATCCACTACCTTTAAAAATGTTCCAGGCATGGACTAAGCACAGACTTTGGTCTCCTTTCATGTTATAATTTTCAGGGTTGGCTTTCTCAAAGAGACTAAAGCATGTATTCAATCAAACTCACTGCACTAAATCTGCTATATGGTTTATCTTGAGCTTTAACTTCAAAGTGCTTTTACCTATTAAGAACCTGATTGTTCCTCTAAAATTGAAAGAGGAAGAAACTATTTTCAGGTTATGAAGATAACAAAACTGTTTTACTATAACATGACATACATGTTATAATTTATATACCTTGGCTCAGGTTCTCCTGCTTACCTGGTTTAGTGTACATGTCTCGTATGCACATGACCTTTAGAGGGTGGAAAAATCCCTTTTAGAAGGAGGACAAACTTACATTCTTACTGAAGGAAAAGAATCCCTAGATATGGTGGTGTGAATCAGAGGTTAAATTCAGTTTCTGCCTTTCATGTGATAAAAGGCACTCATTCATAACTCTTGCAGTTCATGAGGATTCTGGAAATTATCTCAAAATGGATGTTGAGAAGAAAGGTGTGGTGAAATAATTTATTTCACCTAACTAAAATTTTAGCTTATACTCTCTTGGACTCCTCCTGGCTTTCATTGTATTGCCTGAGTGGGTGGCAAAACATGTTTCAAGCCCTTTTAGAACACCTGACTCCCTGTGTCCCTGCAAGTTGTGAATCCAGAGATTCGAGCTGTTGCAGTGCAGCTTATTTCAGCATTGCCTTGTCATTGGCAAGATACAACTGCAGACACAGCATGTAGGTGGTAGAGAACATTCGGTGTGTAAAATGGAGCTCCTATTTTAAGAACAGGGAGCAGGTTGTCTTGTGTTAGAAGAGACCTTTATGCCTTCAAAAGCAGCTCTCATTAGAATAGGTTTGACTGACTGTGAGCCTCTGTTGTTACTTTTTCTGTAGTTCTCCTACAGGCAAAGATCAATTGGTGTCACACCTACCTGTTTAAAAGTCATGAGAAAATCTCTGCTGATTGCTGCCAGAATTACAGCCTGCCACAAAATGCCTCGTATTCAAGAATGTAATGGTTAGTCAGAACCACTGTGTTAATTCTAGCACAAGCTGAACTTGAGCTTCTCAAAACATTTTATACAGTAACTAAGAAAGAAACTTGAAAAGTATGGGATTTACAAAAATAGTCTGATCAGTCTAGAACTACTAATGTCTGCTCTGCAGGATGAAAAAAGTGTTTATGAATAATCATGGTGCAGTAATTTTAAAATACTACTCTATTTCCCTCTTTTTATTAAGGAGAAAATCTTTGTCAGATATTGTTTTGGTAGGTGTTAGCTGCTTAGTAATACTGAACTGTAGCATTTTGTGTCAGAGGACAAAAACTCCCAGAGTGTATATGAATTGCCTATGATGTTTAGGTGACCTAAAGTTTAACAGCTTTAGCACTAGCTCTGTAAATGAAGGAAAAACAAAACAAAACAAAAAATACCTCAGACCATACACTAGCTGCCAAACCAGCAGAAACATGGTTATTTCAGCCAGTTTTTAAAGTTGTTAAAGTTATTTGTCTATCGAGCATTAATTCTCATGCAATCAAAGCACACAAGCCATTCATCCCCCACAGAAAGAGAATGAAGCTGGTGCAAGCTGCAATGTAAATATGGAGCTATCTTCTGCCTCCCTCACACACAGATGATTTAAAAAATGTGATTATCTTCTCCTATTGGAACTCATTCTGAAGCCAAATGGTAGGAGGTCATCCAAAACCTAGCAAAGTATATCAACAGCACAGCATCAGCTGTTGAGAAGTAAGACTGGAAAAAGATTTTCCAGAAAATAAGAAAAAATATCCCATTTTGCAGCTCCACAGCAAGAGAAGGGTTCATCCTGATGTGTTGCATTTCCACTTGGTCAGCATCAGGCCCGTGGGTGCTTAGCTCACAGTTCCCTTCAGTCTGATCTTGCACCACAGGGAAGTATTGCATCAAGTCTTTTGAATTGTTGCAATTGTTGAGCAGAAGTGCCTTTCAAAGTGTTTTGTGTCGTTTGGTGGCCGTGCTATGCTATGTTAAGCAGATTTTATAGACTATTAAATAAAAATCAGAACCATGTCTCCCCATCAAAGAATTTGCTCTATTGCCTCTAGGACACTACACAGAAACTTTCCTTCTTGGCTGTGAGACCTCAGGACTGCAGGTGTGCAGACACAGATCTGGGTATCAGCAGATACTTGAGGGGGAAAAGGAGATTCCCTTTCAAAGTTAGGTACAGCTTCAAAGATTTTTTCTTCTTTTTCTCACCAGAGGTTTGGCTGCAATATTGTATGTACCTCAAATTACTGGCACTTTTGCAAGGGTACAGGACATCTCAGTTATGAAAAATTATTATAACACCTGCTAAGAGTATGTGACTATTATAATTAGATAGATATTCAATTATATTTCAAATTTAGCTGTTTAATACAAAAACTATTATTAAGGAACATTTCTTCATGTGCTAAATGAATGATTGAGTGTGTCATTAATTTATTTTATGGCAAGAACGTGACTAGAGGAAGAAATTCTAGGTGGCTGTTTGGATGGTAAGTACAGAGTTTTAAGATTTGATTGACAATCAAAATGTGTGTTAACCAGAAAAAAACTGAAGAAAGAGTCTAATCACTGATGGAGAAAATCCATTTGCTTCAACATATTAAACAAATGCTTCTTTGTTATAAAGAGGAACATTTTGTTGATTTCTAAAGTATTCAAAATAACAGTTTTAGAGAATCTAATAGGTTTTTATATTTAGCCACCATGAAATGATTGTTCTGAATATCTTGAAAATTTAATCATATGAGCAACTATACACACTGTTAGTTCTATTAATTTTGAAGAATTACTTGCATGTGCACAGTTATAATTTTCTTCTATTATGAAAAGCTCTTGTATATCATGCAGCTGGAGGCTGTCAGACTCTCCTCATTAATGCACAGACCATGTGAGACAGCAGGAGGTCTGTCCTGCAGCATGGGAAGGCTTTTCCCAAGCCCACTCACCCATGTTTAGCTGTAGGTTCACCTTAGGTTCCAGTTCAGCTTTCCTCTCTCTCAGCTCTGGCAGCAAAGAGCTTTGCCCTGGGCAGCCTGGGCTGTGCCCGCTGGTGCTGCTGCTGTGTTGTGCAGCAGAACAGAGCTGCCTCCCAGCAAACTGGGGCTCCTGTTTGATCAGCAGGACCTTCTCTTCTGGGGTTTGCTAGTTTGGCCTCCCATTTCCTTCTTGGCTGTTTTGTGTTCCTGTCGGAACTGAGCTATGGTTTTCCTACAGCTTCACTAACCATAATTTAACTCTTTCTTTCATAATTAATGAAAAGTAATTTTGTAATAATTTGGGGTGGTATCGCATTCTCAGGTGCAGAGAGCCTTTTCAGGGGGAAATTTCATTCAGCTCCACAGTCACAGGGACTTCTGAATAATATTGCAAAACTCACACATCGTAGTCAGTGAAAATTCTCCTGTCTGCAAGGGGACAGAGCCATGTTGTTCTGGGACTCTTTACGATAAACATATGTTGTATGTGCAAACAATTGTAAACTGGTTTCTGGTGGTTTCAGAAGATCCCTGAAATGACTCACAATATTTACCAGACACCACTGGTTTGAAGTTTCCTTTTAGCATGCAAGACCTAATTCAGTTTGACTAATTAGTATCCTGAACTTGTCTTGATCACAAAGGTGATTGCTAAATTTATCCAAAGCTTCCATCAGTCAGTGGTAACACATCTGCTCTGTAGGAGCAATTTCCTCCCTGACATTGGATAGTACTGTCTAACGTGTTTAGGTTCTAGACAGAGAAAAACCAATACTTTTTACTTAAAACTTCATATTCGAAGTCAAATCACAACAACATCTTGTTAAACTGGTAGAATAGTAAATAAAACAAGGGTTCAATATCAAGTCCAGCCCTCTGAGTATAAGCACCTAAGCAGATGAATGGATTAATTGAACACTGTATAAAAAACTGAACATTTTCTTCTGTTAATCATTCACTGATTCACCTTGAGGGTAGGATAAGCTGCGGATTAACCTAAACTTAATTTGTTTCTTTTTAGGCCTCATACTTGGAAGGAGCCTTACTGTATCCATTCAGTGATTTACTCACTGGGTGCACTGACTGACACCTGGTCCTTTCAAAGGACTGTCAGCTTTCCAGAATTTATAAAAATAGGTGCTGTTCTATAGACCTGTAGGCAGTGGAGATGTTAATATGTCTATTTTGTGACAGGAAATTTACTTTATAGATTGCTCTTTCATGACAGACTTCTAGAACCTAAACAAACTACATATTAGTAGCTGAAGTTTTGAAATATTTTCAAAATCTTTCTGGTGATCTATTGTCTCAGCTAAAAGAGAAAGTACATCAGTAACTGTGAGGGTGGTTCCCATGGACCTGCTGAGCAGAACAAGCTGAGCCTGGGTTCTTTCTTTACAAACCACTGCTTTAACCTTTCCATTTGTTGTAGAAGCCAATGCAAACCAATATTGGCCACGCTGTGAAACATCAGGGCTTAATGCCACTGAAACTCACTACAATGAGTTCCAGGAGGTATACTGACAATTTCCCTAGGATATGTGTACTGACAAGGGGTAAAGCTGTGGGTTTACTCTCTGGAGAGTGCTGTAATGTTCTGGCTGTGCAGGAAGTCCTGTAGCCTGGCTGAGCTCCTTGGAGAAGCAGGTCTCCTAACTGGTGCTGTGAGAGAATTCAGGAGTGTTTTGGGTAAACAAAGGATTCAAGTGACAGCACTATATCTTATCCAATATGTATTTGAAGTTATCTTTTTAAGGATATTTGCCTTCATTGCCAAAGACTGGTCAATAAATAAAACCACATGGTATTGTATCATTCAAATCATAATTAACTGCTGTGTACTCTCTGAGCATGCATGATCAGTTAACTAGTCTATGTTCTGCTAGAAATTTCAATTGATCGCTTATTTTATGAAAAAATAATCCATGGGTAACTCTTTTTCTTTTGAAAGTTATAAATTAAAATCAGTGGACCCCGTTAAGTGCAGCTTCACAAATTAATATGAAATATAGTGCTTTTTCATAAGATTTGAGAACCAGATTTAAAAGCATATTGGTGTTTGTGCACAGCAGGCAATAATGATCCATTATCCTGCAAGCAGAGGAGCTAGCAGCAACACATAAATAAGAAGCAATTGGACCATCTGCTTTGATTTCTGTAGCATCCCCAGAGGATGTGAGCAGGAGCTGACACTTCTCTCCATCTGCCCTTACGTTATCAATTACAGTTAAATTATGCTGCATGCTACAAGGCTGGCAGATATGGATTGTAGATTGTGGCACCTGAAAAATATAGAAGAAAATACATATGTTGCAAGCCAGCTGTTTATTTACAAGTTCTTGACATTTTTTCTTCACTTTCTTTGATGCCTTTTCTAAAGCTTCTAAGAGACATCTCTGCTTAGTGTGAAATAGAAAAGAAATTAGGTGTAACAGTGTAGCACCAGGCACAAAATATTCCAGTTCTCTGGTTTATGATTGAATCCTTAATGGAGCACAAACATCAAGTAGAGCAGATTTTATATTTTGAAGAAATAATTTGTGAGTACATCTGGATCAGCTGCTCTAGCCAGTGTTTATAAAGCATGTTAGAGCGGGAGGGGCAACACACCCTGTTTTTTTGTAGTTTAGGAATCACGTGTAAAACTGTAACTTTTATGAAATGTTAAGTGTTTATGAAAGCTCTGGGAGTGGTAGAAGCTGGAATTGAGGGCTCCAGTTGCCATGTGCTGCGAGAAGTGCTCTGTTGACGTGTCTTACCACAACCCATAGGAATGCTGCTGCCTTTCGACTAGGGATAATTTTGTTGTAAGTTCATTCAATTTTCAACCTGTTTGATGGATGGTTGCCAGTCGTGCTGAATTGCATTTTGGTTTTGTGGTATGGTATTCTGGCCATTGAAGCTGACATATGAACACTACTTAACAACTTTCCTTTTGCCCTGACTGCAATTGGAAGCCTGGCACATTCATCAATCGCGCTGGCCAGTTAACCCAGCCATGCTCCGAGGCAAATGCACTCCAAACTTGGAACATTCTGCCTTTCTCATACTTTCTATCACTGCTCCTTGCATTTTCAATGTCATTAGTGCTCTGATTAAATAAAGCCTTTAGCAAGTGCTAAAATTTATAAAATTGATTATATATTTTTTAATAGCCTCTTGCCAATGCTGTCTGATCAGTAAAGGCTATTTTTGTGCACAATACTTGCACAAGACAGAAGTTAACAGGAAAAAAACTCCTCCAATGCCTCTAGAAAGACCAGAAATAAAAGCTTGAGCACAAAGTAACAAAGAGGAGTTGAGAAAAAAGGATTTATCTGCATTATGACTACTAATTATAGTAGAGGAATTTAAAGGTGCTTTCTCTTTGTGGACTATCATGGGTGAGATTTGGTAGTTCCAGAAAGGAAACATAGGTTGTCTTAATATATATGGGCTCTATTCTGTGATTCTTGCTGTTGCATATATTTTACTTATTTTGCCTTTGCTTGGCAGCATTTGGCATTAGCAGCAGTGCTAAATGAGGAGACTGTACGGCAGACCCTCCCTCATGTGTCTTACTCTGTAGGACCTACTGGAGGCCATTCCACCATCTCTGAAATGATGGAGTTTTGTTACCTTCAACCTAGGAAACAAGAGACATTGCTCCCTGGACTGTCCTCCAAAGGACCCTCCTCCAAGGACTGTCCTTTCCTTTTTCCATTGTTTCTTGCAGCTGTGTGATTTTGTGCCTCCCTCACTGTGTTACGCCTTCCTCTCCCTGGATTTGCCTTTTGAGGGTTATGTTGACAAGCTGACTTTTCCAGAGGTGAAATCGTAGTTCTTACTGTCAATACATTTGTTCCTCTCTACACATGTTAAAATGTTAATATTGCTCTTTATTGCAAAGAGATTTGTCATGCAAAGGACATGAGAATTGTCTTTGGATAAGAAAAGACAGAGCCCTCCACAGGATCCCAAGATACAAGCAAATTTCCTTGTTTCCTCATCAAAGTGAATTTATGCTTGTAACAGGATATGTTGGTATCTGTCTTGAGCCTGCCTGCTCTGGCAATGTTGTTATTCTTGGCATGGAAATTCCCTTTATCAGCTCACTGCTACTGAATATGTCCTTGGAGAGGCCAGACCTTCCCTCCACCATTGGTCAGCAAGCCCAGGCTAAAGCAGCTAACCACATCCATGAGTATAATTGTTGTAAGAGTTTTAAAATTCTTGTGAAATGAGACTCATGATCCTCAAGATTTTATTCCATGTGTTTCTGGTAACTTTCTGCTTGCCTGCATCTGGATAGTTGTCCATGCAGACCTGCATTGAAGAATAATGTGTGTTATTCACAGGTGACTGAGATACTTGGGTGTGGGGTAGTTAAAGAAAATGTGTTATAAAACCAGCAACCTACAAGGCTTTTCCAAAGCATATAAAATGTCTGTAATGGAGAAGTTTTGGTTTTAAATTTTTGGTTTTAAATGAAAATGTCTCAAAATTACTTGAAAGTATCTCAGCTTGCAGATTTATACTGTTATTACTGAAAAACCCTTTTCTGCTGCTTTGTTGCTATGAAAACTCACTGTTTATGCTCTTCCCTCTGGGAGTGGGGATGGGATCAGACCAGCTTTGTATTGTCATGAACTGTCTGAATTCTTTAACTAACCAGCATTATGCAACACCTTTGTAGAAAACTGTTTGAAATGTTTGATTGTTCCAGTGGAGAAATGATAAAAGTAAACTATAAAATAGAAATGAGCAACCAAAAAGTCTGAAGTAAATTAAAAACATTTCTTATTCTGGATGTAGCTCATATTAAGCCATCAATAAAAATATTTGTGAAATCACTGAGAAAATTTTTTTACTTAGTCATCAATTTGAAAAAAAATCTTTATTTCTACAAGTATATGAAGTAGGCTTTCAATTTGCATCTTTATGAACAGCAGATAACTATGTGAAAAACATTAGTTTTCTAGTTTACATATGTGGTCCATAAAACTAGAGTTACTAGCTCAGTGGGTAATTACTTCTATGAAATTATTATAATAGCTTTGAACAAGGATTTACATTACTATGGTAAAATAACTAACAGTTATGTATATTCTATTTCATTTTTCAGCAACAGTGCTGGTGTTTTGAAGGATTGTCCCTCAGAAATTGTATATCTTTTGGACAGGGAGGGGTAATAAATGAATGTGCATTCTGTTTCACTTGCTTCATAAAGAACAATGCAAGTTATGAATCTGTAACTTCACTAAAGACTCATTGAAAACAAAGGAACAGATTTGTCATATTTTTAAGAGCTTCTGGTGAGATGCTTGGTTCAGTTTATTTATCAGATAATCTTTAAATGGGTGTTTTGCCTAAGTAATAAATTGTAAGATTTTTTATTAGATTCTGGAAGGCAAAGTCTGTCTCTGTCTCTTTAAGCCCAGAATGGAGGTTCAGACTATGTGAATGTTATACAACATCTCTCTCTCTCTGTGCTGTCTATAAGTAGTAAGAAAGTTCCTGAGAAAAGCTTCTAAACTGCCTTAATAAAGCTCAGTAAAAAAATAAGGCTTTTAAGGCAAAAGCTATTGCAGGGCTTTCACACTGCCAATCCTCACTGGCAGGAAGGTGATTAAACCCAAATGCTCCCAGTTCCCCGAGTTGGAAAGCTCTGACCTCAGAAATCAGGCCCTTGACTTTTGCCAGAACTGGCTCCTAATGAACCAGTCTTGAAGCGGGGAAGTGGGTTTAAGTCCATAAAGATGGAACTTTGATTTCCCAATTCAATTTCTGACGACTTGGAGACCTGTCTGGAGCAGAGAGAGAGCCAGGCTCCCCAGGGACTCCAGACCCCATGGCCCCTGAAAGGGATCCTTTTTCCTTGGGTCTGTTTGTAGCAGATGAGTGACTCAGAAGCTCTTGGAGCTCTTGGAATCATGGTCTTCCTACAGTCATTGAGTGCTTTTAGGGTTGTAGCTCATCATAAACTGAGCAGAGAGCTGTAAATCCTTTTCCTGGGCAGCACTGAAATGTATCAAAATGTCAAATTCTTGCATCATCTATGCAATGGAAATAACTTTGTCTATCTATCTTGGCTTGAGGAGTAAAAAGTTTATTTTCAATTAAGTTTACTATGCTCTCCCCACCAATGTTTTTTAAACACAAACAGGAATTCAAAGAATTCAGGTTTTTAAGTGTTTGATATGGCAAGTTACAGAAGTAGTGTAGATGTAATTTCCTCCATCCAGACTCGTACATCCAAAAAAAGATTGCATGCAGTTATTTAAAGATGCTAATAAATAATTTTATTCTACTTCAGCAAGTGCCCAGTGCATTTTCAGAGTGAGAGGGGAACTGAAAGGTAGTTTTGAAGTCTCTGCTTCCTATATTAGTAGTGCCTTTTGCATTTCAGTTGCTCTGAACTCTGAATTCTCTCTCATGTCAATAGTCTATCTTTTTAAAGGTCTACTGATTAAGTAAATAATTTTGTAGCATGTGAAATTCCCTGTATTTAATTTGATGAGATGGGAAGCTGCTTCTCCCCCTTAAAGTCTAATTAACATGGAGACTATCTTCTCTGATGAGTTCATAAGCTGTTCACAGACAGTTGGGATGTAGCAACTTTGCAAGACACTGTTTAAAGATCTCTGACATCTGAGAAAGCCACAAAATCCAATAATCCTCCTTTCAGAACTCCAGGGTGTCCTCTGAGATCAATCTCATATCTAAACATCACATAAGGGAGTGCATTGTGTTATAGACTGGTTTCTATTGAACACCAAGTAAGAAGCAGCCTTAGACATTCTTGAAGTAGAGCTTTTATCAGGGGACTAGGAAGGGTTGTCAAATTCTGAAAATTTTACCCATGATTAAAGCAGTACTATGAAAATTGTTACATTTTTAACAAAGGTCAGCTTATCCTCTATAGAGCTCTCTTGAGAGTATCCAGCAAATTATTTATTGGGAATAAAGTTGAACAGCTTTCATGTTTATCTGTGTGCATGAACAGAGCTGCCATTAATTCTCTTGTCTCTAATTGCTGTGCTATCATGTCAAATATCCTTTCAAGTAGACTTGGCTTCTGGTTTCAGTTGTGCTTTTGGTCCACATACATTTATAAAAAGGCAGTTTTAAGTGTGAAACTGTCTGAAAAAAAAGGTTATGTAAGATTAGTAATGTACCAGTGTTTTCATTATCCTTGTGTCTGTATTTTCCTATATACTCAGCCCACTCACATTTAGTCTGCCGTGCTGATATTCCACAGTGCATGTTTTGTAGTGTTATAAGTGGATCTAAGCATTAAAGATCTTTATACCTGCTCTGCAACAAAAACAGAACTAAAAAGGCATTGGTTCTATAAGTTTAATTTGGGCTGTTTAGCCCAATATACCAGCCATGGTGTGGAGTTATTCCAGAATACCTCCTGGGAGCACATTTCAGGGGCATGGTTTACTTTGCTCCCAACTGGAAAAATTCTCACGCTGTCAGTCATCAGGGCACTGTAGCTCAGCCAGGCTCTCAAACCCCTACCCCTGTATACCTGTTTGCACAGAAACTCAAACTAAGTTTTCTTAATTTGTCTGTACACTGAAAATTATAAAAGGTTTTTATGTGAAGGTTCAGTGAAGTTTCTAGCTTTATTCCACTTCAGAGTGATGAAATGAGTTTGAATTTATTTTTAATGCTGCTATTCATATAATATTTCTTTTGCTTTTCTTTCTTTTGTTTTCCAAAGATATGTTTCTGTGCCTAAAGTCTACATAATAAATTGGTACGTTTTAAATTGGTCTCATGTTGGAGTCCTCCCCACTTTCCAGTGCCTCTCTGTTCTCACTGAGAAATATCAGTGTTGAGAGACACAACATTTATGAGCAAAAGGAAAGTAGAAGTAATAGAGGCAGTAAATTAACCAGAAATATTTTGTGTTGAGCTAAGAATGAGTAGTATTGTGTACTAACTGTGCCAGACCTCAAAATATACCTGTTTAACTTGTCCTCTGGGAAATATGATAAGTTGGTGTAAATAGTGAGTGACTACAGAATAATCAGAGTAAATAAAATTTGTTTTCTTAAACTGGCAGTTAGCAGATAGGAGTTTCCAATACCAGTGTAATTCTGCTCGAATACAGAGAGGGGAACATGAGTGTGCTCTGCATTGAAACCTGTCCAAAAAAGGCTTCAGCTGCACAAAACTTCTGGTCAGCTGCTTTAAGCTGGTATTTGCTCCATAAGTATTGAAACGAGATGTCTGCTTTGTAGAAAATCCTACAGCTGCTAAAAATATTTAGGAAAATCAGATTTTGTCATTCTGATGATGATTCTCTCAAAGCATCGTTAATTCACTGCAGGACAGGACATCCTGCTGGAGCATGTGTCTCATTTTAGTATCTTAAATATTGATGATATACATATATTTATCTACCTTCAAAAACCTGGTGCTGGGGCTTAGAGTTCTGAAATGCAAATGCACTATTTGTACTGTTGAATTAGAACGTTTGCTGAGAAGTACAAGCTACAGGTACTGGGGGTGTGAGGGGCGTTTTGTGGTGTCTGTTGGAAAACCAAATGTGACATCCCTTTTGGCTTGCAGAGGAGTCAATAGAATAATGTTTCAAGACATTTTAAAATTCTCTTTTAATTCATTGTAACGGTTTACTTGTATATTACATTTTCTACTTTATTCTTTGACTTGAGTCAATACGTATCCAATGTAAGTGCAGTTCATTTATAAATAAATTGATATTCTGTCCCTCATTACCTATATTTCTAATGCATTCTGATACATTAGTAAATAGACTTGTCTGATTAATCATTAGCACATGAAAAGAATTATCTGTCTACTGCCAAATGGAACTATTGACAATGATAATAGGAGCAGCTACTGTATCATCTGGAAGCTGATGTTTTACAGGAAGGCTGGAAATGGGTGGTGTTCCATTTGTACACTGAAACTGAATGACAGAAGTCATCTGTCTGGGTAAAAGAAAAATAATAATTTCTCCATATGCCTTCATGTATTTCTACCACGAACACACAATAACGCCTTTGTACCACGGGTATTGATTGGACTGCTTTCATGACATCTTCAGTTTGTTATTCAGACGGAGGGAAAAAGGATAAAATGTATTTTCCTTCAAAGCAACATGTGTAAGTTTCTAGGATAATTACACATTAAAAAAAATATATATATATATATATATACTGTCCTGCATACTGTGTCATCTTGTAAAATAATTTGACTTAGCACATCTCGAAATGTCACCACCCCAGTGTTTGAAACCAGTTGCGTGATTGTTCCTTTTTCGTTTGTACCATTTAAATTATTCCAGTACAATTACCATAAATATTAACTAAGTTAACTATATGATAAAAACAGCAACTTCATTTACCGAAACATTGTGAACACTTTCATTGTGGTTGGTACAGTAAGTGCTTTGTTAATGCTAAATATTTGTGACTGGTGGTGAAGCAGTGCCTTTGTGGGGTGCAGAACTTGCACCTTTTCTCAGGTGCTCAGAAATTCATGTCATGTGGAGTAGTTATGAAATACTGACAAAAAAGCCAAAGAGGATTTTATTAACACATCATTAGTCTTCCAACCAATACACAGTTGACATAGGCAAAAAGGTGCTAAACATATTCTAAATATTTTTAACCCCTGTATGCCCGTAATTGCATATGTTAACAAGATGAGAATTATTCCCTAAATATTTTTTCTTGCACTCTCTTTACTTTTGAAGAACTGAGGACAACTGTAATTATTAGAAACTCATTTTATGAGATCTTGTATCAATACTCTGGAAAGCAGCATCTTCCATTTTTCAAATTTAAACCAGTAACGTCAGATTAAATGCTTTTTCATGTGATGTTGATTAGGCAAGTAAACATGAACAGCAATTTAATTGCTGAAGAGCAATTTCATTTGTATGTAAGACATTTCTGCATCTGTGATAGCTGAAAACTTATACACAGTCCACTACAAAGGAACAATATAAAATATTCAATCCCTTAGTTCTTTTTGAGGGCCTGGTGTATGGTAGTGCCTTTTGGTCTTCCTCATGAGAAGAGCAGCTGATATCTTAAAGCAGTTTAGATTTTTGATTGTTTTTGTAATGCTTTGGGTTAAGAAAAGAGTGTAAAATGCTGCCTAGAATTCTTATGTGAAAGTAACATTTTATTTCTGTGGTTTGGTTGTAAATATATTTGCAAGTGAGCATAAATTATATAAGAAATAATATTTATAAACATGTCGCATCTAATTTGATAAGACTAAAATAAAGCTATAGATTATCAAACACTAAATACAAAAAAAGGACGAGAAGCTGGCAAAATACCCAGTCTGTGGGGAGAAAATAAAAAATATGACAGTGTATGTAGGTATATTTTTTCTGTGGAAAATGGCAATCTGCTGCACATAAATTAAATATATTTGGAAAGGAGCTATTTTCAATCCTTTAAAATTAAATTGGGAAGAATACATCCGTATGTTAAATTTAGAGTCATTGAAAAGACTAAGTTTCTTCAGAATAAAGACCTACAATCTCCTTAACTATTCCCTTATTTATAACAGAGTATGAGTAAGGCCATTTATATTAATATGGATTCTCAGGATGGGGCTGTGAAATTTGCTCTATTCAGCTTTGTTACTACCGTATTTATAGTGTTTGGATTGCATAGTATCAGTGCTTCCTAGGTTCACTTACCAGTGCTTTTGAGACTCTGTCCAGGGACCTAATTAGTGCTTGAATTTGCAGTTCTCTTGTAAGAAAAGTGCTACATTTAACATAAGTCAATGGGACTTTTACTTTTGCAAAGGCTGCTGGATCAGGCTCTTACTGTATACAAGAAATATTTCAGGTCGATGGCCTTCTCTTTGCCATATTTGAAGCAAAAAGAAGGTCATTGTTTTATGAAAAATATTAAAAATTCATGATATGTTTTGGTTTCTACACTTGGATTCCTGGAGTAAATAATACTAATGGTATATTTTCAACATGTCTCTTAGCAATTACTGTATATTATGTAAATACTAGCAGGTAGCATACAGTAAATCTGCAACTGAAGAAATATTGACTTGAAACAAACTCATTTTAATTGAGAAACAGTGAACTTTTTGTGCCTTTTTACTGGTCTCAGATCCATGCTGTAACAAATCTCTAATTTCCTAAGACGGTACACAGAGAAACTGTAAAATGCCATTCTCAGTGTTCAGGGAATAAAGCAAGCAGAAAGACATTTTTACTAAAATAAACAACTTGACTAAACCAAATGCTGTAAAGTGCAAGTGTGAAAATCCCACTTTAATTGTGAAAGAGGAAAAAAATGTATCCTCACTATGGATAAAGACACACCTTCAGCAGCACATATAGAAGGGAACAGAGCAGATAGTACCAATATCCCTCAGTGGTGTGTGTTCATGGAAGGAAAGGGCAATAGATCATGTTTCCAACATGACTGTAAATTAATTTTCTTTTTTGATGCAGTAATGTTGCAGAATGCTTTGATGAAAGGGATTTCCAGCAAATTACCTCTTTCTGGTACTATCTTGAAGAAATGGATGATCTGACCACCATTCAATGTGTTTGTTCTCAGCACTGTGGAAGGGTTTGAGTGAGACAGAGCAGGACCCTCTGTGTCTTGTTCAGGATATTCTATCTGAGGGTGATGCCCTTCCTTTGGGCAATTAGATATCGCAGAAGCAAAGGCCTTAGTATTTATTTCCCTAAGTTATTGATTTCTGCCTTCCTTTATCATATTTCTCCCCAAATCATACACCAGAGTTGTGCCTTTGGTTATCAACTCCACATGCTTTTGATATTCTATTCATGCCAAGTGAAGGAGGCACAGATAAAGAGAAGCATCTCTTTCAGAAACCTGTGGAGCCATTTCAACAGCAAATTTCCATTTGTTGTAGTGATGCAGGTACAAGTTCTAATTCACTTCTTCACATGCTGATCAACCTTTATATGCTTCTGCACTTTTGATGGAATTAGTGAGTGTTAAAGTGCTCTGTACTTTGAAACACACATTTCTAAAGGACAAGATCACATCTAATTTTTTATCCAGCTCTGATGTTTATTATATTTTCATGTGTGCAATTCTAGTTTGAATTTCTCAAAGGGATCTTTGTTAAATATTCCACTGTCTGCTTGCCAGTAAGTCATTAAATCAATCTAATGTGTGTTTGGGGTTCCTGGTTGTTTGGGTGTTTTTATGTCTTTTAGTAATTTTTTCTTTGCTAAGCTTATGTGGTCCTCAGTATCTTTGTCTTGCCATGAAAAGTGGCAAGATAAGATTTTAACACTAAATGAAAAACCTGAAGGTTGCTTTGGACAACTTTCTATCTAAATATGGGAACAAAATATAGCATTTTGTAGACCAAAATTTGTGTTTCTCCTGCTGCTGAATGCATAGGGCATACAGATAGAGAATGTATCATAACGGGTTAAGTCTTTCTACATTACCACTGTCCATAAGAGCAAAGAAGGAACTGCCTATTAAGAGCTGAAAGTCATTTCCCTCTTTAATCTGTTTCTTTAAAGACTGCAGTAACCTTGTATTTTGTGAAGTGTACCTTTCTTAAACAGATAACACAGGTATTTTTACATTATGAAGGAGCAACTTGTCATCTCTCTAGATAAACAGTTATTGGAAATTAGGACAGTGAAATGCAATGTAGAATTTATGATTTGGTGTAAATTTTATATGAAAGTAACTAAATTTACTTGACAAAATATAGTATCTTTAATATTTGATGATGAGCTTGTGTATCAAAGCGAGTTAAATCTTAGTTTTGAGGAGTTTGAAATCCAGTGTGAGGAAAAAAAATCAGTGGAGAACAATACTGGTACCCAGTGCAATGATATGACAGTCTGTTCCCACTTTGTGAATGATAAGTGAAGCCCAGAATTTCCAAAAGTTGCTGTGGAGGAAACTTGAAATTTATTTAGGCAACAGGTTTGGGTTGCTCTCTCCACCTGTAATTCCTCAGGGAATTGGTCATTTTGTCTGGGGGCTCTGCATAATAGAGAAGAATGAAGTATCCTAAATACTTATCCCCTGAATAAACTCAAACCAAAATGTATGAATGGTGCAATGGCAAAGGTGCCTCTTTCAAGTGCCCTAACTTATTTGTGAGATTTGGATTTTATTATATTATGTTTATAGCAAACAATTAGTTTTGTCATTATTCTTCATCAAAAGTACTTCAAATATGTTTTTATTTAAAAGGTTACTGTTTTTATTATAAAGGGATTAGTATTTTATTTTATAAGCTCTAGCAATTGTTGTATAATGAAAAGGCTAACCCTTAAAATAAACTAAATGCGTGCTCAGTGATTAAGTAGCTTGCTTATTTCCATTGAAAAGACTATATAAATTACTTAAAAGCCACATGGACATTATTTATGAAGCTTATAGATTGCTTTGTAAAGTTCACTTGAAATTGTCAAAGGATGGGGACCATTAAAAGTTTTACTTGTACCAGATTATACTAAAATGTAATATGGGGTAAAGTGTTCAGCACACCATGTTTTGCTAGTTTTCTTTCAATTAGCAATAATTTGCCTAGGCCATGAAAAAAGCATTTTAAAATGTTTTATTATATTGCATTTTCTGATAGATTTTATACCATAGCAGTTAAATACACTGAAAAGTGTACACTAAAAATATTTATAACAGCAAAAGCAACATGAGTTTGGTGTGGATTTATATAAATTAATTTAAATACTTTTAGGGTATGAGCCAACATAAAAAGATATGAAGTATCTGCAGTAACAGAGAAGATTCCACATTTATAATAATTTCAGACTTTAGGTATCATGAGCAAAGATACAGGAAAAATGCATAGCATCATCTTACACTGACATATATTTATAACTGTCTTTCATGTTAGAACCTATGTGACTCATCCATTATTTATCAGGAATATATTACTGATCAGCAAATATACCGTGGAAGTTTGTAAGAAAGAATTTGGCATTATTTAAAGCTGGATTTTTCCTGTAAATTCTTGTAAGAAGCTGTTCTTAAGTTTACTGAAAATAAACCTTTTAGTGACTCAGTCTACCAATTATCTTTAAAGCATTTATAGAATAAAAATGTCAGCAGATTAATTTTAGTTCTCTAGTGGGTGCTGAGCGCATTCAATTAGATTAATTTAATGTGATTAGTCCTCTCACTTTCAAGTTTGCCTCACCCCTAAGAATAGATGAGACGTGTAAGTGTTGTTAGAAATTTGCTAATGGGGAAAGTTCTGTTCTCAGATGAATGAGCCAAAATTTTGATATCTAGCTCTAGTAAAGGCAATGACAAAAGTCTTATTCATGTAAATACACTAAGGAGTTCATTCCCAATTCTTGGAAGCTTTCTTTAAATAGCTGATGGTTTGTTTGTGTGCATGTGCAGAGGAATTTTAAATAGGTTTGTAATCTTGAACATGACATGTGGTATGGGATTTGGATGTGCAGTTTCAATAAAGGTGCTGTTTATTTAATGTAATACATTTTGAAAAAGATTCCAGTTTTGGACAACATCCTTATATTTTGAAATAGAATATGCTCTTTCAAAAAGGGTCTCAGCTTGAAAGTCTCACAAGTCCTTAAAATATATATATATACACATTAAATATCATACAAATACTTAAAGATCTGGAATACTTCACGTGAACTTGATACAAAGGTTTGATGCATTACAAACAGATCTGAAATGTAGCTACTCTGGATTTGCATCTTTCAGCTGTCTTAATGTTTGATACACGACTTCAAATCTGTAGATTTTTTTAAAAAAGTCAAACACGACCTATGTATTTGTATGTTTATCTGGACGGTTTGTGGGGAATAGTTACATGACACTTTTCCCCCTCTCCTCTGCTTTCCTCTTCTACTTTCATTAGCACAGCCATGGCTGAATTTGCAGGGAGGTGCAGAATTCACAAAATAGGTGTATTTGGAAGTAATACCCGGTGTTTCCTTTCTCCAAGTGGCAAAAACTTTGCACGGGACATTCAACACCCTCGCAAGTACTTTCCTAAAACAAGTGTTAGTTTTAGAAATATTTATTCTCCTGTTGTTTCAGTGGGAGGGAAAAAAAAAATATTAAAAATGGCCAGTCTAATGAGTTTCCCAAGAAAGCTTAACAGCCCAGATAGAATTGGACTGAATGCTGGCTTCCTAGAAAATCCTTTTTGTGTGTTTAAAAGCATTAGAATTCTATGTAAAGTGATACCTAGTTTAGAAAATAAACAACAAAACAACAGCACACAACCACATCCCCCTTCTTTCATTGTCTTTTTCATTTTCTCATTGGTGGAAAGTGGCAGGGACTCAGTGGCCTCTATTATGAAATAACATTGGCCAGAATAGATGATAGAGGAAGTTCTGAGAAATAGAATAATTTCATGCAAATAAACTTGCAAAAACTCCAGAGACAGGTTTGTTGGTTTGAGTATTGTTGTTTTGTTGGTTTTTATTTTTTAATTTTTTCCTCAAAGCACATAAAGAAAGAAAAATACTTATTCATTGTAGCTAAAAAGTGATGTCTGCCTATAATTTGAAAAGCTCTAGAGAATGCCTAATGGATTCTGGTAGGCAGATGAGACTCAGCTCCTAAGAACTCGATAAAGCAATCCTTGAGATCCTCTCCTAAAGAGCAAGGGCAGCAGAACTGTCCAGGAGAAAAGACCAAAATAATAACAACCATTAGTTTTTAGCACAGATGGAAGCTAAAAGGCACTCAGGAGGCAAGGAGACAGAGAAGACATCCATCACACCAGCACATGCTGTAGAAATGATATGAAGGACAAAAATAAAAGTGTTCAGCCATGGGCAAAGTTCTGTGCAATGGGAAACAGAATCACTCTCTATCATAATGCCAGTGGCAAGTGCTAGGATGGTTGGAGCATTAATATATCAAATGATTGAAGACATGAAGTTCTCCTGTGAGGAGAAAGATGCATATGGGGTGACTTGGAGAGATCCTAGGCAAATGCATGTAAAGTGCACGTACATGGCAATGAAAGCTTTCAGCTGTTTTCCTTCAGCTGTTTTCCTAATAGCTGTTCCTATTAAGAAAACACTCATATCAATCCAGGTCTAGCTGGATTACAGAATTCTAGCTACAAAATACTGCTTAGCAGCAGCAGAGATTGAGTAGGAAACTATGGCCAAGTTTTGGAGAAATACAGTAACACTTTTCTGAAGCTACTGAACAAGTAAGTAGTTAAAAACTTACTAAATTGATGCCTTGTTATTTACAGAGGACACAACAGAAGACACAAGAGTCAGGATTTTTTTCACAATGTGGAAGCAATAATTAATCATATTGCTTAAGTATATTATATTTTCTATTTTCCATGTCTGAGTGAAAACTAGACAAAATGGGTTAGAAAGAAAATTATTAAAGGTTATCTTGTGGTTCTGCTGCTCAGTAGGGACCTTTGAGCAATGAAGCTCACATTGGCTACCTCCATGTGGGATATGAGGTTATCTTTGGTGAAGTTGTTAAGGCTTATGTTCAGCAGAAAGCCCTGTGGGAAGGCACAGCTGCAGGGTGGATGGTTGGAAGCTGGCTGTGAGAGGTATGACTCATGGAGAGCAGCACAGCAGCTGAGCAGCCAACAGGTATCCTTCTGTTAAGTTTTGGTTTTGTCTGGTTGAGATTAAAGGTATAAAAAGGAGGTGATTTCTATAATAAAGAGATCTCCTTTAGATGCACAAGGGGGTCTGTGTCTCTTTGTTCCCCATTACTACACCTCCACATGTTCAGATATTGCAGGGATAAAATGTCAATTTTGTGAGCTGTTGTTCCTTTGTACATTGAAACTGGGCAGCTTTATGGGTTTGGGGTGAGTTGTTGAAGGTGCAGTAACGCAGCCCTGACATGGACACTTCCTGTGGTGACTTCAGAAGAGCTCATCATGTGAGACCAAGACCATGAGTATTAAATACCTGTATTGTCCTCTGCAGTGCACCATGGGGATATGCACATTGCCCAGATTTATTTCTTTAATTCTAATTCATTTATTCTAAGACACAGGATAAGCCAATCTCATCAAGCCCTGAGAATAGTCAAGTAGTATCTAGCTATGCTTTCCCTTTTCTTGCAATCAGAGACATGTACTTTCTGTTGCTTCTTCAAGAATTCAGTTTCTGACGTGCATATTCATATCTGCTTTCTATATATGCTGACAGAACTCAGGTGTGTGAATGAATATTTAAGCAAAATGGTCATTACATGTGATCCCCAGACCTTGTTTGGCTACTAACACCTGCAGAGACCAGCACTTTCTGAAAAGCAGTGTGTGGAGTAATTTCAATACTGCAGCAAGTTATTTCTAAAAATGTATCACCTGTATGAATATTGTCCCTCTAACTTCTAATTGAAGAATATGGGCAGAGGAGGAGATAGAATTGTAGGTTTCTGATGATTGGAGACTTTTTATATAAAGGGAAGGTAAGTATTAAAAATTCTACTCAAATCACAAGGGATTACATTTCCCT
Source organism: Phylloscopus trochilus trochilus (assembly GCA_016584745.2). NCBI lineage: Eukaryota > Metazoa > Chordata > Aves > Passeriformes > Phylloscopidae > Phylloscopus > Phylloscopus trochilus. Next base: position 11,818,583 of record WQNJ02000028.1, read on the forward strand.
ATTAAAAATTTCTAATCTGTTGACATTAAAAATTAAATTCAATAACTCTTACTTTTTACTCTTACAAAGATATTTGTGCACCTAGAACTAGGGCAGAAGAAAAATCTTAACATTTCATTTTTCATTGTTTTAAATTAAAATTTAAAGTCTTTTTTCTTTTGATACATTCTGTTACCAGTTCTCTTTCCAATGGACTTGTTTTCTGTCTAAGTTCCTTTCCATTTAAGGGAAAGGAAAATGGGACAAAAAACATTCCCATGACTTTCTGAAATTTTGTAGCAAGACATTGGAAGACCAGATGCTATGGTCTTATAAATTCAAAAGGCATTATATACAGCCAGCTGTACCAAATAAACTCAGATTTTTATATCACATTGTGGTGTTCTGTGAATCCCTATTTGTTTTCAACATCTGCTTGGACCTGTCCATGCTTCCTGTCTAATTATTATAATTAATCATATACTAGAATGTATCTTTATGTTTGAAGTTTGATCCAGTAAGAAAGCTATTGTAGTATACTGAGTGCTTGCTGAAGACAAAATTGAGTTTTCTTATGATTTTGCAGCTTAATGCAAATGCCTTTACTTTCCTGTGTGTTTGTTAGCTTTGGAAAAAAACACCCTTAATTATTGGTTAATTGATCCAAAAAGCATTGTGGAGAATAAGCTCCATATAAATATACTGGTTTTCCCCCAGTTCAAGATGATTATTTGCTTCCATGTGAAAATGCCATGCACTGTGATTCTTTGATGTTTGGCCCTTCTTACCAGCAGTTGACGATTCTTCTGCCCTACTATTCCACTTTTTATCAGCAGTTACTAACCCTCCTCTAGGCACATCATTTAATGAGGATTTCAATAAGGCCTTTGCAGAGCCTCCAAAACTAGATTTAACTTTCTATGTGCTAAGGTGACACAATAAATTAATAATGGAAAACCTGAAATTTAGAGCTGAGTGTTCCAGGTGAGTTTGCATTTTCCTGTGTAGATCCTGCGTATCCTCTCATTTCAGGTTAGAAAATCCAAGGATAAATCCAAGCCAAGAACCTTGAATAGAGCTAAGCCACAGTGGTGTGTTCCTAAGATGCTGCAAAGGCCACAAACCTTGTGGAAAAACCCAAAAGGCTGCTCAGATCTATCCAAGCAGGGTTCTTTTCCAGGCAGGCTGGGTTTTTGTGGTATTTCTGAGGGACTGGTGGCATCTGAGAATATCCTGCATCCAGATCTGCTCAGCCATCACCAAAGAGATTCAGAACAGGTCCAGGGAGGGCTGCAGGTATTTGTAGGAGGGCAGGGAGTTTTCTTGTGGGACTGGGCAAACTGAATTTGACTTGTTGAGCCTGACAGAACAGGGACTGAGGAGAGATACAGAGCCAGCATTGTGGGTGTGGAGCCAAGAGCTCCTATAAACTGACCAGGAATAAATTTAGGCTGGAAATACAAGAGGTTTGTCACATGACACGGAGCAGCTCTTTCCTTGGACTGTGACCCCGTAGTTTTCTTTGGGCAAAGTTATCCCTGATAGGGTTTGGGGGGGTTTATTAGTCTTTGGGGGCTGGGCCTGCAGTTGCTGGTTTTCCTGTCTCCCTGTAGTTCAGCAAGAGGACATGTTCCCCAAGACTAGGGCTTTATCAGAGGCAGGCTGGTCAGTTAAATACTTTCCTCTCTGAGGGTTTGCTATCCTATTTCTCTGAAAGCAAACTAAGGTAGCAGGGAATAATTTTCCCCCTATATTTGGCGACAGCCGATGTATAAATAGTGGATAAAAGGTGGTATGTGGCAAGAAGTAATTTTTAAGAATTAAATGTGCATAAAGTGTATAGGTTTTTCCATCCTTCATTCACTTCATTAAATGCAAAGCAAGCAAAGTTTTAAAATAACTTTAATAAGTGTTTAATAGTTCCTAACACATCTGAATGGAAATCACTGTATTATCTTTTCCATGTAGGAGATACTATTAGGCAGAGATTTAAAACTTAATATTTGCAGAATTATCCTTTCCATGTAAATACTCAAACTGTTAACATTCAGACACTTTTGGGGATGCGAAGAGCCTGATTTTTCAAATATACTTTTTTGTTTTGTAAAGGTTTTCAGTCCACTTTGAAACATATATGCATCAGGCTTAAAGGCAAAAGGAAGCAATGAGTGGTAAATTACTAGTGGCTGAAATAAAACAGTGTTTCAGGATCAAAGTGTGGGCCAGCATTAACACAAGCCTTTCTAAATTTTTGAATGTTTTCAATTCTACAGCTAAAATTGATGCCAGAAGAGTTAGATTATATTTACTTAATTTGCCTCTTTTTATCATCACAAATATACTGAAATACACAGCACATAATATACTGTGCTTGTATTTCCCTGGGATGTCTGTAGTGTTATTCCCAGTGAAAACATGCAAGTCTGAGTAAAACTTTGAAAGAATGAACTTGAATATACCTGGTCACCATGAGAAATTTAAAACAGATTATATTAAACTATCCAATATGGTGTCACTGATTAATAATGATTGATTCTGTAATAACCATGCAAATGTAAACTATTCATTCATTCCAAATACGTATGAATTAGGAGAATGATATCTCATATAATCTGGTGTTAGTCTATTCACTGCATCATAAAAATTAATTTGTCTAATTAATGACATAAGTTCTTTTATACATGTATAATTCATATTAATTGATAGGTCTGCCTAAAAAGAGTACCTTTTGGAAGAAAAATGATCCTATTAGTACAAGTTTAATCCAAATCAGGGCTGACAAAGCATGGTGCTTTCAAGGCTTATCTCTAGCTTTGTTAATTGTCATAAGCATTCTAAATTGATTATTCTTACATTAACATGGGACATTTCATTCATCAATGCTTTGCTGTAAAGAAAATTTGTCTAATGGATTTGGGTAGCAGCACTAAATAAGTGCATTGGTCCATTTTTCCACTGTAGCTACAGGGGTATTCAAAGCATATTAATTCAGTAATACTGAAAAAATTAACTGCTAAAATATATAGAAATATCAAACAAAATTAGATTTCTGACACTGAATAATTTTTGTGATATTTCAATAGTAAATGAGTGTGCACACTAGCACTTTTATTGCTTTTGTGTTTCACAGATGCCTTGATAAACAGGCAATGTTAATATTTCTTATGAGCGATGTTGCTTTACCTTCCAGGGCCACAGGGGCACAAAGTGTAGGATAAATTAGTTAAATATGCATTTTAAGGAGCTGCTTGGAGGAACAAAAATTATAATATAGTCAGGATTTATAATGTACAACCTTATAGTTAGCATTTTAATAATTTATTTGCAGATGATCGAGTTTACTATTGGTCAATGAAAGAGTTCAGATACAGACTGAGATTCCAGTGAAACAGATGAGTTTTAGTGTTTGTTGCTCTCTCCCTGCCAGTTAAGCTACAGTTCTGATTTTTTTTTTCAAAAATGTATTCATAGACACAGAAAATGCAACCTTTACAAATTCATCTGGTTTCTGCTCAGAATGGGAGGGATTGGCTTTCAAAACCTACACTCCTTTTATAAGTATTGGCTCTGTTGGCGGAATGTACTTTATGTGCACTTTTTATGGTACTCTCGTTTCTTTTCCCCATTCACCTGATCTTTGTTTGTCTTGCACTTTCTAGCATTCTGTTAATCACTGAAAGCCACTGTGGAATCAGATCTGTGGCAGTGCCAAGAATTTCAGGAAGCTTTTTATGGTAGTTTGCAATTGAAGGCATGCATCATAAAACGAATGAGGAGGAAGGGAAGATGCTGTCCAATCCAAGTTAAAGGCTTGTTTCCTCCAACTCTAATCAGTGTATATTTTCTACTTTGTTGAGCCTATCCTTGAACAGCAACCCATAAAATGAGGCCATGCTCGACCTCCATTGTTTTTGCCATAGTTTAAAAGGATACATGAAGGAAAGAAAAATGCTTTTCTCAGTTTATATTGCTCTCAGTATTGGTTCAGGGGGAGCAGATGAACAGTACAGTTTAGTCTTGGAGCTTTGAGGTTCATTCAGTGTTTGTTTGGGACTTTGGATTCTCAATACCAAAGCTGTTTCCATGTCTGTGTTGTTTTACCTTGGCTTTCTAGTTCCACAGGGCAGACTGGAGACGTTTTTTGGGGTTTTTTTTGTTATTTCAAATACATTAAAAAGAGATCTGATATTTTGATCTTTTTATTGTGTAATCAGATTTTCCTTCAGCCAGTGAGAGCTACAGATAAAAAAAAAAATGCAGCTGAACAGCTGGCTAGGCTACTTTCTTTTTTTCAAGCACAGAACTTAGATAAAAGTGAACAGTGATGGTTTGAATTTAGTCCTTTGGGAAAGGATTCTACTCTTACTGATTAATTTTATTCAGGAAGTGCTCTGTTACTCTGTAATAAAACCCTGGGAGTTATATTGCAATTGTACAGCATTAGGGTGTTCAGTTTGCATCAGGCTAGGAATTAACATAACCTTAGGCCTGTGTTACTTGCATTTAAACATGGACACTTGGTTTCTGTGAAGAAACACAATGGAAAGGACCACCCTTTTGCTTGGCTTTTCTGTACCTCTGACTCAATGCAGGAATAAATAGTACAACTTCAGTTTCATTTGAAATATGTATCCTGGCACTGTAAATTTGATTCCTGTATAAAAATGCACTTAGAATCCATAAAAAAACCTCTATGTACTTCTCCTTCCTGAATGCCATCATTTATAAGTATGCTGTCTTCATTTATCACCTCTGGCTTAGATCCAGTCCTGATTTCTGAATTATATATCCTAATAACTGAAGCTAGGATGGATTGCACCTTCAAGTTTATATCCATTCCTGTGGTCTAAAAAAATCCCTTTGTTCCAATCATGACTGGTTTTTCACATCCATTTTTAATCCATATGCCAAGCATTCTCCATAGAGTTCAAATTTCAGTGAAAAAGGAACACTTCCGAAAGTTGTTCAGTTTGGTTTACAGTAGACAATGTTTGGGAAAGACAGAGATATTCCATATCCCAAAACTAAAATATACCAGATGTGCAGCTTTATTCTGGTTAAAAGCAGATCAGAAAAAAAACATATATAATATTCTTTGTTTCCTAAAAGTAATTTAATATTGCTTTTAACAGAGAATATGATACTCTGATTTTATATAGTAAAAATGGGAAAAGTATCTATGATAAAGTAAGGAAATTAAAACAAATTACCTGTGCTTAAAATCCAATAAAACTCAACAAATACCTTCATGTCTGATATTAGTTGAATACATACTTCCAAGTCATGTAGGAATTAATTATTATTCAAGTAGTGTCATTTACCAGTGCCTGCATTTAACAGATTGCTCAGGTTGACATGAGAGTCTGGTAATTTTTATTATTTTAAAATGAATGGAACTAACAGGTTTTTACTGGTCATTCAAGGAAGTATTATTGGATTCCAGTATGCCTCTCATGTGCTCTGAATTGAAGGATAAAAAGCAAGGGGGTAGTTTTTCTCATTAAAACACAACAGTGAAACAAGATACTCTTGTCTTCTTCCTTTACACCACAAGAAGCAGAACACAATATTTCCTCCAAATGCTTTTGTTTGTTAGGGGTTTCCTGTAAGTTTGATTGTTTTAAGAGACAGGAGAAAAGAGGAGGAGTTGAACTTGTTGGAAGATGTTTAATCATCTCATAGTTGTTATCTTGGAAGTGTCTGTAAGACATGTTTTCCCAGGCTGTTGAGAAGAGTCTTTTAAAATTCACTCACCTTCAGATGTTAGACATCATGGTAATGATTGAAATATGGACCCTCACAGGCTTAAAATACAAACTCTGCTGAATTGCTTATCCTTGTACATATCTTCTTTCTGCAGAGAGGTCAGGCTGGCTGAGTCATCCTCTGTATTCTGCACAGTCTTGATGTCTTTCATACAAGACGCGTGTTTAAGCCTATATATTACTGTCCTTAGGTTTCCAGTTGTGGCTAGAATTTGGAAACTATTAGGTTTTGAATGTTTGGAGTTGGAGTTCTGGGTCAGCTGGATGCAACTTTAAAAGCTCAGCCATGAAATTCACATGCTGTTGCAAATTCTGACTGCAGTATTTAGAGATGTCCATATTTGGGGTTTTATTTTAGTCTTTTATTTGGTTATAGTACAATAACAGAAACAAATGAGATTAAGGAACCAAAGCTGAATTTGCCCAAGTCTGTCTCCCTATTGAATAAAAACCAAAACCTATCCCACAAGGTTTGTGGTCCTGATGAGTATTTATGACAAAACCAATTAATTTACTGCAGAAAAGATCCCTCATTGGCTAGATTTATGCACCAAATATCAATTCTGTATGACATCTGTTTGGCAATACGTGCTAAATCTACACAAAGTTCTCTTTCGTAAGCATCTTCAGAAATACTATTTGCAGGAACATAATTAATATTGACTAAATGAAAAAAAATCAAATAGGCATGCACTTTCCAGAAATGCATGGGCCTGGTGGATTTCTGGTTTTATTGACCAAAAGGATGAGGAAATCCAACTTTGGCACTAGAAGGATGTCACTTCCTTAAAATTATCTAAAGGTAAAGGAAGTAATGAGAGGAATCGTGACAGAAAACAATCTTGTGTGTAGAGAAGAAAACACCAATGAATCCTGTTCTGTGTTCATCAAGTTCTCATTTTAATTGTAATGAAGAGAGAGGGAGTAATAGGAATAATTCATGTTCTGATTTCTGCTCTCCAAAAGTTAATCCTGCAAGAGAAATCTCAAGAGGTATTTGCATCACCCGTGACTCGGAATATCTGTACTTGTTCCCGCAGTGCAGCTCTCTGTGATGCTTTGGTATAATAACATTTGGCTTGGACTCCTACTAAGGGAGTTTTGCCTGTAAGGCCCAGCAACTGACTTACTCTGGCTTTTTGTTTAGGCTAAGCTTTTCCACAGCATCAGTCCTCTTTAGGCTGGCATGAGGGAAGTGCCTGAGCAGCCTCATATGGAGGATATCCCTCCACAGCCACATGCATGGCCAGTAGCTCTCAGGCTGGACTCTCTAGACTGAAATACTGACATTTCAGAATTCAAGCAGTGATATCAGTGCAAAGGCACTAATAGGTTATATAGCTGAATTATGTTGAATGGGAGGTGTTCCAATAACCTTTCAAGTTCCAACCAGGCTACTGTTGATGAGTTTCTCAGGACCAGAAGATTGGGAATTCTGGAGAACAGGTTCATGGGGGTTTTTTGGTGTTTGCTCTTGTCATGTCATTTCACTCCAACTCTAATTTTGAGCTATCAGAACACAATAAAAACTGCTTGTCAGAAATATAGCATGACTTGGCAAGAGGTGCAGCAGCTCTTGTGTACATCAGGTTATTGCTTAAGAGTATGACATGCCAATTGCAGTGTGCTCTGTCACAAATTAGTGATGCCATGTCTCACTGTAAAAGAACTATTATGCCATGCTGCTGCAGATAAAGGGCATTACATGAGCAAATGTTTATGATCATCCAGAAGGAGATAAAAGATGTACGTTATCCAAGGGACAATCAGATTTTCCCTGTCCCAGCCTTAAATGAAATGCCAACTTCTAATATGTTGATGAAAGCTTGTCTTTCCCATGTTTCCCCTCCTCCCCCATTCCTTTGTAAAGCAATTTCAAAATAAACAATGGCCTACTACCGAATAAGAGTTTACTAAGAATAAAAATTGAATTTGGTCTGCCTGTTGACAAGCTGATTGATTTGTGAGCTCTTATGACTGAATCCTCTCCTAAATGTGCTCTCATTTATCATGTGTAAGATTGTTTCAGAATCAATACCAGCTTAACACAGAAGCATTTCTGCCATGGACATTTTGAAAACAACTTGCCTTCTTAATACTGCTGCTAATTTTTTCAGGCAGAATTATCGGAACAGTTTAATTGCACTTTGCAAGTTAGCACATGCTTACACTAGGTTCTGCTTTGAAAGGATGATTTTCAAAGTAACTTCTATATATCATCTTTTTAAGAGAACAAAAATAGATTAAAATTGGATTTTCCTTCCTCTTCTAATGGGGAAATCAGATCGAACTTTCTCTAGTTGTTAAATGTGCCCTTTGAAAACCCATTTTCCAAAAATTGGATTTCTTAAATTAGCTTTTTAACATAATTATTAGCATTCTATTGGAATAAGTACCAGAAAGCAGTCTGGGAGTAAGCCTGCTTGGGTGTATGCTCATTTTCTTCCCCTGTGATGTCAAGGGTTTAAAGTTACTTTTCTCAATTAAACACCCATAAATTCAATTTTAAATGATGGAGAAAGTTTTTTAAGTCAAATATAGTACAAGGAATGGAGAAAGGGAGACATGGAAAACATGATAAAAGGTTCAGAGCTCTTCATGCAGTTCATGAGCTGTCTCAGCTCTGGAGATGTGCAGAGATGGAGCAGGGCAGAGCTTGGCTCCCAGGGCAGGATGTGCCAGCAGCCCTGGAGCCAGTGCCAGAAGGGAAGAGCTGAGGCAGGTCATGCTGCCAGCCAGGAGGGGAGACTGGCTAAAGGAATACTCAGTGTCAAGTGTCCTCATGCACCTGCCTTTTGCAGTGCATGTGGCTTTTTCATATGTTTTTACCCTTTCAAGCTGTACCTGTACAACAGCCAGCCAGGTTGTGGACGAATTAGTTTGGGAAAGAATTGAGAAGTTTGTCCACACTCCAATTTAACTCTGAAAGAGAAATTTCTCTAGAGTCAGTTTGAATCTGTTGTTCTGGAGGGCTTTACCTGCAGACACTCCCACTTGTGCTCTCAGACTGTCCCACTCCCCATGCTGGTCCCAGTGTTGGGGCTGCTTGGGGTGGGACAGAAGCCTGCAGGCACTGGACTATCAGATCCAGGACACATCCCTGCTGTCACTTGGGAGCATTGGGTGCAATTTTAGAAAGCATCTCCTGTGTCTTCCAGCCTACAGGAATTTCACATGTTCCCACATCGTACAAACCTTGTCACAGATGGGTGACACTCAAAGATACTTCATTTGAACAAAAGGCCTGAGCTTCACAAGATAAAAACATCCTGATCAAAATTAACTTCTTTGCAAGTGTAACTTTATTTTGTGTAAAAACACATATTTATACATCATTCTACCACATTTAGCTATCTTTATGCTTCATTATAGTATATGTAATATATAATTTTTATATATTTATAATTAGGTATATTTAAATGTAATTTATTTCCCCAAGGAGAAAAGGAAAATTTTCTTTTAATTTTTCAGAAAGTGGCTTAGCCTCTACTCAAAACAATTGATTATTCATACAGACTTACATGTGACAAAAATGACAACCCATAAATATATCTCTACACTGCTTTGCTGCCTACTAGCATGTTGTCTTGCTCACACAGAAAGTAAATAATAAATTTGATTTTGAGTTGTGTGATTGCTCAAAAAAGCTTTCAGGTTTCACCTAGATTTTTAGATTTGTCCTGAGGTGGAATGAAACATTCAGTTCATAAGTGTATTCTCTGTCTCCATTTACATCAAAAGTAGTTTTTCTGTCTTGGAGCAAGACACTCTCATATGATTGATTTAAATTATTTCATGGATGCAAATTAAATTTATGGTATAAATTCAGCATTCTGATGGAAAATAAAAACCTAAAATAGTTGAAGTACTAAAACAGTCAAAGGTATTTGCAGGTGTTTAATACTAGACAAAAATATCCAAGTGGAAAACAGAGGAAAAGAACAAAAGAAATAAACATTTAAATTATTATTACTTTACTGTGCATTATCAATTTGAATTTGATCTGGTGTTCAGCTGTGTTTTAATTAGTGCAGACAAAACCTAAATATGTTGTAGAGCCAAAGAATAAAATTTTGAACTTCCCACTTTATGCTAAATATGTATATGACCAACTATTCTTCTCAAAAGGAATGAGTAGTATTTTTTATGAAATATTTGTAACAACCTATTTTTGTACCATAAAGTGCTATTAGGGCTTACCTCAAAGTGGGAGATGATGATAATGTATACATGCAGACAGATAAATGATTCAATTCTTACTTACAAGAACAGCTGACAGTGATTGCTTATGCTCATTTCCTTTGTGCACACTATGTAGACCAGGAAACTCCAGGTTTCATGGCCTTTCATGTTCTCCAGAGTAAATCAGTCACTCACATAATAATTATTAATTATTTCATGTTGGCAGATTGTTGTACTGGTTTATGACAGTTGAAAGACCATACAAAATGAAAAAAAAAAAAAAAGAAACAACTGATAAAATACATTACAGCAGCAGTGATAGCATATATAATTATCAGTTGTTTGTAAACAACTAGGCAGATAAATTGATATATTTGTTGTTGAGAATCAGCTCACTGCGCTCCAAAGATTCAGCTTTGTAGATTATGAAGCCGAAGGTACGCAAGAAAGGTTTTGGTTCACATTACAGTGGATTTATCCAGGTCATATTTGGGTCTCTACCCTGTATATTAAGAACATATGTGGTTAAACTTTTATTATACAAGATATACACCAGTTGGTTGTGAATTTCTTGTATTGTGCTGACTCCAATGTTTAATTTCAACTTCAGCCCTCTCAGAGCTGTGGTGTTTGGAATATTTCTGATTTTAATCTGAGCTCTTTATCCTGCTGTGCTTTCAAACTGGACTCCTAATCACCTAGCTGAGTTGAACTTTTCATCTGGGGAAGGCTGTGAGGTATCCTAGCCAAAGATCAAATACTCTCCACTGCTGTGCAGTGTGGAAGCGAGCCAAAGTGATCACCAAATGCAATGCAAAGCAGGAAGGGAAGCTGTGATGTTCTTAATATTTTTCTCGATTTGGAAGCTCCTCTGTAGCAGCTGAATTAGAGATATCTGCTGGAACCTGTGTGAACAAGCCATGGTGCAGGGGACAGAGCTCTGCAGAACAAGCACAGGGCTCACACCAGCTGGGGCTGGGACTGGGAACTGACCCACCCTGCCAGCTCGGTCTTCCCAGACACTGCCCAGGTTCTGCCCCTCCACTACATTATCTTCCAGCAGGGTTGATAGGTGGAGGAGAGGAACAACGACAGTGTTTGGTCACTGCTTTAGAGTTGAGAAGATTGGCTTCTGCACTTAGTTCCTTATCTGATTGGCTAGAGGGGTATTAGAGGGTCTGTTCGCACTGCTGGATGACGTGGGAAGAGCTGGAAATGAAGGAAAATATATTCTCATTCTTGGTTTGATAGGGCTCATTTCTATTCCTTTTCTTTTACTAACTCTTTTACAACACAGTGTCATTTTTTATGGGTCCTGTGCCAAAAAGAGCTCTGAACTCTTGTGATATTCATGTAATAACACCTGGAAGCAGAGTGCTCTATTCCATACTTAAAAGCAACTGTGTTTCTGAGAGGTTCAGCTATTGGCAAGCCACTGATGATTTTCTGCTTAAGAGGGGTCTACAAAATAAAAATGCATTGTGCTATGAATCATATGAACACCGAGTTTCAGTATTCAACATTATTTTTAACTGAAAGATTGCTACACAAAATAGTCCTATTTTTTTAAAAATCACCATAATATGTCACTATAATCAGGAAGTTTATTCATTTATAAACATATCTTATCTTTAGCATCTCAGTCATATGCAACTGAGTTATTGTTTGTATTATGTAGATGACTCATTTCCCTTTCAAGGATGTGCAAATCATATGTCATATACAGTATCTGACCTTTCTTCTTTCAGTGTCTACAGGCCACCATTTGATTATTCAAAGCAATGCTTACAGTAATGATAACAATGTCAAGAAAAACAGTGCAGGAAAAGAAAAGTCCCTTAAGGATGGCTGATATTCAATGCATACAGTATTAAAATATTAGAGCAAAAGCAATACTGAGAAAAGTTTAAAATAATAGTAGTAGAAACTACTTGGAAATGAGGAACAGCATGGGAAAAAGCAGTCTGGAGCAAATGTCTAAGGAATCCAACTTTTTTCCAGATGAATTTCAAAACATGAAAGGACTGCCTTTGTGAAAATGTAGATTCAGATGGGGAGGCTGTAGCCAAGACTCAGCCTCCACTCCTGCAATGTAAATCTGCCACAGTTTCAGATTGCAAATCAGATGTGATTTCCCCTCTTGAACAGAGTTCCAGAGTTCTGATCACTTTGTGTCAGTGGTTGTCTTTGGTAACACCTTTGAAGGGCATTTCAAAGGTGTTACCAAAGGGGTGAAGGGGTACCCCTGGCAGTTAGATAAGTTTTGCCTTTTACCAAGTCTTCTCTAACCACAGTCTTTTGCAATGTCATGATACTACCAGAAATATCCCCTCAGTATCCTTGGCACTACTCCAAAAATAACACATTGACTTTTTGGGTGTCAAGTGTTGACAGAGCAAAGGTCTTGTACAGGCACAGAACAGGGAACCCCAAAGTCACTTTTCTCTCAGATTTGGTGATGGGTGTCAGTGACAGCTGAACAGCAGAATATTCCAGTTGTGCAGCCCATGGGACTGAAGCTGGAGCCCTGCTGAGGTCTGCCTGCATTAAGTGCCAGAAGTTACTGGGACAATGATGCTAAGCCAAGAGGGGAGCCAGCTCAGCCCAGGAGCTCTAGGCATGGCTCAAAGGGGGCTGGGAAAGCTCCTAACTTTGGCTCTACAAAGCAGCTGCTTTGCCTTCAAGGACAGCCTGGCTGTGCTGGTGACATGGCTGTGTTCTCTTGGGGTGGTTTCAGGTGAATTTGGTCGGCTGAGCTCAGACTGGCCCCACTGGGAGCTGCTGGGAGTGTTGGAACCCCCATGGCTCAGCTGGACACTGACAGTGCCTTGGCCTCCCTACCTGTGGTGACTGCACCTTGTCCACCTGCTGGGGGTCCTGCTCCTCTCTTGTTACCAGCACTCTATTCCACAGGGTGGGTTTTGTTGTTTGGGTTTGTTTTTTGGTTTTGTTTTTTGTTTGTTTGTGTGGGGTTTTGGGGTTTTTTTGGGTGGGTGGGTGGTGTTTTTTGGTTTTGGTTTGTTTGTTTTGTTTGTTTTGTTTTGGGGTTTTTTTGGGGTTTTTTGGTGGTTTTTTGTTTTGTTTTGTTTGGTTTGGGGTTTTTTGGGGGGGTTGGGGGTTCTTTTGTTTGTTTGTTTGTTTGTTTGTTTGTTTGTTTTAATATTTTGATTTAATTCCCATTACTGTGACTCATTCTGCTTTGGTGGAAAATCTGTATTCTTTTCTTGTATGAAATCTGTTTATGACATGTGTCAGGACAGCATATAAACTCCTGCTGATTCCCACCTGTACTTTTTAATCTTGTTGGAACTCAAATATTTTATTAGCAATGGATATTTTTGCAATGATTTTTGGCATGGGTGATTTCCCAATTTGCTAATCTTACTATAAAAATTAATATTTAGGTTTTATATCCTTCAAATGGGAATATTGATGTTAGTTATCTGATGTTTATGTCTTTCAGTCACGAAAATGTTCCTATTTAGGCTGTAACAGGCCACACACATGTAATCACAATAAATAGCATCTAATATGTTTACAGTAATGGAAGGATGAGGTTAACTTCTGTTTTCATATTGATGGACTCAGCTGGACTTGGAATACTATTGTTTACAATTAGCTACATTTTTGTTGTTGTGCTTTACCCTCAGATTAAATCTTTATTTCATCAACTAACCCTAGGGATTCCCTGTTATAATCAATGTAATAAACAGCATTAGTTGATAGCCTATGGCTGATGTTCATTTGTAATTAGGCTTGTGTTTAAAGAAGAACAATTTTCCAAATTTTTCTGCAATAATTTTTCTTTATATTTATTTATGAAAGGCAGGATTAAAAGTTGACTACGGTTTGTCTTGTCTCCACATGTCTTTAAAGCAAGGTCACTCAATTGGGACAGCATTTTTCATTGTCAGTTTTAAGCATAATTTTGGCAGGGAAATTGCTAGCAGTCCATATAGGCTGAGCACCTAACTACCAAGTACTCATTCAAAAGTCTGCCCTGCTCTTTGGTCAGATGCTTGCTAAAGACACAGCAACCCATGTGAGAGCAGAGCATATGGCAAGTATCAGTGACACCCTTCTAAATGGGGAAAATGTTCTAAATGCTCCTGCAAGATGCAATGGGCCAGGGCACAGATAGCTGCCTCCAAGTCAGGTTTTACTTGACGAAAAAAAAAAAATGGCCAGAGGTAGACATCCTGCAGGAATTAAATATAAATCTTTAACTGCTGTTCTCAGAATGCATGTGACCCCCAAAGCTTTTTGTGTACAATGAGCAAAGGAAAACTTAGTGAAAGTTGTTTAGCAGACAAGTTATTAACTTTACCCATTAAGTTACCCCTCCTTGCTCAATTTTTGAAAATTTGTAAATGTCTGCCTATGCAGCATTAATATAAATCTGATGAGGTGATCTGTACAGTTCAAATCTTGGATGAAAGTGATCTTGTAACAAGTTTTAATCTCTAAAACAAGACACAAACAAAACCACTTCAGAAAATAAATGGAAAGAATGTTTATAAAGTATGTTCTTGGTTAGTCAAGACGATCAGCAAGCTCAAAGGGGTCCAAAACTTTGGATGTGTTTAGTACATATTGTCAGGTTATGCATATTTTTGATAAAACAGAATGGGCCATATCTGTGTGCATCTTAGATTAGAACATTGATATTTAGCAATAGAATAAAACGAGAAAGGAGCTGACAAGAAAGCTGCTGGATTATTTAGGTATGGGTGGCTGAAAGCTTTCATCTGTGTGAAACTCAAGACAGCCCTGAGAAGTTGCTCTGGTAGTACAAGTTGTCCAGCTTGCACTGTTAGTACAGTGCTTTATTTTGATCCAGCTTTCACCATGTAGATTTACTCCTTGGAACAAGATTAATTTCCCCTAAAACCACTGCTAATATTCTCAAACCTCCTGCTTATATGACTGGTTTCCTGCATTTAACTCTGGGAGGAAGTGCTGATCCACCCCTTCGGAGACTTTGGTTAACACTTCTTGCTGCCAGCTCATACTAGGGCTGGGCAAGCTGAGCTCAGAAATAAATGAACTTTAGTTAATAAAGAAGAGAAAAATGGAGAAGTGGAAAGGTACAGGGAGGAGATTCATTAATCTGTGTTTTGTTGGTAGTTACTTCCTGTAGGAAGCAGAAGGATCTGCCCTGTTTGCATGGTTACTCATATGCATTTTATTCAAATCTAGTTTAGACAAAATGTATGTCTGGATCAAAGACTGATAAAATAATTTGCAAGGTGCAAAGCTTAGTGTCTTACATAATAAAGCCACTGGCAGAGCAAATCAGCCTGCTGCACTGGACCCAGAGGAGGGCTGTTCACCCCAAGCTGTGAATGCAGAATACATTTCACTTGAGAGACCTGAGTTTTTCCTATGACACAGCAATCCTGTGTACCCATATGGTTCCAGTTACATCTATTTTCTATACAGCTGATGATTTAAAGCTCACAGATCAGGATGTCCACCAATTCTTCCTAATTCTGTTTCAATCTGTGTAGACATGTGGGAAGGCAGATGCATATATATGCACACAAACACACAGTGGCAGAGATGCAGAATTTTTGAATCCCAGCTCTGCATAGAAACACCTTATTATTTCGAATTATTAGCCATTAGTTCAAATAATAATAATAAAAAAGTATTATACAACTGTGATTATGACCAGAATGTGAAACTCTTTTTTTTGTGCTGAGTAGTTTTCATGTGACTAGCTTTTGAGAGGTCTGTGAGGGGTAGGCCATGACTTGGTGCAACCATTTCCCTCCAGCTCCTGGGAAGACACTGGAATTGCACAAGTGGGTAGCTGTTCCCTGGTGTACTGAAGAGACTCACAAGCTCACCCTCAATGACAAAGTGCATTAAAATCTGGGCTTGACACTTCAGGAAACTTTTAAGTGAGAACGAATTAACCAGTTTATGGCAGATACCCACAGTAGGCCTTGGAGATCTCAATCATGTGAGGAAATGTGCCCCCGTTTGGGAAGTTTAAATAAAAATACTTTAATTTCTGTTCAGGTAACACTTTTATAGCATGAATTTTATAATAAACACAACAGCTGCAGCAAGATTGTTTTTCTTGCTGTAAGGCATAGGAGAGAGTGTTTGCCAATATTCTATCTCAAAAAGGTGTCTTCACATCTTTACTTAGCCCTGAATATTTCAGCAGAATCTATAATAAAGACTTGCATGTTGTAAGATTCGATAATGGTATAATTGAAAAGACAAGGAGGAACTGGTTGTCACCATAGGATTTTGATTTGCAAAGACCAGTTTTAAGGATATGCTGTATGTTACTTGGTTTAGCATGACTGACGTTTGCTTGGCCTGGGTCAGAATCTGTGGCCCTGAAACAAGCTATATTCCCTTACTGAACCTTTTTCAAGAAATGCAGAAAAGTACATGTTAACTATTTCACTTGATTCATTCTTTGCAAAATACATTCTTTGTCCAAGTTTCTGCTTTCATGAGTGGGAAGGAAAAAATTTCATAGGTGAGAGATCTGCATCTGCTATTTCATCTTTGAATAAAGAACTATTTTGCAATGTTGAGTAGGAAGTACAAGAACACCAACCTATGTTTATGCTAGGAAACTTTAAATGGGTTGAACATTGTTTGAAATTAAGAAAATAACAAGGGCTGGGGTAGACACCAAGAGCATCTTCAGTACTTAATATGCTTTTTTTTTTTTATTTTTTCCTAACCTTCTATACTTTCAATTGCTGTATATTTAAATTAATGTCTCCTTTCTCTATAAGGCACAATCATCTGAAACAGTGATGGTGAGCTTTTCTGTCACATAACCAAATCCTCTGCTATCTGGGAAACAGGAGACATACCAAAAACCTAGGGAAGGACAGAATCCTGGCATTAGTTTGTACATGGATGTTTCCAGCAGAGTCTGCTGCACCACTGAAGGAAGGTTTGGGTATCAAGGTATGTCCTGAGGTGTCCAGACTCACTTTTACAGATGAAAATGAGCAGCTGCATTCATATGCCAGTCTCAGGCATCAAAGTGCTTGGGACTTGCACAAAGTTTAAAAGTCTAAATTCTGGTTTAGTACATGCAGAATTCCTGTGTATCCTAATCACAGAATGCTCTAAGTGAGGCAGCAAGCACCTGGGTGGGACTTAGTGGCTGGCTGGGGCTAAACCACAACAGTAACTTAGAAAAAAATATTTTTATACTGCCCTTACCAGTTGAATAAGTCACTTGGGAAGATGAAATAAGGTATGAGCAGGATGCCTGGTGTTGACAAACACTCTGCTCTTAGGAAGAACAGAATAAACATTGGCTTACGGCTTTGTCTCTGAGTCGCACGTTGAACACTAATCATCATAGCCTGGTATTTTCCTAAATCAAAATGGCTTCACAGTCATTAAAGTAATGGAAAATCTTTACAAGAACTTTCACAAAAGGATATGCTACACGTTAATCAAACTTATGGCAGCTGCTAGAAGGGATTGTCAGTTTCTTTTATGATGAAAATCCACATGGGGCCAATTCACAATGCTGGCCAAGTTACAGGTGTCACATGTATAAAACATGTAGTTGGTTTAAGATTTAATTAGGACTTTCTTCTCTGATCATAACACTTTAAAGGAAAAATACACTTAGGATTTAATTTTCTTTGAGAGTGGTTATTAATTTGATGTGATTGATGTTAAATGGGAATTAAATCATAAATGTGATTATGCTTGTGGTTGGATGTTGTCTCAGCAGATTGTTTCTGCTTGTCACTTTTGAATGACTGGTGACTTGATATGGCATGTTGATTTTTATTATTGCTTAAAGATTTCACTTTATCATCATTTGTCAGGAAACTGATTTTCCTCTTAGTCCCATTAATATTAAATCTGTCATAACTAGATTAGGATAGAATTGTTATCTATTGCACCTATAAGCCCTAGGCTAAATTTTACTTCCAGGAAAAAGACAACATAATAATACAGAGGGGAAAACAAGCCAACTCACAAAAATTAAAGCTGGAATGTGAGCACCAACAAATGAGAGTAATTTTTTCTCCCTGTAATTATGGTGTATATATCTATTTACTTGGCTAAAATAGATTTCAGGGGTGCTTACACCTGAACTGGAAACTCACTTTTCAGAGACAGTGGGTAGGAAAAATTAGTAAGATGAGGAATTCGAAGATGGAATAAGAATGCTATTCCTTTTAAAGATAGCAACTGACAAGTTTGGAGAGGCAGTCACTTTGATTTTCCTGATAGGAAACAGGCTTTTGGCAAAGACAGTAGAGAATGACACACCATTTCTGTGGATTCCCTCCCCATTTTGGTTCAAAATGCACATAGAGGAATTGTGGGATTTCTGTCACCTTCCAGAACGGACCCAATGTCCCCAACACCTGTGCTGCCCTCTTTCATCCAGGGAATCTCAAGGGCTGCTTGGTGCAATATGCCCTTTTACAGTCAGAGTTGAGTCTGAGGCCTGCAGGTCAATTAAATGGACTCACTTCAAGCCTTACATTTGTTGCTCATTTGCACTAACCAGTGCTCTTCTCTGGTACTTATTTGATGCCCATTACTGTGATATCTGAGAACAAAGATCGTTGAGAACAGATACTACTTCTACCAGAAAACCAAATTTTGTATTGTAGAAGCAGAAGAATCCTATTAATCCCCAAAGCACATCAGAGTACGTGGCACACAATGCAAGCCATGTGCACTCCAGCCCCAGCTCACAAGCTGAGATAACTGTGACAGATCCCTCAGCCTGAAAAATAAAAGGTAAAAGCTTTTTTGGGGGGAAATTTTTAAAATTTGGGAAAAAAAACCACAACAACCAAACAGTTATTTAAAGACAAAGTTTTGCTTTCTAGCTTAAATTTGGGTATAGAAATGAGTATAACCTTGAAAGCTGTTGGGTTGTTTTTTTTTTTTTATTCATGATTTATGCATTTGTATTAGTCTCAAAGGTGGTATCTGATTCGTTAGAACTGTCTTTATTACAGACAATTTATAGAATTTAGACATCTCCCTGCTTGATTGATTCACCATCTGCTATCAATCTCAGAGCCACACTGAGCAGGATGTGCTATCAATTGCAAGTGACACGCAGCAGGACAGATGTTGTAGTTTTTGGGCATCCAAGAACCAGTGTACAATAGGATATCATTAAATGAAAAAGGAGTTGATTTTTGCACTTGAGAGTGCTAAAATTTTGCATGTCTTTTAGAATATGTTTTTCAGATTCAAGGAATCAGTCAAAATTAAAACTTTCTTGCAAACTCTTCACCTTCTTTAACAACAAAAATTCACTTTAAAAGTTCTTCTTCAGTGCTAATATTTAGTAACAAAAATTTAAAAGTGAGAAACTTCAGCAAGAAGCAAAGAAAAGCAATATCTGAAGAACATTAATTGTGTAAATGACTATGACAGATTATGCAAGAATAGTTTCCACAAGAGAACCCATTTTCTAACAGAGTCTTAAAATTTTATGCAGCAAGTCTCTGAAATTCAGCATCAGTCACATTAGACTGCAGTTCTGTTTTGTTTAGAAGATCTGTGACTTCAAATTTACAGAAGTAGCTTTTTCTATCAAGTAGTAACTGTATCAGAGAATCAAAGAAGGAAGGGGTTAGATTCTGCACTGTTGGTACAGAAAAGAGGAGAAAATTCAATTGAAATAAGTGGAATTATGGAGGAGAAAAACGAGTCAGAGATCAGAATCAAGACTTTATTGAAAAAGGTTATGATGTTGAATATTAAATTAATCTAATTTGCACTGTCTGATGGTGGCCATTAGTGCCTGAAGTAGAGGCAATGAAATGCTAATGTGATTAGTTAGCAACACTAAAAACAACCAGTACATTTTTCCTTTGATTGTCTATGTGTTTAAGAATATTTCATTACTTCTGCTTCCTTTGAAATAAGGGTAAGATATAAATCATAGGCACAGATATAACTAGTGGTTGTGACGTTTTGTTACAGAGTTTAATTACATGAATCATAAAATATTGCTACAATTTTCCAAACTGTTAAACCTTAATTAATATGAACCCACAGGGACCACCTTGATGGTTCATAATACTCTGGAAACTCTCCTCCTACAGTAGTAGTTCATATGGTTGAAGATTGCTTTATAATTTACAGAGAGTGATCAATTATTAGAAATGAAGCCAGACAAATTAATTTAATATAAATGGGGTTGTATGGAGTTTGACTAATTCTTTTTAATTACCTATATGTTATTTTTTTCAATAGTCTAACAAAGGGAACCATTATTCTTCCCCATGTACAAATTCATTAATCTCATTACCGTGCAGTATTAATATAATTTTATCACACATTCCAGAAGTGCAGCACGTTGACAAACCATAATGAATCACAGCATTAGTGTACTATCACTACATTAATTTCAGGACATGCCTTGCTCATCTGCAATTTACGTTGAGACTTAGTATAAAATGAGCTGCATAAGCACGTAATTATGACATCTGCTTCTTTTCAGGTACCTCTTTGTAAATCAGTGACAAAGGAATAACAGGTTTAAATATGTGTTAACACTCTGATAGCATGTATAATTGCAATATGGCAATGTGTAATGAAGATTAAATTAGACTGCACTGTACCTGACATATGCAAGAGCATAATTGAACTGCAATAATTATGGAATGAAAAAGACTAAAAAGTACTAATATTTCAGTTCAGTAAGGCAAAACCAGAATAAAGGAGAAATATTATTGTAACAATGATGCAAACATCATTGCAAAGAAGCACATTGTTTGTATAAGGAAACATTATTTATGTTTGCAGTTTTTCAGTATACCTAACATGTTCTTGGTGATAGGTAAAGTTCTCACAGGCTCTCCTGTTTTGATCCTTCTTGGATTTCAGGTGTCTGCACCTTTCTTCTCCACAACAGCAGGTAACACCATGTATAAATATAAGACTGCAGATGAGGGATTTTATGAGACTGAGAAACTAAATTTCACACATCTCCCGTGGTAGAAAAGAGTGATTCATTGAAGCTGTGGCCTCCAGTTGGGGCTGAGGAAGGGTTATGTGCTCTGTCCTGTAGGAGAGACACCCTGAAACATATGGGAGATCAAACTGTAAGCCAGAGGGTATGGCAAATTATTAACTGCATTTTAACTGAAGTCATTATCACAGAACTGCTAAAATATTTATTTTAGATGTGTATCATGCTATATTTCAACTTCACTTGTGGAGGACAATTAATTCTAAAGGTTAGTAACAGAATATTAGGGTTTGTGCTAAATGCTCTTATTTGAGCAAAAGTGTGTAATATATGTGAATGTGACTCTGGAGATGCCTGCATTGTTATACCACATTTACATTATAACATAAATTATACTATTATAATTTCAGCAAAAATGTATTTGCTGTATGAACAAAAGGGACATTCGTATATATAATAGGATATTATACTAATGAATTCGTTGCCATATTAAATCATTGTCCAAATGACTGTTTACCTCTCATAAAACACAAAATCCTATTCATGCATATGACAGCACTTAATAACATTTTAAATATAATCTGGGACCCCTTTGTCATATATTTGTTTACGTGTGCAAATATGCCACTGCACTATATTCTTCTAGGAAATGATATGTCTAGGAATTCTGTAGTTCCTGAGACTTTCTCCTGAGAGCAGCTTTTTTGAACTTTCTTCTGACATCAGCTTTTCTCCTGTTGTTACCAAGCTGGAAATCTACAGTTCCTCCACCTATTTCACACAGAGATTTGTTAAAAACAAATTTCAAGCAGCACGAAAGGATTCCCAGTGAAACCATCAGAGCCTGAGCAACGAAAGAAACAACACATGACCTTTCTAAAGAACCTGGTGACTTTTTTCAGCCGACGTTGGGTTCCCCTCTGTCAGAGCTCAGTGTCTCCTATCACGCAGCTGGCAGGAGGAGCTGCCCTGTGACAGCCCAGCAAAGGCAGGCTCAGCCAGGGCAGGCTGTGTCACAGAGCAGGCTTCAGCTGACAGCAGACTTGGCTGGGCTTGGAATTCCTCACACAGGAAGTTTGCTGAGCTTCCCATGGCCAGCAGCCACAGAGTCTCGTTTGGGTTGGACCGGGCCCTAAGAAAGCACACAGGCAAACATTTTCAGAGAGTTCTCTTCTCAAGCCTTTCTAGCTTTTCCTGGTAGCTACACGTGCACACTCATATCCACACATGCACCCATCCTTCATTCATTAGCTAAGACAACTTCAGCACTTTTATCAACGTCATTTTGAGTAGCCAGACATGAAGAGAAAGGTAAATAATGTTTTAGTCTCGAGGCTGAAATTGCAGAACGTGGTAGCTCTTTCTGTAGTGCTACTGCTCACATTTACAAATTTTCATATCCCCTATCATGTTGGCTCACTGCTAATTGATATCATGGGTTTTAACTAACAAACTTATCATGGGATGATGAATAAAAAACTTAATAGAAGTATGTGAAATTAGATCAGAAAACTTAAAACTGAATTTAAGGGAATGGTGGATTTTTTCTTGGGGTCTTAGTCAAGAAAAAGAAATATTTAGATCTTAAATACAATTACTTTAGTACAGATAAGCTAGTTTAAGATTAGAGGAGTTATTACTAAACTGGGACTTTTTATGGTTTAAAGGAGGATTTAAACAACACTTTCTATTAAAAACGGTAAAAAGTGATATAAGGGAGATTAGATTTTACTTGTTATAATAATCCATATAACTCCTAGGAAACAGAAGTTTCAAAGACTTTTTTTTATTTTAAATTATAAATTTTCTATGTAAATGAAACACACCAGAAGTTTTATGAAGGTGATTTTATACCAATATAAATATTAGGGTTGTTTGAATTAAATAGTCATAATCAGAAAAATAGAGAAGAATTTTAAGAGCTGTAACTTATGCTGCAATTTTGAGCAGTAAGCTAGATCTTTTTCTGATATGCTGGAATAAATAAGAAAAAAAACTCCTAAGAAATTCCCTAATTTTTTTTTGTGAGTTACAATTTCAAAAAATTTCCAATTAGATTGAAACAAGTGCCTGTTTATTATTTATACAAAAATCTATATAGTTATCACCTATACAGGAATGACAGTTAAGCCTTCAAACAGTTCTACTAGCCAAAAATTATTAACCTATAGAAATATTTTAGTTATGTAATGTTAATACCAGCTGAATATTGGAAATTAATAAGATTTGTTTTTAAAGTGAATTAGCTTTGAGTAAATTTAAGATTGCTTTATTGAGGCTAAAGGTATTTTAGTTTCTTTTCTCCATATAAATGCAAGCATTTTCTCCATGGTACACTTGCTAGTGCATTATTTAATTTTGTTACAAAATTTGCTGAATACTAGAGAGGATCTACACATTATTTCCTTTCTTCAGCCAGTTTGAGTCATCTGACTTTCAAGAGGTTTTCCTTGATATTTAACCTACATTTTGCCTTTTTTACATTAATCTTCTAACTCCTACTTATATTCCATGAACATCATTAGATAATTCTTTTGTCTTATTTGTGTGTTTACATCTCAAAATATTTATAGACTGTTAGCATGTCTCATATCCCCTACCTAGTCATTATTTGGCCAGTCTGTTACCTCTTTTAAGTCTTTCCTCATAAATCTCTTCCCCTTCACTGAACAACTTTCCTTGCTTTTCCCTGAATTTCCCTTCTTTTCTCCCAGTCTCTCTCACAGTGGGGTGACATGTGCTGGACACAGAGTTCAAGATGGGATTGTCTCCCAGCCATGTTGTCACTGGCCAGAAGCTCACTGCCCCACACTGGGATGTTCTGCACAGACAGTGTAAAATCATGGTGGGGGGTTTGGTGATTGGTTTTTTTTTGTGTGTTTGGGTTTTTGGTTTGTTTGTTTGTTTGTTTGTGTTTGGGGTTTTTTTGGTTTTTTTGGTGTTTTTTGGGGTTTTTTGGTTGTTTGTTTGTTTGGGGTTTTTTTGTGTGTGTGTTTTTTGTGGGTTTTTGTTGTTGTTGGTTTGGTTTGGTTTGGTTTGGTTTGGTTTGGTTTGGTTTTTGTTTGGTTTTTGTTTTGTGTTGTGGTTTTTTAGTTTTTGGTTTTTGGTTTTTTTTGTGGTTTTTTTTGGTTGGGTTTTGTTTGTTTGTTTGTTTGTTCCTTTAGGTTTTGATGTTTTGGGGTTTTTTTTTTCATATTTACATACTTCTCTTTACAAACTGATGTTCAATGTCTTATTAAGAAACAGCTGTAAGAATCTTTGTGTTGTTTCTCAGGCTTCTCTCTTCACATTGGATGCATAATTATTTGCCTTGGATATATGAGCTAATAAACACCAAACACACACACTATCTCCACACACTATGGTCTATCTCCATTGCCTAACACATCAGAGAATTCCTTCTCTTCTCCCTCACATTTGCTAATGGTCACAGACCTATGTTCTAGGGCCATCAGAAAGACATTGATGTCTTATACAGGATGTCCTTCCTCTTTTCTGAGTACACAAATACATTACACAAATACATGGGTTAATTTGTGATCGAATCTTTAGGGTATAATTCTATAGATATGTAGTTCATGGTCCTGTCCTCCTCCTATCCTTACATGTTTGCTGCCCTTAAAGACAGTAATATGGTTTGGAAAGATGAGACACAAAAAATTGTTGTGTTTTTTTGTTTATTTGTGGGGTTTTTTTAATATGCTTGTATTTTATCCATTTCAGTTGCTAGAACTGACACACTATGAAAGAGGGAGAAGAAGCTTGGCCAAGGTAGGGGCAAGGTAGATCTGTAACATCTCTGATTAAATTGGTCTAAAACTGTCAGCAAACTGCTGGCATTAACAGCAACTGGTCACAACAGATATGCACTATTACATTTCAGAAAGAATGATACTCTTGGTAAATGGCCAGTTCAGTCATATCTTTTTCTTTATATTTAAAGTGTCTGTGTTAAAATCTCTTTTTATCCTTACCTTCAGTAGTCCTATTGTATATTTATGGGATAAAATATGGTCAGTATCATATGCTGAGGGTTTTTTCTCTTTGTTATGTTCATTAGTGCTTCATGCATATGGTTTAACCAAGTGGCTTTTTTTCCATTAGACAAACCTTAAAAGAATTTGCATATATATAGCAGCTTTAGTAAATGAAATCTATGTAGATTGATGGATTTTCATGACTCAAAGTTGTAGCCAAATTCTTAATTATTGCAGCTGTAATAATATTGAAATACAGGACTTCTCAAAACAGCTTTATTAATTTTAATGCAGTGTTTAGAAAGCTCTGCTTTTTGTTGAGCAATAAGCCAAAAAAAGAGGATTTTTCTTTTAATGGAGTCAAGTTTTGCCTTTTTTTAGTTCATAAGTCAACACGCTAATATTCAAAGTATTTAAAGATGTCATGATGACTCTGACTTGTTGTAGAAATAAATAAAGATGGAATCCATATGTTTTCTTTTGATGGATTAAGGGCTATGTTTACAACAACATAAGTTTACACTCTTGCTGCCCTCAAGCATTCTGCAGACCTTTATGGGTCAGCTCCTGCAGAGGCTCATTCTTGCTCAGGAGTACAATTACAGTAACAATTTCCATGGTTAGGGAAACAGTCTGTTCTGAATAGAACATACAGCATAATGCTGATGTATTAAAAAAAAACCAAAACAAACAACACAAAAAATTATAGTTTTTATAAACCTTTTATATTTTTAACCTTTTTTGTTATATTTTAGAACCATTTTTTTTTCTTCCAACAGCAATACCTCAGTCCTTACTATAGCTATAGATTGGCATTCCTCAAATGTCATTAAAATATAATGTATATATTCGTTTTATTTTGAATTGAGGTTTTTCTTTTGTCACAGATAATACAGAGGCCTGTTTTTTAAGGGGTGTGGAGTCTCATAGCTGCTATCTTTCCTTTTTCTGTTTTAGGGTCTTGAAATCTTCATTGCAGCATTATCAATTATCAAAAGTTACAGAATGAAGCTGTAAACAAATGATTGTCTGAGTCAGAGACATAGTTAGGAGTAACATCTCCATTGGCTTCAGTGTGCTGCTTTTGCTTTTCTCTGGAATTAGCAACAGATTAATCTGGACAATATTTTTACAGTGCTCATGATGTATTGAGATAAATGTTGAGCTCTTGCACATGTTTATAAGGTCAAGTTTAACAATGAATATATTTATTTCTGTTGGTGTTGCAAGCTGCAGTTTGAAGAGTCCTCAGTCTTGGTGAGCAAATGGTATTGGTGTTTACAGAATCCAGTCCATAACAGGCAAAAATATTTGCTGTTGATCACTGCCAACTCTCAGCTTGCTCCTGGCCAAACTTACCCACAAGGAGCATGATACTGAGTTAAGTGCAGGAGGCTGTTCTAGCATTCACAAGGGGGTACAGACCAGTTTGACAGACACTGGCCCAGATTCCCAGCCTCTGGAACAAAAATCTGCCCTGCCTGAGGCTCTGTATCCTCCATATCTAGAGAGCAGCGAGATGTTTTCATCCCCCAGTTCCCTCCAGGCAGAAAAGAGAGAGAGAAACAATACAAACTGTGGAGCACATTTCTGCTGAGGGCTCACCAGGAAGGTCTTGGTGCAGGGTGGTTCATGATCGTCCTTGCAGTGTCACAGCTTTGTGTGTTGTGCCCTTTTCATGTAAGAAATTGAAAGTGTGAAAGTAAGCAAGAAGATTCTGGGTAGTATTGAGAGAAGTTAGCGTGCTCTGAATGTAAGATAAAAATTACTGTGGAAATATTATGTGAAAGGATCATAACTGTGGAAGCAACTTCAGTAATGGAAGAGAGGTTTGCTTTCCTGCAGTGGATTAGGAGATTTTATTCTGAAGGAATTCTCTTCTGAAGGAAGAGAAATAAATGGTATTTCAAAGACGAGAATATTCTCTTAGCTTGAAGGAGAGGGTTGAAAGCCAGACTATCTTCTGGGATTGCTCTCTTAATTTATGCATTTGCAGGTACTAAATATTTGATGATCAGTCTATGGCTCTCCAAAAAACCTGTCATGTTCTTGAGAGGCAAGCCAAAAACTGATTGTGAGTCAGATACAGAGCATGTGTCTTTGAACATGCTGAGCACCATCTTCTTTATTGGCAAATTATATGTTTTCTGTGGGTTGTTTTTTTTTCAAATTTTCTCCAGAAGAAAGTAACATTTTAATAAAAGTTTGTTAATTTTTTTTTTCTACCAGTGCATGGGTATTTGCACATGAGTTTAGTTTGAACTAATTTCAAATGATAATATCTTACTTGTTGAATTTGTATTGATAAAATTCTCATATATTTAAATATTTTGTTTGATTTTTTATTGGTATTATTTATTGTTTTCAAAAGTAATTTTCAAAGGCTTTTAATGGCATTGGCTAAGGTAATCTTAAAACAGATCAAAGGATATTCCTTGCCTTGGAAAATTTGTTACATTTACAAGAAGAGTAGGGCTACTTAGGAATTATATTTCTTAGACATAAATATATTATGAAATTGTATGTGTTTATCTAGAGAATCAGGAGTTGCCTGGAAATATTCAAATAAGTTGTGTTCATCCTGTGTTCTGCAAACAGGACTTCCAAAAAGCAGCTGCATTGTGAAATGTTTCCTGGACCTTTTTCTACCAAATGTGTGGTCATTCATTTGACAGTCATTACCTGGAGAAAATAGTGGGAATATTATTAATGGGTTTTAGCATTTTATTATCTACATGGCAGGCTTGTTTCAGCATGGGAAATCTGTCAATGACCACACAGTGTTGTGTTTGATGTGACACTGGAAAAGGTTGGCTGGTTCCCACATTGCAGCACTCGTTCCTGTGAGCAAACCAGTGCTCAGTTTTATGGTGTATTGAAAGAAGCCACTTGGGAGGCAGATTTTGTCCTTACAGCAATGACTGATAATAACAGGTTGGAATATGGAAGGCAAAAATTCTTAATTACTTTGTATACAGACAGAAACACACACACAAATTTAGTGGTTAAACACTCAGCTGTTAGGATGTGCCAGACCCCAGTTAACTACTGAGGATGCAAAAAGATACTGGAACACTAAAGAAAATGCATCCCTTGGTGATTTGTCTCCAATATTTAAAACTAACTTCTGTAGTGCTCATCTTCTTGCTTTTCCTCAGCAGTGACACTAAGGCAGCTGTAGTTGGTGGGATAATGCTAACACCAAAATATTGGTTTCTGCAAATTTCCCACACTGGCTCTTTTTTATTCTTCATTTTCATATTTTTTTATTCTTCATCTATTTATAAGTATTTCATAGTTTTTTCAAGATTTTTTTCAGCATCTTGGGGAAGGGGATATGCACTTCTGCAAGGCATACAGGTAACTCAGCTGAAATAAACCTTGCATTTCAAAGTTACTTTATACCATACGGACTGCTGAAAACAAATGTTGTAAGTTGGAATCTCAACAAGTTTTGAGAGAATAGACCCACAAGTGAGTCAGCCAAAGTAGAAAAAATAGTATGTCAGGATGAGAATTAAACTTAATCTAGTGTTTGGATGTGTGAAAAGAGTTGTAAGAGCAGATAAATGAGTACCTTGCCAGCCTTTCTCTCTCTCTCTTGTTTTCATGTACCATGTAATCAAATCATTTGGAATTGTACAGATATGTTTTTTCAGAGCAAAACGGAGCCTAAAACATCTTGTGGATTAAGGGTGCACTACAGATTCTGAAGAGCCAGAATTTCAGTCCTTAGTCTTTGGGACATTTTAATTCTAGTATCTTGATTTCTTCTTTATTTTTAAAAATGTCACATGGTCAAATTTTGAAGTTAATAGAATCTGTCCAAGAGTAAATGGAGAATGGTCTGGTGTCATCTGTGTCAATGTACTGTATAAATTTAATATTTACCCAATCTCCTAGTTGCTCCTCGTTGCCCCAGTTGTGCATCACTTCTGAACACATCTCACAGAACCTACTGCAAATAACATCTAATAATATAAGCTAAAGTTGATGCAATCAGAAACAGCTGCAATATTGTCACCTTTGGATTTAAAATGCAATGTTTCTAGTTTTATAATAGAAAAGGGACAACGCAAACAAGAAAGACAGAAAGAATGTTTTTTCTTTTTTGTGTTTGTTTGGTTGATTTTTTTTGGTTTATGGTTTTTTGTTGTTTCATTTTGGGTAGTTTTTTGTGGCTTGGGGTTGTTGGTTGGTTGGGGTTTTTTTATGTTGTTGTTTTTGAGGTAAAAGAAAAATTAGATTATGAGTGACTTGAGGACAGAAGTCATGTGATATATCCACAACAGAAGATGTCATTTGTTCCAAGAGTAACTTACAATCTAGGGAAATAGTTGTGCATGTAAGCACCTAATCTGGCAACACAGTAATAATTTAGGTTAGAAAGATTTTATCTTACAAAGCTGTGGTTTTGTATGTCCTTGAACAGTCAGCCCAACTTCAGAGTGAGAGTTTATATCTCTCATGGTAAACTTGAGCTGTGCTGCAGGTGTTTTAGTTTATCACTGAAAGGAAATGACTTTTTTTACACCTAATTTAAACTGAAGCTATTCACAGTTTAAAATGTTCAGTAACAGTGACCTCTGTAATGACTAACACATTGCAGGTGGTCCGATAGCAGGCCAGTGGTTAATGTTTGCTATCGAGAGAGACAGAATTAAATGTCCACCCCACAGTTGTTTTCTTCCAATTTATAGTGTGGACACAACAGCTGGCTCAAAAGTAAGCCACAATTAAAGGGCATCTGAAAAGTTGCAATCAGTTTAGTTCCTGAAATGGGAGAACTTTCCTGTTGGCATCTATTTAAAATTTGTCATTAAATTTGAAAGCAGGAATCCAGGTAAATAGTCGCAACCTAAATCTCTGTATTAGACTTCTGACACTTATGTTCTGGCTTTGCAGTCCCTGCTCAGTCCTTCAGGCAAATTGCAGTTACATGGTTGAGATCAATAAGTGTTTTGTCTTGGAGGACATGAAGTGCTTTTATCAGACCCAAGAATGCTCAACCAAAGCTCTTAGTGTTCACAAATGACTAACTGAGAAGGCAGTTCTGATTTCCCATCACAACATATAAAACAACACTGGGGGGTCTGGAGCCTTCATTTTAGCTATTTTCATTTTGGCAAAAGCCAAGGATCTTTACTGTATTGCTGCTGTGCCGACTTTTCGAATAAGGGTAGACCTGGGTGCATCAAAACCAGTCATAGTCATTGTCACCTTGATTTAAAGTTTTATTTCTTTGTAATGCATACTGAACTCTATTATTGCATAAACAGCTGACCCTGAATGCCATTTATACAATGTGGTTAGAGAGTCTAACATAACGCTGGGAGAACAAAAGTATTTGGTGGAAGTGGGTGAGAAATTTCAGTCTTGTCAGAGGACAGTTTTCTATTGAGAAACAATTCTGCTGTTTCTGCTGTTGGAGTGACATGAGCTGTTACACAAAGAAAGAACCTCTGAAAGTAAAATCAAATCTGCTTCATAGGAGATAATAGCTGTCATATCTCAGACATGTTTCTTCAGGAGGTGTCTTCAGCAGGAATTTAAAACAGCCACATTTTGTTAGAATCCAGGATAACTGACCACAACAGCTGAGAAGACATGATGTGTAAACAGAAGTTGTTCTGAAGAGTATGTTTCAATTATGTGTTAGGTACTACACAAACCTCATATGAAATGGCAGGGATTAGGATTTATCAGCACTTTGAGAAATATTCCTTAAAGAAAAAAAGTCATCTCAGTAACAGGGTGCCTGGATAGAACCCATTTCACTGCTTTGTTAACTGTGCACAGATGAGAATCAAGGGCACTCTGTAGTGAAATAAATACATCAGCTGACTTTTTTTTTTTATTTTTTTTTTTTTTATTTTTTTTTTTTTTTTTTTTTTTTGCTGCGTGAATGAATGTAGACAAAAAAAACCTCCACAGTACAACCAGTTGGCAAAGTAGACTGAATTCTAATTGGGAAAGGGGTTGGAATCCAGATCATTTATGTGTAGAGTAATCAGTTTGGATCCAACTGAAAAAAAGGCACACCAGAGAGTTTCAATATATATTTAATAATTTTATTCCCACCTGGGAATGACACATAATCTGTTTTTTAGCTTCCTCTCCTGGGAAGAGGGAAGTTTGCATTTGAATGCTGTCAGGCAGAGGGTGGGACTGAACTCACATTCTGCTGGATGTTACCTTGGAAGCTCCTCTAGGTTTTATAATAACTTTCTGAAAATGAAATATTTCCTCCATCCATAATGAATGAAGCCCACCTTTTTCTATGCAGTTGTCTCAGTTTATGTAGTAAATTTTCAGTTCAACCAAAACAGGCTCTTTGTGCAGCTGTGTGAACAGCTCCACTCATACTTTTTTCTGGTTCTCCCTCCAATATTTCAAGATCTAAAAAAAGTACTGATATGTATCATTAATAGGTTTATCTGTGATTTGAGAATAGACCCCAAACCTAATAGAGTTATTGAAAAGAATTGCATTCATATCAGTCCTGTATTCTTAGCACATTTTCATTGTTGAGTCTTTATTCTTTATTTTAAAATAATAAATTTGACAAAGTAATTTTTATATCCATACTTGTTCAAAAGTTCTTATATTGGTATCATTTCTGAGTAGGAGTGATAAGGTGTCATGGCCATCTTTTTTATATATGTAGCTTTATATATTTTATAAGTCAGTAGAATTGTTCACACTTATAATTCCTTTAAGGTTATGTCATATTTAAAGTATCAGACATACCACAATTATACAAAATCTTACAAAATTATAGAGACAAAGATGTAAATTTCTCATTTAAAAAATCTATGATTATTATTTTTCATAAGCTATACCCTATTTAGTACTCATAGAGGGATATATTTTATGGATGTATTACAAAATAACACAAAATGAATATTTACTTCTGACCCACTTACATTTATATCTGTGACGCTAAAAATTTCCATTTGCAGTTAAAGTCTGTACATGTATTAGCGAGGCCCTTTATTGTCTTGAAATTAAATCTTTTGAAGTTTCTTCCTCTCTGAGACAAAAGAAAGCATATAGTTGACATCAAAGTGGAGACATACTGCTGGCTAGTAATTACGGTAGCTTAACGTTGCCCAGTCCCCACCCATTTACAAGCTTGCCTTTACTTTCCTCAGCATGTTCTTATTTTGATCAACACCTTTAGAAATAACTGGACAGCCCAGTTACTTTTAAGGTTTCTGCAAATTTGGTTGGAAAACAAAATAGTGGTTTAATAATTTATTCCTTATATATAATTTTGGCTTTTTAAAAACCTGCTCTAATTACTCTAAGTTGTAACTGTTAGCTGGGTGTTGCCAGATGTGAAACCAGACACAAGGGTGAGATTTTACAATTCAATCACAGCTGCTTAGGACAAAATCTGGTTTAGGACACAAGAGATGGATTTAAAATACTAAATTTACATTAAAAATAGTAGGGAATCACATGCAGGATAACTAAAGGGGTTTTTTGCTAACTTATGAACTTCAAGTGAATCAAATTAATCAAAGTCTAAAAAAGGCTTCAAAACTCAGCAAATAATATTTGCTGTCAGTCTTCTCCCCTCATCCACCAAAGCAAGCATACAGATGTAGAGCACTGCTCTGTTTGCAAATTAAAGCCTCAGTTCTCTGTAATGTGTAAGGTGAGCACTGGAACCAAGGCTAAAGTGCCCCTGCATCTTGGAAGGTTTTTAAACTTCTCTAAGTACCAGGATGATGAACTCAAAAGAAGTTTATTTATCTTGGGAATTTGAGTTTTACAGCCTAAGAAAGAATAACTTCAGAAATCCATGGGAGGCAGGGCAGGATTGACGGGGGGAGCAGCATCCACCCCATTCTTGCAAATTCTACTGCAGTGGCCAAATTGTTGATGTGCTCAGCAGAGCATGCGAGGCAGTGCAGAGCAGCTGAAATAACTCTGCATGTCTTCTGCATGGTGACCTTTGTGCTGCGTGTGTATGAGGAGGGAGACAGAGAGGCAAAACATTTATATCAATATTTTAACAAGAGATTTGTGGCACTGGGAAAATCAATCCAGTGAGTAAGTTATGTTTTTCTATAATCAAAACCAAACCAAAAATAAGTGTGGGCTTTCATCATAAAGTGTATTTGAATTACAAAGCTGTAACAGTTTCACTAGTTTAACCCAAATCTCATGGGTACCATGTTTGCCCTCATTGTTTTCCACCTTGTGTTTAGGTGATAAATGTGCAACAATTTGAAGAGAGATTTTCTGTGTCCCTAAACCCAACAGTGACTGACAGAAGGAATAAGAAACAACAACTATAACAAAAATCAAAACAGTTTAGCCACAACAAAACCCCTAGCATCTTCTACCTAACATGATTCCTTATTTATAAAAATGGTAGCTAAAAAGTGAAGCTATTTCCTATTGTTGCTCTCAAGTCGCTCTTTTTCTTCTTCTCTGTGCAGATCTCAGTTACTGCTTCAGAGCAGCAAGCAACTACAGCAGCTAATTATAACCAGCAGTCTCTGTGTTCCCCCCCTCTGCTTACCAGGTCATGGCAACATTCATTTGGAGAGTGTTTTTCTCTAAACAGGAAAACATTTCTCCAACAAAAGTCTGTAAATATTTTTCTCAGTACTACTGGCAGGCAATATTTATCCTGGTACTGAGGTCATTCAGAGGAGATCAGATGTGATAGTGCTGAGCTTTTAGCTGTCAGCAGGACTTTCTGGCATTTCCATAGAGTTTTCAAACATACAAGCATAAAGAAGTCTGTTTTTCTTGTCCAGGCACGCTTCTAATTTCCATCACTATTAAGAGGTGTTGTACAGTCTTATCAGGGACATTATAGACCTCCCAAGTGTTCTATGGCCACTTCAGTCTCTTGTGTTTTAATTGATTGTGACAGATAACAATGTACTGTAAATGTGTGATTTGATCAAGAGATCTTGATGAACCTTATAAATTTTCAAAATTAAACCTTAGTGTCTCATGCATATTTTCCAAATCTGGTGATGGAATGCAGAGTAACATGATTGTTTATCACTCTTAATAGCAATTACTAGTCTCTTTTCTCTGCTTGCCCTGTCTCTTCAGCTTGTTTAATCACTTCTCAGATTTTCCTCATTTATTTTCTGGTTAGATTTTTTATTATTTTCCTTTCATTATGACACTAATTTTCTGTATGGGTCTTCTTGACACTAACAGTAGTTATTCTGAACTGTTGTGTGTTATTTATGAAAGTCAATAACCAATAGAGTATAGCATTTGTAAAGTTCTTCTAAAGCATTTATAAACTCATCCAATGATGATTACTTATACAATGCATATCAGGATGCCATCCATTCTATTTATTTGCTGGCCCTCCCATTATTGTCATAATGTTGATTTTTTTCAGAAAAATCAGAAACACGTTTTATTCTGATTTCTTAAGATGTAAGGAAATACTGAAGGAATGTAAATGTTCTGCTGCCTTGACTAGGAAACATAGACTGAGTTCTAAAGAAGAATCCTTTGAACTTCTCAACTGAGTGTTGGGAGAGGGCCATAGTTCTACCCTGGCATACACTTCTTTTATTAAATGGCAATCTTACTACACATGAAGTTTGTCCTTCCCTAGCAGTATTACTACTTCAAGATTGACCAACCAAATCTCAGGTTTAGCATGAAACATTAGGTTATTGATGTGATACACAAGATTATCTGACTACATAACAAATCTGTCAGAATTACTTAGATTTTCATGTAGAAAAGCATTTAGACTTTTCAATTCAAGTTTCTGTGGCTCTTTGTATTTATCTGACTCTTTATGTCAGGTTTTTTTTGAGGGGTCTCTCTTCCAAACCAGTGCACAGTACTGTAGAACTTTAAAACTGCTCTGACAGGGTGTAAGGAAGAGGTAACAGGAACCTGGAAATGCTCAATGACTTTGCCTCCCAACACATTTGAAGATGTTACACTTCTTTTTTTCAAGTACACCTATGAAATTGGACTTTTGATAATATAGCACTTTATAATGGCTTCATTTCTTGAAAATAAGTCTGTTGCTGATTTTGAATGTGTCATTACAAAACTCTGTTCTTGAAGCTTTCTATGAAAAGTCCACTGACATTGAAGATACTCTTTGATACTCAGAACCCTAATTCACTGTGCATACTAGGATGTCAAATTCCTCTCATATGACTGCCACAAAAGAACAGACTGATTATGTGGGAAGTCATTGCTGAGCAGAGACAAATTTTTGTGATACAATGTGAACACTCATTATTTCTAACCAGTTAAGGAAACTAAAATCACAGCATTTTCTTTTTGTTCCCACTTAGAATAGTAACTTGTCATGCAGAGTCCACTGCTAATTAAAAATATTAGTACTGTTAGCATGTACAGCTACCTAAGTAGTTTGTCCTAGTAACAATTCATCCAAACCAGAAGCAAGAGGGAAGAATTTTTAAATTAATTGCCTAGGATTATGCATGTCAATGTTATGATGAATAGATGGTACTGAATTCCATGAAATAATTTAGTACATAAGAGTCTATTAGCTAGTTAGAAACCATGACCCCATTTAACAGTTATGGACCAGCAAAGCATCTAATCTATATTATTTGATTTGTATTTCCTTTATGATCTAACCAGATCCCATAATGTCAAAAATCATACCTATCACATTGAATTATAACACATTAGGGGTGCAGGATTGGAAAAATCAGCTATGTTTGTCTCAGGAGTCAGCTCTGTTAGCATATTTACTTTACAGTGAAAGAAATTCTGCTTGTCACATTAAAAAAATCAAAAAC
Organism: Phylloscopus trochilus trochilus; assembly: GCA_016584745.2. Taxonomy (NCBI): domain Eukaryota; kingdom Metazoa; phylum Chordata; class Aves; order Passeriformes; family Phylloscopidae; genus Phylloscopus; species Phylloscopus trochilus. The sequence goes on from WQNJ02000028.1 coordinate 11,854,224, forward strand.
CCATCTCCAAGTGCTTTTAAAATTAAATGGAGCATGAAATAATAATTTTAAACTGATTTAGTTGGCTTTTTGCTACAGTCTTCAAAAAAAACCAAAAATGCCAATTATCCTTTATTTGTATTTTTATGAATCAAATGTCAGTAGATGGCTTCTATAAATCTGTGCATATTTGTTTGCTGACAAAACTTAGATGAGCAGATAATTTTAAACTGTATTGTGCTTCTAAATCACACAGCAACTATGATTACCTGTGATGGAAGAAGAAATGTATTGTTTCTACATAAAAATATGGTGGAAAAAGGAAACACATGCTTGAACTTACTCTAATTTACTCATTCAAAAAATAGCCAGTGGCTCTTCAGGACAAAGTAAGATGTGAATGCATGGCATACTTACAGAAGTTAATCACAGAGCTTCAATTTAGCAAAGCATAGCTTAAAACTATTATAATTATGTGTGATACTTTTAACATCTTATGCTTTATTCCAGAATCTCAGGATTTGCAAGGTCTATTTGTATTTGGACAAAAACATGCCCATAAATGAAGTAGAGATGAATGTGAAAACTGATTCAGGAGTGAATTAATAAAATAATAATTTTAACTATATGTATGTAAAATAACAATCCCTAAAGACACCATCACCAAATATTCCCAAATGAAATATGTATTTGAAATTCTACATGAAATTTCTAGGCAATGTATGTTCCTTTTCTGATAGGTTGTATGAAACTTGCAGGGGAGGATGTTCAGCTCCCCATATTCAGTTTAGAACAGACACATCCCCAGAGCAAGCTGCCCTCTCAATCCAGTGGGACCTTCCTGCTCCCTCAGAGAAGCAGGCAGAGTGTTGTCCCAGCCTTGGAGCCAGCCCCCTTCCAGTGTCCTCTGAATGTAGAGCTGTGGTAACTTCTGCTCAGGATTCAGCTCCAACGTACAGGGCCTGCATTTGCACTCCTTTCACAATCTTTTGTCACATAAAAGTTTGTAGCCTTGTGTTAGTGTGGTATTTTGCAGTACAGCAGCCTGTCAGACAGGTTTGGAACACACAGATGGAGAGAGGAGGCACAGAGAGCTGCTGCTCTTTGACGTTCCAGAGCACAGCCACAGTGGAAAGGCTGGACGAGTGTGACAAGTGGGTTTGCATTTACCAACAGATAACCTGGAATGCCCAACACAAGGAAACCCTCTCCAGGAACTCTGTAAGTGATCAAGAACTCAGTGTCCTGAAAATATCACCAAAGTCTAATCACTTAGTCCAAGTTTAATGAAGTCTTTAGGCCCAAACTTGCCATTAATTTAAATGGGAAATCAATGGGAAGTTAGAAGCCTAAATGCTCTGTTGAATCAAGGCCTCCAGGCTCAATTGAGATTCCCATAGTGATCACTATAAAGAATTCTGTTAAAGCTCTGGATTGTGTTAGTCATTTCCACATCTGGCTGTGGGTACCTACCTGGTTCATTTACAACGTTTATTTTATGTGTTTTAGAAAGGACTATAAGTGATACTTTCAAGGCATCTATGGTACAGTTAGACACATCTAAGGTACAGTTTAGATTTTACCATCTCAAATATTTTCCAAGATCTTTCTAGTGCCTACCTGAATTTCCAAGCACATATCTACAGCAAAAGCTGGCACTAGTGATTGAAGTACCCAAACTCTACATTATACTTTTTCTCCACTTCAAAACCATTTTTTTGGATTTTCTATCTTAAATGCAACCAAAAATTTGAAGAGTTATTGCAATAATTTTTCCTACTAATCTGTCTGATATCAATCAAAAAAGTTTGGATTATTGGCCTATTAACCTTTCCAATAGAATATTTCAAGATGCTAGGGAATTTGGGAAAAAAAAAATTGCTAGTTTTAAAGTTTTTCACTAGAAAATCTAATCAGTATAGATATATGAATAATTAATTCTAAATAATATATCCCAATTTGTTACTTTAATCGTACTAAGTAATTATTCAGTTTTATCTTACAGTATTCCCCAGCTCATACTAACTGGCTTCACTTAAATAATTCACTATGGGCCAAAGCTTGATTGCACTGAAGTCAATGGCAAAAATCCCATTTTCTCCAGTGACAACAGCATTTAACCCTGAGGAACTGACCTTAAGGTTAATTAAATGTTTGAGAAAACCTGAGGTGATTTATAGTTTCATGCTGAAAGCAAGAAAAATTCACAGTTTTGTTAGGTTTTGATGTAAAACAAGATAAAACCTAGTGCTCTCAAGCTGAGTTTCACTTTCAGTTTTTATTTTCTTTTAAAATCTGAAACTAAGAGAAACTCAGATTGAGTGAAATGCACTGTGTGGATCGCAATAATTATTTTTTTTTTTGGTAGCTCCTGAAGAAGCTGTACCCTGAAAGTTTTGTACACCTTTGCTTCTATGATCTCCTTCATGCATCCTACTAATAATGAATCTCTTTATTAAAGGTTTGTTTTCATGGTACCTTTTTACTGGAGCTACTGCAAGCAGTGCTGGGCATATTTCTTCAGTGTGCATACAAACAGTTATGAGAGAGAGAGGTAGAAAAGAAAGCCTTCTGTATGCACATTTCATGGAATGGACAGTATTAGTTAAGGAATGTTATATACTTGATTTGATTAATGAGTTTTAGGGAGATTATTTCTCAGCTTGATTCATGTGCTTAAGGACTGTAAAGTAATTTGGAATCTAATTGCAATGTTTTCCAGAATTTTCTGTTGCTTACATTATCCCTACGGAATACAGATTCCGGAATACAAATTCCAATCCATCCTCTACACAGTTCTTTGATATACAGTGGCATAATTCATTTTACTAGAAGGTAGCCAGATTACACATGCAAATATGTTATTCATTTGAAAATATTAAACTCTCTTCTGTATATTTTGATAAAAATACCCAGTATCAGCATGGCAATATACAGATTTCTCAAGGCTCACTGTACAGTTCTCCTATTTAACAAAGGCAGAGTAAGATTTTTCCACTGTAATTGCAAATAGATTAGAACTTGTATACAAAAATAATGGCAATTTTTCTTTTCCTCAGATAGTATCTATTCTGAGAGAAGTTGAATATGCATCTATTTGGGTGTGGAAAAGGCACTGCTATATGCAGAGTCAGTAGGTGGGAAAGAGAATTAAGGGAAATATTTATCAGAAGCCATACAAAAAACCCCACCAACATTGAAATCATCAGAAGCTGTGACAGCAAAGAGATCAAGCTGAAAAAAGCTGTGACATAGAATCGAAAGTGCATTGAGTTCAAGACTTGATAACTTCATGAACTCCATGAAAGGACTTGTTCATAACAAAAAGAAGCAGAAGGAATCTAAACCAACCCAGAGTTGCATGACTCAGCTGATCCAGCAGTAAGATGATCTTTGTCCTGAGAGCAAAATGCTAAGTAGGAGGAAGTGTTCAAGAGCTGCTTGAACATCTCAGCTCTCTGAAGCTCTCTGTTGCTTGCCCATGCTTTAACACCACTCCCTGCCTTCTTCATATTTGATAAGAGGTTCTGGATTTTTTTCCTCTATTTCCCTGACCAGAAGCTGGCAGAATGAAATTATAACCACAGACCCCAAAATGGACAGAAGGAAGATCTTAGCAATGAGTTAGGTGTAGATACCCACAAGAGAACAGGTAATGAGCCCTCATCTTTTAGAACATTGCTTTATCTCTTGTTTCTTTGTGTTTACATCTGACTGGTATTTTATATATTACCTTTTTCTGCTACAGGACATTCTTCATGTTCTGTGCTATTACTTTGCCTTGTATTACTGCCCTATAATAGGAAAAAAATATATATTTTAAAGGGCATTTTCTGAAACCTAGATGTTTAGAGAAAATTTTCTACCCTTAGTGTCCTGGATCATGCAGAACTGAGATCAAGGTAATTAGAGTAAACCTGCTTTTTGTAGGGACCCTGGCTTCCTTGGCTGTATGTCCATTGTTTCAACTTGAAGAAGGTCAAAGTCACAACATTTAACAGAGTCTCTCAGTGTCATGAGTTTCTCTTTTCTCATTCTTACTTGGGGCTGACAGGGGATGTTTTTTGCCTACTGCAAATTCCACATCTGTTTTCAGAAACTTTGGTTTCCTAGATTTTTTTTGGGGGGATCTGTCAGTGTCTAATATCTAAGTCTTGGTCTGCATGCCTGTGCTGTGCTGTCATATATGTGTTAGACTTGCCAGAATAGTTGAAGAGGAAGTTCTGAATGTTATGAGCTGATCAATGGCAAATAATGTCCTTTGAAAAGGAAAAGTACAACTTGTTAGGAGTGAAGTATCAAAATTAGCTCCTTCATTTACAAGCTGTTGAAAGCTGACAATCTTTTGCTTTTTGAAAACGTCATCAGAAGATTGATTTTCTCCATTTTTTTCTCTCTTGTAAGCACACATGTTACAGAGGATCTAGAACAGGCTTTAAGATTTTCCTTCACTGAAGACAAATCATTAGTGGGTAGTATCTATGGTATGATGTGGAAAAAGGTGCCTCAATAAGATTCACATAGCCATCACACCAATTGTCATCACCAGGAAATAGAAAACTAGGCAAAAAACATAAAAGAGTAAGAATAATTTTGCTTAGACTCTTGATAACTGAACTATCATTACTGAGCCTCTTGAATTTTACTCTTCCTGGACATCTTTAACTCTCTAAATGTTCCATACTTCTGTCTTTCATTTTCCTAGATTTTTTTCAGTTATTATGTAACACTTAAAACTTGACTCACAGGTTGAAATCCACAGATTTCAAAGAATTGGAAGTCTATGCATTTCTATGTATTTACAAGCTCACAGTAAAATTTTTGCATATATTTGGAGATAAGGAAGAGAGAAGGACTCCCCCAGGTTTCATCCTGTTACAATCCAGTATTGAATCCTACATTTGATATACACACACTATTAAAAGATGTGTCAGAATACAGAAATGGGCAATGTATTTCACATTATTTTACCCTCCTTTCCCCAGAAAAGTAAACAAACACACTGAACTATCTTTGCATCTCTAAAAAGACATTGGGGAATCATTATGAGGTTCCAGGTGTTCACTGCTATAATGACTGCACTGAATTAGGGAATAAGATTTTCAAATTTGTTTTATTTTACTTTATGCAGATTTGTAAATTAGTGCGTTTCTTAGCTATGTTGAAATAAATAATTATGAGAAAATGAAAAGACATAGAGGAATTTTTTAAAAGGATTAAAGGATTTAAATGATTTTAAAGGATTTAAAAAGGACCTAGACTGTGTTGCACCCACAGGTAATATTATGAAGTATCAAAACCAGAATGGAACATTGATGAGATTTTCGGTCTTGGATAGTTTGGGGATATTTAAAAATCCTGTTATAGGGACCTTTCTACTTGCTCTGAGTCAACTGCAGGATTAAGTTGTGGCAGTTCAGTGGAATAGTATGAAATATTCAGTTCTTAGGAGTTTCCAGAAGGATAGTCCAGCTTCTGTTCCTTTTTGGAGTATATAAAAATTTGAGTATTTAAGGGTTTTATGGTCCTGGAGATGGGCAGATCATAGCTGATCAGGCAGATAAATCTTTGATTTTGATATGATCTGACACAATGAAAGCACTAAATCTGTGAAAACCTGCCTTTTGCTTTCCAGATTTTGGCTCTCAGTACTGAACAGCAAGTTAAAAATCTGCCAATTTTGTTGGCAGATGGGGAACCCTTTCCCATTTGGAGGTACCACAATCAAGTGGAGTTTTAACTGGTGCAGCACATCTTTATTTACAACTTGTAAAGTGTGTTTTCTTCTAAAACTTTCCATGTGATACAGCTCTTTATATTATATTACACTTATAAAATCTCACCAAACCCTTATGAATTAAAAGATAATTAGTGGTTCAAAACACATAAGACATTAGGCCAGAAGTGTCAAAAATGTCATGAAAGACCATAAATCATAGAATACTTGCATTGATCCCTCATATAGTTAGTTTTTAAATCATCTCTTTAACACCTTGTAAATGTACAAACAACTATGAACCCAAGGGAAACTTTAATATGTTTTTTATACATATTTTAATTTCATCTCAAAGTACTGGCTGCATAAAAATTAAGTCAGACTCACAAAACCTCATTGATTTCCTCTGGATAAAACCCATCTGTCCAAACTAATTTAGAACCTTTTTGAAGCTGTAAAGTTAGTCATGCAACACTGAGGTCATTATGGACATCCTGTACTGTAGGAACTCTAGTGTAATTTTAAGAAGGTAATTTTGTTATATTTACTGTATTTAAATACAGTGCTACTTTTAAGGAACAAAAGCCTTACTGTGTAACTGTATTGAAAGTAAACCAGAAGCTGTGAAAAGTGAGATCTGTTCTTTTCCTTGTGATTAATGCACCTTTCTGCCAAAATTGAAACTTCTTAACTGAGCTCATTTAATACAAAGTAAACGAATTCTGCTCTTTGGATTTGATCCGCTGGCTAAGCTCTATAGATAAGGGTCTAACAGTGAATAGCTTTCATTCTAAACAAAGGATGTTTTGATAGAAAGGTCAGAGCTAAGGTCTTTTATATTGTGATAACAGGAAAGGGAAATGACATATTAATGGCAATTCATGCCACGGTGGTCTGCTGAACATGGTGGATCCAAAAGAAAAAAAAAAAGAAAAAAAGGCTGCAGTGCTATTTTTTAAGGACATCAGTTTTTAATTGGTCTTATTTTGAATGACAATTTCTTTCATTACAGTTGGCAAGACAGCGATGCCAAAATGTACAACACTACTACCACAGGGAAGATTGAAAAAAAAAAATTGTGTGTATTGATCTGGATTCTGCCCTCGAACATTTTGCTGCCAACCAGAATATTAAGCAGGCTTAGCCCTTGTGAGTCACACTTGTAACAAATGATGATCTGTAGCTAATTTTTATAATGCGATAGACTTTAATTACATGCTGAATCACTTGAATAGGGCAAATAAGTTTAAATTAAGAGGTTCTCACTGTGGCTCAGGACACGTACATTATGCTGCGTGCTTTATGTGCAGTGGTTTGGGGAGCTGGGTTTGCATAGCAGAGTAGAAAACACTGAGTTTTAAAACATTTCTGCACGTTATAAAAGATCTCTGAACGATTATGCAGGACTGATTCTACCACAGAAATCTTTATTCTGAGATAAACAAAATGATGCCATTTGGCAAGGCAGTCGCTCCAGTGAAGACACTCAAAGCAGTTATTCCACTCCTCTTCCCACCCTCCCAGCCCCCTCCCCTTGGGGCAGGCTGCTTTATCTACAGCCAGCTGATGTTATCTATAATGCCAGCAGCTTTTTACATATCCACGTTGAGCCCAAAAATTCCAGGACACAGGATGACAGTGTAGATTCCCATGTTACCTAACCAAGTCTGAACTGGGTAGCATTTCTTTTATGCTCAGCAGAGTATCAGCACAGAGAACAGCAGGATCAAGTATTCAAGAGGCAGTGTAGGATGACAGCACAATAGTACATTTTTCCTGTTCATGTCTCACATCTTCAAAGAAAAAACTTCCCTTTGCCTGCTTCCCTGCCTTCTCCCTTGAGATGCATTCCCTGGTTGTCAGTCACTTTGCATGTCAGGCTGCAGCTGAGCTGGAGATGTGATCCCCTGCCACCATAGCCACACACTGTAACCACATTCTCCTTTTCTAAACTACCACAGCACAAATAATGTCATTATTTTTGCCATTGTATTTGCTTGTAAAGGTCTGTCAGGCACTTTGATGATACCAGATAATTCTGAAGAGCATCACATAGGAAGGATACCAGAAACCAAACAACCCCCACCACACTCCTGTCTGCTATTTAAACAGCCTTCCACCCCCAGACAGAAAATTAGAACCAATCTCATTCCTTCAGACGGGGATATTTCATCCCAGCTCTCTGGATAATTGTTATGAGTACACAAGCCCATGTTAGACATGCTTTGTCATGCCATGTCATCTGGAAGCAGCTCTGGGAAAGAGTTCTTTTATAAAAATAGTGGCACACAACAGATTTGAGCTCCAGCAGAGAAATACAGCAACTCTAAAAACGCTGCTTACTCAGTAGAGAAGATGCATCCCTCTAGGTAATGTAGTATAAAGGTAGTTACACACCCAGGGTGCACACGAAGTTGATGTGAGCCAGCTATTGGGCAAGAAGCATTAGAAATTCAAGTAATTAACTCCTCCTTTCAGTACATCATATAGTATATCCCTTTGTTTTAGTGCAACCCAGCAAGAGGGCTGTATTATTGCTCTAGGCAGTGAAAATATAGAACCTTGGACCAATACCTTTTCCTGAACCATGATGAAATCCCAAATCAATCTCTAGTCATGATCAACCTCTTCTCCTCCTCTCCTGTCCTCCCAGCTGATAATTCTCTAATATCTTAAATATTAGGCACTGCCATCCATTCACGCAGTTTACTGGCTGCCCCACGAAGAAGATAAAATATCTCCTTAAAAATTATATTCCTTGATTTGTTTCTACTGTTGTATTTCCTCCTATTAGCCCACAGCACATGGTGTCTCCTTGTCTTTCTTAACATACCCTACAGTGGTGTGGAAAACTTATTTCAAATGGTTCTTGCTTGGGTAGCCAAACACTTTACCAAAATGTGGTTGCAACATACATGTTTATTTTTTCTACTCAATGGCACTAAATGATACCTGAAAAAATAAGATATCAGCTAACATTTTGTTTTAGAGAAAGCTTTTAAATGAAGAAAAATCTGTACGCTAGTGAAATATATGCGAGTGAATAAATGTGACATCACTTCGAAAATTTTTTAAGTTATAAAATAATAAACAGCTCTTTATGAGATAGTTAAATTTTGTTAGATTTTAATCTAGCCATGGAATGAAAACAGTTTCCCATTTTGTAGTGTGTTACCAAGTAGTAGTAACTTCTCTCAAAATCAAATTTCTCTCTTTTAATAGGTAGCTATTTAAGTACTATGGAAACAAGGCAGCAGTGTTTTCTAAAATGTTTAGGAGTTCTCTGAATTTTTTTCAGCTCTCATTACAAATTTTGCTCCTGCATCTGAGAATAAACCTGATATGATTGGGTTTTACCAGTGATAAAGTTCATGAAAGTAAATTGTAACTGCATTTTCTACTTAAAATTTAATTAGGAGAACAGTATACTTGGGAAGCAGGATTTGAGACGTGACTTTACTGTCAAATAACTTCTTGAATGACTGCCACAATTGCAAATTATTGTGCAGTTGTAGGTGACATCAAAGACAAGATTGCTGTGAAATTCAGTGTGTTTGTGCATGTAGTGCTTCCTTTATGTCTGTGTTCTAGAAGATGGAATAGACATCTTTGGAAACCACGCTGCTCTTGACTGAGCTGCTAATTGTACAAGACTGATTTGGATCAATATGCTTAAATGATGGACAATTTGTTCTTCCAGGGTTCCCACTTCACTCTGTAAACTGGAGAAGAGTTCAAGCAGAGCTCAAGGGAGATGTAAGTAAAATTCTGTTACATAGAAGAGTTGATTTAGTCCTCAGACCTGGCCCTGTCACTTAGAGGTAGTGTTGCAATCTTCACTCGTCAAATGGCTTTGCAAGTACAAACTTGGATTTTCTTTAGCAGACTTTTCCATGAGCAAAGTTTCTACTCTTAATCTTTTTCTTAAAAGAAAAAAAAAAATCCAGTAGTAAAATTAATAATGCAGGAGAAATGTGCTTGAAGCAAATGTGTCAAGAAGCTACTTTTATTTTTTCTGAATAATGAAAAAAGGGTGAAGTCATTTACCCCATTTTTTTCTTTTTTTTTTTTCTGTCATAACACCCTGTAAAATTCTTGCCTTATGCTGTCCTACTCAATATTTATTTGTTTCTGTCTCTGAGGGGATAGCTCATCATATAAAAGGGGAACACATTGGAAAAATACAATTGTTCCCTATGTTCTCCAAAAAATCTTGTTATGCAAGGTCCTCTTCTAAAATACATCTGTCACACTCTATGAAACATTTATATGGCCTCTGTTTTCATATCTCACTGTGCTAATGCTTCCCAAGATCTAGCTGTGATACAAGAAGGTACTACTGTCTCTGTTATGGTGAGGGGAAATTAAAGTACAAAGTGCCTACGTGAATTGGCAACATCACAAAAGAGGCCTATGGGGGAGCTGGAAATTGAATACCAGCCTTATAGCTTAGCCAACATGTCAGCCTTCTCTTTGAAAAGAATAATGGTCCTGGAACTGCTGAATGGTTATTGAAATCAATATGCAAGAAATAAAAAGGTGATGTCGGTTTTTTTCCATAATTTTGCATCTCAGATAATGTTTATGTTTCAAAATTCAGATTTGGTGCACTTTCAATGAACAAAAATAGGCAGATCAAGCAGAACAAGTGGAATATTTTGATGCCATAGAATTCTGAAGAAATCAGTGTAAATCACAGTCGGATGCATATACTTTTGTAATTTATGTGGCTGTATATATATATATTCTATTTCAGAAGAGTTATTCTCCCTCCATCACTTCTGACTTTATTGTTGAGGACATTTTCTATCAAGGCAAGACAAAAGCAAACTTCAGATTTTTGTGCGATGTCCTGCTAACAAAATATGCCTTCTTGTTCCACGTTAGTCAATGTACCAGGCATATCTTACATAACTTTATTTCTTAGTGTTACTCACATCATTGATTTATATCTTTATTTATAGGATCCTCATGACTGAAAAGCCCATGGTTTCTAGAAACAGATTCAGTATTAACTATCTTTCCAGTTATAAACTACAAATGTACCTGCTAATATTGCATGCTCTGCAGCACCTTAATTTAACAACCTTATTTTAGTATATCAAAGTTCTGAAATGCCAAGACTGAAACAAAAACCACGAGGCCAGAACGTGGCATATTTCTCTATGATATTCAATGCTAATTATTAGCTATGTCAAGGAGGTCTGGAGTTATAATAGTGAAGTCATTAGCCTGACTGTTTATACCCTATTATTTAACTACAGTGTAGCATTAAAGAGTCAACTACTCACATTTGCTACTCAGGCGGAGACATTTATGACCAAACAGAAATTCTATCTGCTGTGGTTTTGCTGACATTTTGCTCAGCTGTTCCCTACACATTAGAAACCATGATTACTAAATTGTTTGCTAAATTCAGTATAAAGTTTAATGAATTAGAGAAATATACTTTACCAAGAATTGTATTTAACAGGGATGAGCCTATGTCCTAACAAAGGCATTGGTGCAAAGAAGGAAAGAGAATTTAGGAGTAGAGAACTTCCTACTGTGAAATGAAGTGACTAGAAGGAAAAGAAAAAAATCTATACTTTACCCTGGTTTTATTTTTATGGCTCAAATCAGAAATAAAGATTGATGAAATCTTAACCTCTTAGCAATGAAAATGTTTTGAAACTTTATTAGAATTTCATCTTCCTGTCTTTTTGGGCCATTTATCATCTAGCTCCTTTCAGGCAATAACAGCTCTATAGTGAAATCCTATGAAAAGAGCTTTTTTCCAGTGTCATGTCACTCAGTCCATCTATTTTTATGCTTTGTAGGATGTTTACTAAAATATATTCATTTTAATACTCTTCAAAATTATAAGAGTCTTTCTGACTCTGTTTATTCTGTTCTCATACACCTTAACTTTTCAGACATTAGTTTATGTGAAAATTTTACATGTCGTGAGTTACTGCTGGAATTGAGGATGAATTTTCCAACTAAGCAGAACCTTTTTAGTGTTGCAAAATAGCAGTAACTTTAGCCAGATTTATTTGATGTCAAGAAAGAGGATTACAAGTTGGAATAATTAGTATTGGAGACTAATTTTCACACAGAATTCTGGTGAAAATGAATGGGTGAGTTTTTGAGAGAGACTTTTAATCACCCCTTTTATAAATAGTGTCTTCACCTCCTCTGCTTGAAAACTTATTTTTTTCTTTTCAGACATTTCCTTTCCTTTCAGATTTTGAACTGGTTCTTATAGTCCTAGCAGTGAGCAGTTTAAACACACAAATAAAATCTAATGTCTTTGGGAAAAAAAAAAAAACCTGAAAGGGAAAAGACAATTCCTTTTAAAAAACTTGTGATACTCACTTTAATGTTGAGAACAAAATTAGTGTGTGCAATGGACATCACCCCAAGCCCAATGCCAGTGAATGAGCCAGCAAACCCTGAAGCAAAATTCATGACTTTCTAAAAACTTTAGCTAAGTGCTGTAACAAATTGGAATTTTGAATTAGGCTTGTAAGGAATACATCAAAATTCCCTGAGCCTTAGAGCTCAGTAAATTGTTCAGCTCCATGATAAGACACTTTGGTAGAGGATGGGCAGGATTTGATAGACTCTTGAGAACATGTCAAATTTAGGTCAGTGATGTTCAGAATGATGAACAGCTCAGTGGTAGCTGCTTAGGTAGGCAGATATTCCATTCAGTTTTATTTTATTTTATCTTAAAAAGGCAACACATATCTGATACCAGAAATTTGGCATCATCATGGATAATACATTGATCTATACAGTGAGAAATTAGCAGAAATGGTTTAATGTCTTTAACACAAAAATGAGCAAGTATCAGAGCTTTTAGAAATGAATCTAAATTTTGAACTACCCAATTTTCAATCTACAAATACTTTTATTTACAGGAGTAATTACCTCTGCCAATGTGCTAGAAAATAGTTACTTTTTTCCTTCAGTGCTATTTATCTCATTGTAATAAAAGAGCACTTCCACCCCTACAGATCAACACTGATATCATATCACTGGTAATAGAAGCCACTTCTGAATCATATGGAAGATCAGTGTAATCAAAAATCAATGATCTAAACGGAGGCTGATTGTTCTATAATGTGGTTTATGTAATTTGATAATGCCAATCCTAATGGAGTTAAATATAATCCATCGAAATTTCAGGATGCAAGGGTCAATAGGGAGTGCAATGCTTCACTTCCCAGCAATTACCACTTATTACTGGGGCAGTGCTTTTGCTTTGCTGTTCTGCTTGCCTCAATAAATAATATTTGGAGACCCTGCAGCTGCAGTCAATAGAGTACAGTTTTATTGTCACAGCTTCATAGTCAGATCAATACCAACTCTTCTGAGACACAGGAGAGAACCACCACACGCCAGTCTAATGAAACCATGTGTTTTTATGATTCTGAAATTATACATTTTATTCTTTGCTCATGCTTAATGTCACTGTTGCTTTTAATAGGCCCCTTTTGACTAAACTTTTATGTGCCCTTCACATGACATTTATGTGTACAAAGAAAGGGAATTTGTGTTCTTAAAATGAGTTATAGTGAACCAAAATTGCAAACATTTCCTGATTTTTTTTTGTGATGTCGAGTTCAGTTACAACATTTCCCTACATTGCTGTTGCAGGGTTTGAGAATAAACTAGAAAATAATAAAAGTGTCTAAGTGGACCTCATGCTGCCATTTAAAATCCACTGAAGCAGAATGTAAACTTCACTCAGGAGTGTGATTCTGCATTGGTTAAAAAACTGACCATTTTAAAATATGCCCAAAAAGTTATCTGCATCTTTATGACAATTTGCATGTTACAGCTTACTCGGAAAACACTGGACTCAGTTTGGATGTGCAACTCTAAAAGCTCAAAAGATTTAAAGGAAGAAGTTCCATCAAAGGAACCTGGGCTCAATTCAGGAAGAATGTTTAAGATGCAAGTTAAAGTCTCTTGTGTAAGCACCAGTAGTGATGTGAATAAGCATTAGGGAGTAGCATCATTCCATGGAAACAATTTTCTTTACAATTATTTCTCAACTATTAGTTATATTTTTTACATCTCACACTGGTGATGATTTGTCACAGGATTATAGAAATAAGGTGATCAGTCATTTCCATTGGGTTAACATAGACTTCTTTCAATGAATGCTTTGGAAATGCCAAAAGCTCAATTTTTGCTGCTGTTAAAAATCCCAGAAGATGTACAGACACTGAAGGTCTGTTCAATGATTTAAAGCCAGGTAAAAAAGGTGAGGAAGGATTTCAACATTTCTTTAAAACAGAGACCCTCTTTCCAACACCTTCAGGAGGGAGTTTTCCTTTGCAGTAGCATAAATATTTATAACACTCACCACCACCTGCACAATCATCCCCATAAACTGATATGCTCTCATAACTACTGGTAATGAAATGTGTTTTACTCTACAAGCCTTTGGCAATGTGTCTGTGCAGCACAGACTTTATCAAAACAAGAGCACCAGCAAGCTCCTGCCACTGCTGTGGCACAGCCACTGGCTATTTTGAGGTGTTTTCTTTCCCAAACAGGCATCCCACATGCACATACATATGTATAAAAAACTAGAGGAGGCAATGTTCCTGCCGTAGGAACAGAGGCTCGGGATTCAGGTTTTATTCCCACTGATTTATTGTTAAACTTTTGGGAACTTTATCTGAAGTTGCCAGTTGAAAAAGAGAATATTGATGCCTGATTATTTTCTCTGCTTTGAGATTAATGAATGAAAAATGGCATGTATGATGTATACATTTTGTGAATAACATTTATATTTGTAGGTCCAGGCTTTTAAATAACCATTTTGGAGCAGAAAATATGTAGTTACTTCATTTCAGAATAAAATGATTGTTCTGTTTGGGACACCTAAGTTACCAAAGCAGAGTTACTTAACTGTGTCGGCAACAATTTGGGACTGCTTCCAACTTTTAATGATTCTAGAGCAATTATGAATTTGAATAATAATGTCAAACCAGAAAAGTTAAGATCAGTAAATGTCCTTATTTCAAATCTCTCAAGAAGTTATAATTACTAAAAATCATGTCTGAGATCCAAAATTTTGTTTATAGTGTTTGCGCAGTCTTTGTGGCTTTTTGGTCATCATCCAGATTCATATAGTTTCAAAACCTTATAAAGGAATAAGAATTCCAGATTTGCAATAAAATTTTGGTAGAACAGACATTCACCTTTATGTTCAACTGTAAAAATCTTCTCATTGTACACACACGCACACACACACACACATATATATAAAAAGGCAACTAGTTTTGCACACTGAGGACATAATCTGGATAAGGACCATACAATAATAAAAGTTGATCTCATTGAAGACAATAGAAGTCTCTTCCACTGATTGCAATGGATATTGGATAGGGTCCTAAAGGAAAATTAAGGCATTTATCCAATGAAGCACTTAAACATGAGAATACTTTCAAATCTCATCGAAAACCTCTTAGCTTTGATCTCAGTGGGGTTATTTGCAGGATGAGGAATGACTCTGTGTGAGCTGGGGAAACAGAGCAAGGCCTCTGGAGCCACACACCTGGAGCAGACCTTTGTGTCAAGGACTGCAGAGTCTCTTTCCTCATCTCTGACCAGTGGCAGTGGCTGCCTGAGCCCTGGTGAGGCAGAGCAGAGGAGGAGCTGCCAATCCAGGGGATGGGGTGAGTCCCACACATCCCCACTGCCTTCCCAGGAGGGGGCTGGTCCCTGTGCTGCATGGTGCACAGGGTGGGGCTGTTCCCAGCCCCCCACCACCACCTTAGTTCTGCTGCTGGAGATGTTGGGCCATTCAGACAGGGGTGTTCTCCATGCTGAAGAGACACCAAGAAACTTAAACATGGGACTTCTCCCATGACTAGACCTTCAGACCATCTTTGTAACAATTCTCTGAGTGCATGATAGGGAAGTTCTGTACGATAGAACAAGTTGTATTTTAGCAAGATTACACATGATGGCAGATGGGAGGATATTATTTAGTTATGAATTAGTAAAGGTGAACAAAAAAGCACAGCTTATCCCTCCACAGAAGTAGTCCATACTGTAAAATGTAAGAGTAGGCTATTATTGTAAATTTAAAATATACATTTTAAAAAATACACCAAGTTATTCCTTAGTTATCAAGAGAAGTGCACACAGTATGTGTAGAGATTAAAACTATGCAGTATTTTCTCTTTAAATTGGCATATATAGGCATAGATTATTCAGTGAAAAGGGACCAGCTAGAAAAGTTCTGCTTTGACAGTCCTTGTATCCTTGACATACAAATCTTACAGGTGGAAGAAACATAAAATGAGGAGACTGCATATTAACTGCTGAGAAGAGTCCAAGAGCAGAACAGATACATTTTTGTGTGATTTTATAATGAATCACTTGATAAATGAGATGGCTGTTGCATATGGAAGTTGTACCAGTATTTTTATCTAATAGAAACATTTTTAGGTGGAGAAATGCTCATATATTTTACGATGAGATGTTATTGAAAATGGCTATGTCTTGGGAAATGAATGGGATCTTATATTGCCACTGAACATATTGAAAGTCACTAAAGACTACAAGTTAACTCCTTATGGTTCTCATTTGAAATGTGTCAAAGCATCGCTAGAACTAGATAATTCATTACAATCCAGTGCAGTTAAGCGCCTCATAAAGTTAATATTCAGCACTTGTATTTACAGCACTTTCACTCAAGTAGATTTTTAGGCATGTTGTTTAATCCAAACTGGTGTTGACGCAATTATTTCGTTTTGCCTTGTATCAGTCTGAGATAACAATATTTTTCTTTATTGAATGTTTTCCTGAAGTCAGAGCATTAACTCATGTTACAGCACAACAGAACAACTGAAAACACACCATTCCCATTGGGGAGGATGTGGCATTTATAAAAGAACCAGAACTTTCAGGCCTTTTTCTTAGTCTTCCAAAAAATAATATCTCTCTTCTGCTTTACAAAAAAGCACGATATGGAACTGGGGCAGAATTCCTTTTTTTATAGTTATTCAACTTGTGTTTTGCTATATAAGGGATTTACAGATTTTCTGTGCTTTTCGTAACAAACACCAGAAAATAGGCTGCAGTTTTCCACTTATTTACCCATACAGGACACAGAAGACAAGAAAACACAGTCACATCTGTAAATGTGTAAATTATTTGCTACTGTCTTACCTTTCTCCCCCAAAATGAAAATATTTTGACAATGAAGTGATATCCAGGTTGCCTAGATTTTGTTTTAGTGATTCCTACCACAATCCACACACAATAAAACCCCACAACACTTCCTTTTAAAAACAGGCAATGGTTCTGATCTGTATATTGTCTTTTTATGATGCAAGCACTGAAGAAGGATATCTTAATATTTATAAAATGCTAGTATATGATTTAATTTAGATGAAAATAATGACTAACAATGTAATTGAAGTAACCATGATGTAAAAACATGTGTGAGAATGTTTCTAGTAAGAAGAAATTATTTTTTTTGGTACTTTTGTTTTAAACTACTATAGTTTTTAATTTTATCAGTTGGCCTAAAAAAAGATAATATCACTCCTCAAAAATCCTATTATGAAGAAAGAATAGTAATAATGATGATAAATTGTCTTTGAAATATCTTTGAAATGCTTCTATCTAGAATTGTGTAAAATTGTGATGTTTGAAAAGAAATAGAATTATAATATTAGCACTTATTGCTTGAAGTCATAGACAATTACGTATGATTTGAGGGTGTGCAGTTACACTAGTTCTGGAATTAATTCACGCATTGGTTGTTTTATGTATACTTTGTGATTCTGTTCAGTGTCACAAAATATATTGAAAACTCTTAACACCTTTTAAAACTCGATTCACTTCTGATGCAATAACAGGGATTGGTCCAATAAAGTAGAATGAAAATCTATTTGTGAACCTTTTTGTTGAAGTATATTAAAAAAAAAAAATCTCCTGTTATTTGAGCTTACCTTATAAAATGTTTACATGCTATTAAATAGTACTAACATCTCCTGTGTAAATTAAATGGGCTGTGATGTTCCCTATGTCCTAAAGAGCAGTAGTACTTGAGGCTATAAAAATACCTTAATGTAATAAATCAAATGCTCTGCTCCTAAAACTGGAATTATAAAAATAAAGGGACAAAATCCCAGCCTAATTAGCTTGTCTGTACAAGCATTGCTCTGCAAGCACTATAAACAAAAGTATGTTTAAACTACAGTAGTTCCGACCACTCAGCATATTTTAAGAGCTAGTACCTGGTGCAGGAGGGAGAATTTACTTCTCTGAATAATTTTGAGAAATAATTTGAAAGTGTATGGGCTATTTTGTTAAAGGTTTTCCCATCTATGTAAATAAAGGGTAGTGGGTAACACAGTTTGACAGTATAGAAGTTTGACACAATGATCTAAATTCAGATTGAAGTAAGTTTTTCCTTTAAATACTAACTTAAAATATTTGCTTTCATCCATTTACTGATGTGTATAAGGCAGCCTAACCTGGCATGAGGGCAGGTACAAATGTTAGGCTGAGCTAGAAAGCTTTTTCTTCTCAGCTTACATGTTTCTGCATGCCATGATTTTTTCTGTCTTTGTCACATTCCTCTGAACCTTTTGCAAATAAAGTTTGCCACCACGAGACTTTGCCAAACCTGTTTTCATTTAATTTCACTTTTGGACGTGTTTTTGGCTTCAGCTGTATAGAGAAGTGGTATCTTTAGATGAACCTATTCTACAGAGAATAAAATGTATGTTGTAGAGGCTGAGGGGAGCTCACCTGAACCATTTTATTAGCTAGAACCACTTTTCTGTCTGCTGTAAAACTGAGTGTTACTGAAATTTGAATAAGAGCTGAAAGAGTTAGTTCAGTGAGAAATAGCTCCTTTATAGGTGTTTTTTTGTTTCTTTTTTAACATTGAAATGTGGTTGGATATTAATTAAATATATATGCAGCAGGTACTATGAATATGTTCTTATGGCTTAGGTCACACCTAGACTGATCCTTAAATGTGTATTTATTGACTATATCCCCACAAATTGTATTACTTGATGTTACAACTGTTCCCACGTGTGTCAATAGTTGGTATAACAAAGTGCTGGGAGGCTGCAGGCTGCCCTGCTCTCTGTTTCCTTGAAGATGAGCACACAAGTGCTCCAGATATAAAGCCAGCTTGTATTAACATCCAAGAAAAATAAACTTGAGCATGTAACTCTTTAATGGTACAAGAAGATTAAAGAGGTTGAAAGCAAATCTCCCCTCTGCCCACCAGGGCTTTTTAGAATCTCTCCTTTTCTCCATCCTGCTTTCTCATCCAGCAGCATTAGTGCCCTTGGGGCTTGTAGTGATCTCAGTGGGGACCCCCTCTGATCCACAGGCACCTCATCCTTGGAGACCTGCACTGAAATAGCAGAAATCTATAAAGACTGCTTGCGTTAGGAAATTTCCATCACCAACATGTTTGTGGTTGATGCTTTTCTAAGTCTGTTAATATGAGTAAAAAAAATTAGTACAGGAAATGATGTTTGAAGGATGCTTTTGCTGTTACCAGCTCAAGAATGTGTTTATTAAAAGTAAATTCCTGACTCAAATTGGAAATTACATTGCATGTGAATATGAATTTTTAAATACCTTTTTAAGTGTTCCTAATGAAGTGGTAGTAGCATGCAGTAGCTACTACTTAAGATGTGTTTGCAAATTATATTGTTTTTAGAGACTATAAAAATTGAGGACTCACTCTTGGTGCTTCTATCTCAGGCCAAACACACATTAAGGGAGATAACCCTGGGAACTCCATGGGAAGCAGGACACATTGAGGTTTGACAAGGACCAGGTGAAAATAGCTGGCTTATTGCTGTTTTCCTTGAATGCATTTTTCTGGGTACATAAACTTTGTGCAGGGTGTGCCCTGCTGTTTATGCCCATGTCAAAAAGTGTCTGTGTTTTTAAAAGAGAAAAGAAAAAGCAGAGTGACTGTGTAAATGGGCTTTTGGGGTCTGTGCTGACAGCTTTTCACTAGTGCTTTTGTAATTCCATCCCAGTTAGAAGTTCAAATTAATTTTTTAAGCTCCCTTTCCAAATAGGGTTCAAGAACAGATAGATGTGCTTTGCAGTTCTAAATTGCTATTTCCTTAAAATGTACATGAAAAAAAAGTATTTATAACTAAAAATTAATGCTCGGGTAACATGAAAATCTTGAGGTCTTAATATCTTTTACATGTGTAAAATGCTAATTTTACCAGCAGCAAGTACTAATTTACCTGTAAGCAAGCTGTGTTTATCTCTGCATACTGATGTTATTTGTGCAGTAGCCTGCAGTGTGTGTACCCTGCTGCCCTAGCCCAGAGCTGCCTGGGAGCTGCAAGAGGCAGGAGGGGCTGCAGGGGTGTGCAGGCAGGAGCCAGGTAGGGGCAGGCAGGAGGAGGGGAAAAAGCTTGACCTTTTGGCAGCAGATCAAATCTGGGTGGTTTAATTGTATCATGACACTTTGACACATAATTTAATTGTATGACTGTAAGTGAACAGGCAACTGCTGTAGTTATGTTGTGAGTAGTGCTCTCAGTGTGGCAGAGCTTTGAATTTATTCATATTTTCAAATAAATCTGAGAGGAGTAATCTGCTTCTCTATGATAATTAAATTCCTTTTACCTTGGAAATAATTATCTGAGAAAATAGATGGAGTCTTAACTGTTGAGGTAACTTCAGAACTGCCCTCTTCTTGTCCTGCTTGGCCTGATGCATGTGTGTGTGATGGTAAGTACAGTTGGTGAAAGGCATTATTAAATTTCACAAGTGAGATGTGTGTCTTGGATGACCTGAATAACAGAAACCAGAAGAAGTAACATGTAGAAAAGCATGGAAAAGTAAAGAGGCCTTTGATCATGAGGGAGGTGGAGATGAGGAAGGGGCATAATGCTCTGTGTTATGAGCTACAGCTGGATATGTGAGAGCAGAGTGAGGTCTGTGGCAGCACACCTTAGCTTCTGTATGTTGATAGTGTTCTTCTTGTATGCTTGAATACACAGTGGTGTTTGATAATTTTAATGACTTGTTACATGATGCTGCAAATGTGATTCTTGATTAACTTAGGTGCCCCAGTGCTGAGTTGTAGTTACAGTCTTTCCTGTACATTTTCCATTGGAGCAAAGCCGAGTATTTGGGTTGAACTATGGATGAAATGTTGCTAGCCAGTTCATTTCTAGTTCACTGGAGGAAACCTGAGATGTCATCAAATGTGTATTTCTTAATAGGAAGCCACATCTTATTTTCAGGCAAACTAAATGTTAATGTTACAAAAAAAAACTTGACCAGTCCTTTATAGAAAGTTGTACTATGGTATTGTTGGGTGTGTTGTGGGAATGTGTATTGGTGCATGGATCTCAATTATTTTCATTCCATGACACTATCAGGAACAGGCCTATGACTATAATAATGCAATTCTTTTTAACACAGTCTGTAAAAATGCATTGATTTTATAGCTCCCCAAACTGATTACATTAATATCTGTGCATAATTAGTTTACACATTACTAAATTACTGACAGATTAAAAGTGAAATAGTGCAGTTCATACACGGCCACATAACTGCCAGAAAGGAAATTAATATGGATTCAAATGGTCCTTGGAGACCTGCACTGAAATAGCAGAAATCTATAAAGACTGCTTGCGTTAGGAAATTTCCATCACCAACATGTTTGTGGTTGATGCTTTTCTAAGTCTGTTAATATGGGTAAAAATTTAGTACAGGAAATGATGTTTGAATGATGCTTTTGCTGTTACTAGCTCAAGAATGTGTTTATTAAAAGTAAATTCCTGACTCAAATGGCAATTACATTGCATGTGAATATGAATTTTTAAATACCTTTTTAAGTGTTCCTAATGAAGTGGTAGTAGCATGCAGTAGCTACTACTTAAGATGTGTTTGCAAATTGTATTGTTTTTAGAGACTATAAAAATTGAGAACTCGCTCTTGGTGCTTCTATCTCAGGCCAAACACGCATTAAGGGAGATAACCCTATATTAAAACTTGATCTGTTTATACAACCTCAAATTCTTCCAGATTATTTTCTTTTTTATAAGAGTTTTGACATCAATTCTACAGCCCAGCTTTTAATTCACCGACAGTCTACAGGCTTTTATTTTTTGGATATGTTGTGATAAGACTGGGTAGTATGGATGCCAGCTCAGGCCATCATTGTGGACAGAACTCTAAGAATAACTGATTGTGTTTCTTACAAATTGGTTACAGCAGAAAGTTGTGTAAAGATGACTTTTTTTTTTTTTGGTTCATTATCTCCTCAGCCTCGTTAGACCTGTGTGAAATATGACATTGAAATAAAAAAAAAAAAAAAAAAAAAAAAAGAAGTGAGAGACAGAGGCAAGCACTACTTTTTGTTGCAGGCTTTGGTGCAGGCTGGGTGTGACCTCAGTGACAGGGTAGCATTTGTTAGTTGAACAGGATGGCAGGGGTGAATTGTTACGCAAAGAGCTGCAGCCAGATTTACTGTCTACAACTGAATACAAAATGGAAATGCAGATGAATTTAGTCTCCGTTGTGTCTCTTGAGGCAAAATGCCCTCCAAGGTCAACCAGCACGATGTGCATAAGGATCTGGTTTCTTGGAAGTCTCAGTATTTATAGCTTCTATTGCCTTTAGCAGAAGCTGTGGAGGTTGGTGGCTGACAACTCCAAAGCCATATTACAAAAGCAGAGCAAATCTGTTTTGGGGAGAGAAAGATCACTGCTGCTTCCCTGCCTTGTTCCTGTTTTAGTGTAGCATTTAGTTCACTATTTCTTACTGAGCCTCAAAAATTTAGGTTTATTTGTTTATAGAAGGTTTGGGAAGACAGTGCTAAACATGCCTCTTTCCTAGTGTTCCTTTAGTTTCTCAAGTGGGTTCATTTTTTTTCTTTTCAAGAGAAGTCTTTTTTTAGAAACATTCTTTCTTTAAAATTAAATTCATAGTATGATTTGGGTTGGAATGGGCCTTGAAGAACCCTTAGTTCCAACCCCCTGCTGGGGGTAGGGCCACCTTCCACTACACCAGCTTGCTCAAAACCCTATCCAAATTTGTCTTGAACACTTAAAGGAATAAAGCAGCCACAGCTTGTCTGGGCAACTTGTGCAAGTGCTTCACCACCCTCAGCGTGAAGATTTTTTTTCCTTATAGCTAATCTAGATTGATTTTTTTTCAGTTTGAAGCCATTAGCCCTTGTAGCTCATCCCTACATGCCCTTGTAAAATGTCCCTGTCTTGTAAGTCCCTTCAGGTACTGGAAGGTTTCCCTGGAGTCTTCTTTCCTGCAGCCTCAACAACCCCAACTCTCTCAACCTGTTTTCACAGAAGAGACCCTTCAGCTCTCTGATCATCTCCAGGAAAAAGTCCAAATGAGAGCTGTTTAGAGGTACCAAGGTTTCGTTATGGATGTGTTACTTGCTTTTGCTTGAATGGTAACAAATGTGTGGCTTTGTAAAATACAGATGATGTTCTGGTTCATGATTTCGCATGAAGTTGCCTGAACGTTGAGTTTTGGAGGAGATAGATTTCATGTTTAAGTTAATAACAATTTTCACTTAGTGATCCATTTCACTGAAGTAGTCATTGTGACTTGTTAGAACTGTATTTATATTTATGTTTCCATGGTAAGTACTTAAAATTCAGCAGACTTTGCTGGAATTAATCACATGTACACGCCAATTTACTTTCTGGATTTGGAATGAAGGTGAATCTGCGTGCCACACGATGATTTTGTTTGTAAGTATTCTTTGGTAAACGTTTCCATCAGTTCTAACTGGTGCAGTGAGATGCCATCTGGGAGGTCTGCCAGGTTTCTGCAGCTGGCAGACCTGTTGTGTGTTACTGTGGCACTGCTGCTCCTCTGGCTGAACCAGCAGGAAGTGCTCCACTTCTTGCCAGCTGCTGGTGCACTTACTGTCACATTGGGCTTGTGGACAAAGCTGTGGCCAAAATTTCTAGGAGGAGGCAGGGACTCCATGTGGAGCTAAGAGACCAAACTTCATGGAGCTTTGTTTTTAGTATTAGATACTGGGAAGCAGAATGAAGATGTACTTTTGTTTGCTTGTTGTTAAAAATTATTTTCAGGAGTAGAAACATTTTTTTTTTCATGGATAGGAAACTTCTGCAAGGTAGAGCTGTTGTTATTTGCTGTATTAACAAACACATATTATTCACCAGGATTACTGGTACCAAGTCAGCCCTGTGTTTGAATGATATTTCAAGTGAAAAGAGGAAATGCTACAACTGCTGTAACTTCCTTGTTTTAGGCAGAATTTTGAAACAGCTGTAATATAGTCTAGATGTAGCTTTAATTGTATTGTCAAGTAAATTTAATGCATAAAGCATTTAGTATGACCAGCTATCTTACTTAAAACTACTTTGGGGATCTTGAATGCTTTGTTTTGGGACTGACTATACCTTGGTAGAGTTATTAAGAATTGAAAAATTCCTACTTTAGGTTCACATCCAATAAATAACTCTAAATGTTATCCTTGAAATATTTGAAAAGTTCCTTTGATTTTTAGCAATACGTGTCTCCTGGATTTTTTTTTTTGTCAAAGAGACAAGTTTTGTTTATATACATTGTGTGTCTTCATAGTAAGTGTAGTGAAATAGGAGGCAAGATTAGATTAGTGCAGTTGTACTTATTACATTATCCATCTATGACTCTATAGGTCTTGAAGTTGGATCTTTTCTACTAAGATGAAGCTGCACAAAACAACCCTCACCCCCAAGAAAAAAACCCGAAAACCAACAAAAAACAGCTTTCCTCCATTTTATTTATTATGAGCTTTACACTGCAAATGCAGAGTTAAGATTGCTTAGAAGCTGGTCACAAAGACTGTTTCTGTTTAATGAGGTATGTGAGTGTTGGAAGAATTGTGAAACATTAGACTGCAGTTTCCATAGATGTTAATTTGACATTTTTACAGGAGTATTCTTTTTTGCTTGTCTGTATCAAACAGATCTGTAATTAAGTAATTATTTTGTTTTAGAATTTCATTTGCTTCAGTACATTCTGGTTTTCATATGGTCTCTTGTAAAGCTCATATAAAGGTTGCTGTGTTCAGATAGCTTGAGCATTATTTTACCAGTTCTACTGGTTTCTTCACAAGTCTTACAACTTTGTGGGTTTTCCTCCTTGTATTAACTTCAGGAAATCTAAGATCATGAAGGCTGAGTTTCTTACAATAAGAGAACAAATTAAATTGGCAGGTCAGTGTTTGCTGCTAAAGTTACAAAGCTTTCCCAGGTGATACATGATTGTCTTGAATGGCTCAGACCTTCAATTTTCCAAGAAGAATGATCTTGAAAAGTGTGCTGGCTGGCAATTGGATCATAGTGGGATAATCTTTCCCATAAGAGTATTTGCATAAATACAAAAATAAATAAGCAGTAGGGAAATTACTCTGCAGTTGCACTGTCCCTTCTTCCTGCCCCAGTTCACTCTGTGGGACCTATTTCAAAATTTCTTCTCTTGTATTATGTGTAAGATGAAGGGGCCTGATCTTTTTCTTACAAGAAACAGTGATAAAAATTAAAAGTGTTCTTCTGTTTATTTCAATATTGAAATTGCATAATTGGGTCTGTATAAAACCATATTTACAGCTGTCGGGCAAATGGATGAAGGAAGTTTGCAGCCCAAGTAACAAACTGCACAGAATAGCCCTCCATTAAGAGCTGCTTCTGTGAGCATATCAGATTTCCTGGAATGTAAACCACATAAAAATATATATATTTGATATGCTGTAAATCTCATAAAAGCACAGAATGAACCCAGGTATTTTTTATACATATTTTCTCCTACTTAGCAACATTTGTGGCAGTACTTTCAAACATATGGCTTCTTGCTGGGTATTTCTACATGGTAAGAAGAAAGTGTGAATACTCATTATTATAGTTCTTTCCTTGCAACAAGATACTTAAAAGGTGTTGTGCGATTCAGACTCCTTCTCCTAAGGATGCTGAATACACATCAGTACACAACAGTACACAACAACACAAAGTGTAATTTTACAGGCTCTAATTACATTTTGAATTCAAAGCACACCACAAAAATTATTTAAATGTTTTCAAGAAAGTCGAAAATCCTACAACTGCTCCACTTCTACTAAATCCCTGCTCCTCTGAAACCAAGAAAATGAATATTCAATTTTTTTTTTCCATTTGAATCCCTTGACATACTATTGATTCACTTTATTTTCCCAACAATTTCTGACAGATTTCCCAATGTGGATTACTTATGTGCTTTGATATTCATTTTGTGACTGCCTTTGAAAAGCACATAAAATTAGCGCAAAAAATGCAACCTGTTCACTGGAGGTACAAACCCTTGGCATCACTACATTCTCTACGACTGATGTGGGCAATGGACTTTCAGCATCCAACATACTGAGTATTAACTGATGGCAGAAGGTGTTGTAGATGTAAGAATTAAAGAATTCACTGGCTTATGGCAACATTATTGAAAAAAAAATCTTAAAAAGCATGTTCCTTCCAGGTTCGTTCTCTGCATGGTACATTTCAGTTCTGTTTGGTCAGGACACTTCATGCACCCTTTGGGTACAACTGGTCCTTGTCCTTTGCTTGATGTTCTCTTTTTGATAAGAGATTACTTTCATGTTGAAGTAGGTACTTTACTAGATTAGTCACAGACATGGAAAGGTGAATATAAATTCTGAAAATTCTTCAAGCTGGCCAGTTCTTGCCTTGATACCTACGCTGGTGGTGGGGGAGAAGGTTGACCTCAGGAATATGTTTTCCTTATAAAAGTGTGTCTTGAATTTTCTGCTGGTGAAGAATACTGGTATTCTTATAATAGTGGCCTGGAATGGCTACATGGTGTTTTCTGCTCTGGCTTTATCTGGATTCAGATAAAATAGGTTTTCACCAGGAGAATTCAGACTTATGTTTCTTAGATCCAGTCCTCCTCTTATGCAAGATCTCTGGAAGTGGATGTTGCAGCTAAACACCATGAACAGTCAAATTTCCCACCCTTCAACAGGGGCTAGTCAGATCCTGCACTTCCACAGTAACTGACAGCACTTCAAGGGTCTGTGAGGATTTTTTTCATTATTTTTTTTTCTACCTGGTTGACTTCATAAAACTTTAGAAATTTCCTTAGTCTGGGATTAGCCTCATATGAAATATGGCATTTTGCTTGACTGGGAAATATTTGTGAGCAATTGAGATAAAAATGAGATCTGAGAACTGAGAATTTCTACCTGTATACTTTTTGAGTTTTTGTTGTTGTTGTTGGTTTGGTTTGGTTTGGTTTGGTTTGGTTTGGTTTGGTTTGGTTTGGTTTGGCTTGGTTTGGTTTGGTTTGGTTTTTTACGGATTTGGGACCATTTGTGAAAACACTGGGAAGATGCTCTGAAGATGAAGAAAACTTCCTGAGAAGTTAGCAAAGCAGTAAATCATGTAATTAATTTGTAGTATTTTAATAACTGAGATGACCCAGGTACACTCTTCTGGGGATCCACATTATAGGAACACCATTTTAAATGTAAACCAAAATTTAATATCTGAAGTAATATATTAGTTAAACAATGAAACAGAAAGAAGTTCCTCCAACAACAAAATTACAGTGTGAAGACAGTGTTTGTGTAAATATCAGGCCACAATAATGTTAAGTTGTTCTGTTTGATCCTGATTTTCAAAGCTTTTTAAACTTTATTCATATTGGGGTTTTGAGCTCAGATTTTTCAAAGCCTTTTTCTAGGTAGTTCCTTAAATTTTGGAAAACCAAATTCAATTAATTGAGGCCATTAAAATTTAGTAATTCTTTTTAAGCTTCTTTATGAAGGAGGTTCCAAACTGGATTAATTCAAATTGCTACCTTGGCAATACCTAAGCACCTAATGCTAATGTCATAACTGAGAGTCCTACCTTGCATAGAACCTGTGTAACAGTTATATCTGATCCCAGGATATCATGATGATCATCTATATTAAGCTATAACTTAATATTTAAATTTGTGATGTATTCTAAATCAAAACCAGGAACAGTTTAGCTACAGACATTTAGCTTTTAATCTATAAAATAAACTGTTATTAAATTGAGAAAAGGATAGGAATGTGTAGGAATTCAAGGAGGGGAAGAAAATTAAGTGAGATTGATGTTTAATTTTGAAATTGAAATACCATCAGGAAAGATACTATAGTAAATAATTAAATTTCTTCAGTTTCTGGTCCAGGTTAGTAAATTAAAAGATTGTTTTCTTGAAGTTTCCTAAAACCTAACAGTTGCATAGGAATGACCTCCTATTTCTCTTTAAAATAGGACTTTTTTCTGCTTCATGATGAGAATATTATGGCAAGCCATCCTTGGAGGTTGATTTAGTTTTGCAGACATCAGGATGAACTTACATGGACCAATGGCAGCTGCTACTGTGGATTTAAAGTTCCTGAGAATGCATACAGAACCCTGAGGGTGAATACAGAACTTCCAAGTTCATGGCTGACCAGTGTTTTCCAGGGTGGTGACACAGAGGTGACTTCTTAGAGTAGTTGTGTTTACAGTGTGTAGGAATGTCTGTGCATCTATTGCTAAAAACTTTTTGATTTTGTCATTCCAGAATAAATGAGGTGGAGAGCTAGAAATCAGAAAGATATTTCAGCTCTGTGAGCCCTAGGAAAGTAAGCAATGGTTAGAAGAGAAAGTTTTTATTCCCCTGAGAGGGTAAAGTATAATGTAACATTGGCCTTTATTAGAAGCCAGGGAAGCCACATGAGCAATCGACCTTGGGGCAAAACTCTACAGGAAAGGAGGATTTATTAGTTTTGCTCCTTCAGAATCTGCTTGGTTTGGTTTGGAAATACATTACATTTACCTGAAGTAGAAACTCCTATTACTTTGGGAAAAGCACACAATGAGCACAGAAACTGACTGGCTAGATTAGAAAACTTGATATAAACAACACTTCAAATGTGCATGCTTGTGTGGAGGAAGGCTGGACAACATATTTTCATTCTTTCATTCTCTTGCCTGTATATTCACAACTGTTTCTACACAAACAAGCTACAGTTTTGGAGAGTAAATTGTTCATTGATACTGTCAGAAAGTAGTTTACTGTCTCAAATCCTGTGCTGGTACCATTAGGTTCTTTCTGGGAAAGCTTACCTAGCCCAACCTCCTGCTCTGAGCAGAGTGACTTCCCAGTTGGACAGAGTTCCTAATGATTTATCTGTCTGAATTCAGTAAATCTCAGAAGCTGGAGATAATATAATCTCTCTAAGTGTCTGTTCTAATTATTAAAAACCTATGTCTTCTAAGGCCTGCAAGATTTTCTGCAGAACTGCTACCTATTAAATCAGTCCTTAGCCTGCAGTACTGCATGAAGCTGATATTCCAAAAGTGGTTTTTTTCTGTGAGCATTCTGTTGTCCCATTTTTCTGGCTTGATGAGATCCCTTCCAATATAAAGTTCTTCCATCCACAAGCAATTTGGCATCACCTGCAGACTGGAGGATATCCAAGCTGCATTTCTGCTTGGTCATGTGAAATACCACTTGGATTTATCGTTTGGACATATGGAAAATTAGTCTGATTGGAAGTAAATATTGCATCAGTCACTTGGATCTACTAAGTTTCTGTGGTGGGAAAAGCAACTCTAGTAAAAGAGCCTGGTAAGGGCTCCTTTACTAATTATGGTTTATTCATAGAGTTCTGTTAATATCTGTATTCATGTCACCTGTAAAAATAATTTTGGGGAGATGGCATAAGTTTGCCTCTGAATCATCTCCTTGTGGCTATGATTGACTGCAATTTAGTACTTGGATCTGCAGTTTGGCACAGAGGGTGTTTTTTATCTTCAATGTTTCTGTATCTGCTGACACATAATCTGGAAGGCTTTGAATCTGAATCAGACTCATTTGCTACCTCTAATACATATGGCTTCTCATACCCCAAAAGACACATCCTCTGGCTCCATTTTTTTCCCTGAAAGCTTCCTGGCCCTAGGTTATGCATGTCCTTAATAAAAGGGAAAGTAGTCTTTTATGGGCATCAAACAATATTCTCTCGGATGTGTGCTTTGGAGGTGAAGGTAGCAACAACAGACTCCAAGATGTTGCAGGGGTGTATTTGATCATATTCTACTTCACTAATTTAAGCTAGGGAGTGGATTTGGGTTTAAAAGGGCCCTCAAAGAAGAGATGAAACATGTTCTTTCCACGTATGAGGTAGCATATATGTATTCAGAAGGATTAATATAAATTTAGCTCAGAGAAAAAAGGTATAAATTTAGTTTCTGTTGTAAACTCTCATGTACTGCTTGAGTACTGTGACTTAAATCTGTTAGGAAAATGCAACAGCATAGATATTACATTAAAAAAAAAACCACAACATTTTCCATTGTCCTTTCCACTTGCTGGTTTTCTTCTTAGCAAATCTAAGGGAATTTAAAGATGTATTTTAGCCATCACTCAAAACATCAGTTTTCCCCTTTCTTTCTTTTTCATGTTTTCTTTTACATTTTTACAGATACCTTGAGTTGTGTATTATTTGCTAGTGTATTATTTGCCAGTGTCCATTTTGCAAGTGTTCCTGTTTGCAAGGAACTACCTTCTTCTTTCTTATGTTCTCATTCAGGTCACATTTAAATACCCAATCATTAATTAAGCACAACAGGGGTTTTTTTGTGTTAATTCACCCAGTAGCACACTTACACCTTCATAGGTAAATATATTCAATATTTGAGAACTATTAGTAATAATATTATTTTTGTGTGCTAATCTAAAAATATAAAAATATTTTAAACTGTACTGTTCTTTCTGTGTTTGTATCAATGCCTTTTTCTGGCACACTGTCAGAATTTTCTTTTAAGAAAATATTTTGGAAAGGCACCTGCTTAATGTCATTGGAGGCACTAACTCAAATGGAACTGTTAAGTCTCGTATTTTTATGCAATAGTGTACTCAGAACTCTGCAGTCATGATCTTAAATTAGATGAAAGCTTAAAATAGGCAAGGAATGCCTGCTTCAAGATACCATTCCATCAAATGGCTAAACATTATAATACATTTATCCTAAAAATGTCATTAGAATGCCTAATAAGATATTGCAGTTTATGCCTGCTTATGATTGTTTGCATAGATTTTGTCAGGCTGCTAACATGCTTAAACAAGTCCTCATATATAACATTTACAGAACTGTGGCAGTGGTTATACAAAAAATCAATATACTATGCTAGGATATTGAAAAATAGGATTTTCTACTGGTTAGATGCACACCATTAAGTAAGGCTCCCAGTACCACCCTTGTTACTTTGCTTGCCAGTTTTTTTCAATCTGTAATGTATGCTGACAGAAATTTGTGACAATTGCTCTAGCTCTCTGTGTAAATTTATTTACCATTTGGAAGGTTGTAATTTTATTTTTCAGTTTGAGGGGTTTTGGTTTAGTGAGTGTGTGAGGCTTGGGGGCAGGCGTGTTTTGTTTTGTTTGTTTAGGTTTTTTAAGGAGATAGGAATGTAATGAATCCTGTGGCTTGATCCTTTGAGGATCCTTTTGTAGCAAATTTTACTGGGTCTGCAGCCTGAAATGGCAGCTCCTTCTGCAAACAGGCAAGGTGTCTGCAAACTCAAGGGCACAGAATAGAAATAACCAGTCTAGAAACAGAGATCACAGAATGAATAGTAAAGTAAAATACAGTAGTGATACAGTGCAACCAGGGTTAAGGTTCTGCTGAGTGGAGACAGGTCTAGTGGAAGATGTCCCTGTCCACAGCAGGGGTTTGGAACTGGGTAAGTGACCCAAAGCACTCTGTGATTCTGTGTTCAAAGTGAGACAAATCCATCCAAGCCTCTAACTCCTGTGACCAGTGCTGAGTGCTTTGGACACTGTGCTCAGTGCTGTAAAACCCATTGTGGTGGAACTACTTTTGGGCTTTGAATTCTAGATCTTCCTTTTCTACACCATTTTATCAAATGACAGCACTGTGTATTGGCTCTAAGTTTGCATTTATTATGATTGTCTTAATTTTCATATGCTAAATTTGTACCTTCTCAAAACTTTTGAAGCTGCAGGCACAATATATGTTATTACTTGAGGTTGTTCTTGCAAATTCTTTAATTGGTTGCAGAAGTTAGTATTTATAGTACTGTGTTAGTGGAAAAATTGCATGTCACTATTTTGAAACAACAAAGATCTGTTTGTGTTTATTTGTCATAGATATTTACATTTCTGGTTGTCCATAAGCAAGCGATGATTCACAATCACTCTAAATCAGGATGTAGTGAGTTCAAATATTCAGTATTCCGTGGGTCATCATCCTTGCACAGTGATATGCTTGAAACAGAGTTTTGAATCGGTTTTGCCATCTCCAGTTTTAACTTTAATTTCTTGTGACCATGGGCAGTAGCTTGAAAATGTCTCTATTGGAGGATGTTAATCTTTGATAAATGCCATGTTATGGATAAGCACTTCCACATTAGTTCAAAGCATATGTGTCTCATTTCCATGCAATTAAATAATATTCATTCCTTAAAAGTGATACCTTGCTGAGGGTTTTTCCTTTCATAACACATGTATCAGTTTGTAGTGAAGCTGTTAAATAACTGGGATTTCTTACTGATTTAGTCTAGATAGTATTTAATTAAAATGCAGTTTGTGACAGGTCTTGTTTTGGCTGCAACAGATTTTTTAAGTGCTCTGTTTGTTAGGGGCACTTGGCACAAACGTGGAAGAAATGTTTCCTGTCCCACAGAGACTATAAAACAAATGGCTAGTCCAAATTCCCTCGAAATTTGTGAAAATGAATGTCTCCACTGGTTAATTATTTATAAGACAGCTTTCATGTTGTTTTCAGATGTTGAGGTAATTTTTCATTTTTTTTTTAAATTTTATGTTGTGTTTTGAAGGGATTGAAAGTGAAGTCTGTATCTCTATGACATTATGCCTTTATTAAACTCAGCAGAAAATGTCCAGCTCTGTACAGTTATCTGTGATCCTAGAGGTTTCATCTGGGTTACTGGATTCTTGGCACAATGACATTTAATATATTTGAAAGATGGTACATGTGTAGGAGTGTCTACTTACAGCTTTAATCTGGTGTGTTTGGCATAGCTTACAACATCTGTAAAACTAGGAATTACAAGAATTTAGTCATTTTGATAGAACAAAATTCAAATGTTTGTAAATAAGGCTTGAAACAACTGTAAATCTCTTGGTACTAATGATTAATTAATCTGTAGTTTTGTGATACACTAAACTTATTCCTTTACAAACCTATGAAGGAATTAA
This sequence comes from Phylloscopus trochilus trochilus, assembly GCA_016584745.2. NCBI lineage: Eukaryota > Metazoa > Chordata > Aves > Passeriformes > Phylloscopidae > Phylloscopus > Phylloscopus trochilus. The sequence continues at coordinate 11,887,174 of WQNJ02000028.1, forward strand.
AAGTTGGACTAGATGTCAATATGATAAAGATGCTGTCAGGAGTTCATCTTTGGCTGTGCCAGGCAGGCAGAATAGTGCAGCTCAAGATACCACTTTGGATCCCTTTTCCTCAACTTTTTTTTTTTTCATTATTACTGTTGGGATATGTTTATTTGTTTCTTTGTTGTTGATTGTGTTTAAAAATTATTTTCTTAAAGCTAGTGAAAGAAACTTTGATTTGTCATCACACTGAAGAGATTGCATATCACTACAGTGACAAATAAAATCATGCTCAGATCTACTGAATCACTGAAATACAGCAGCAGTTCTCTGGTATAATTTGAAATAGAAGCATATTTTGGGATCAACAATACCAAATAAAACTTTATAAAAATACTCATAGGATAGAGAGTACTCTAAACTAAAGGCCTTTTTTATTTTTGAGGTTCTGGCAGATGGTACTGCTGCCAAAGAAATCTGATAAGGCTGTTCAAAACTTTTTCTTATCTATTACTTTGATCTTTTCCTATGTACACCAGTGCCAACCAAGATTACTTTTTGTCTCCACACCTTCTGTCCTGTGGTACAGACACACATGATGTGCTGTGCTTTGGACTTGCAGAGCTCAGGAGGCTCTTGTGCTGGCTGCAGGAGGAGGGCATGCTGGTTTGATTCCTAGTTTACTGTTGGGAACACAGACTGCTCTGAGCTTATTTTTTTTTAACCTCAAATGTTGCACTAAAATATAAAGTAAGGTGTATACTAATGGGAGTTCCTTGTAGATGTGACAAAGGCATTTGACTGTGAGTTTTTGTGGGGGAAGAAAGAGAGGGATTCTTCTGGCAAGGCTTTTCCCCTGAAGATGTGAGCTGATTTTTGCTGAGATTGGTAGGAGTCTGCTTCTTTCACCAGGCACTGACCTGAGTTCTGACCACACAGGCTTGGACAGCTCAGAAATAGGATTTCCAAAGTAGCCTGTCCTATTATTCTGAAATATGACTTCTCCTAACACTGCTTACCTGTTGCCTGCTGGTGCTGCCCAGCGTGCTGTGCCTGTTCCCTGAGCAGGGCAGCTGTTTATCATCAAGCTGTCACAGCGCGGGCTGTGGCCAGGACCCCACAGTGGGTACTGAACCTGTGACATTTTTGGTATGCACATGGACCAGCTAAGGCCTCTACGCACCTCATGAAACAGGCATCAAGTAAACAAATTAATTTACAGGGAGCTGTCAGAGGTGTGAGCAGAATCTGGGTTTCCCATCTCCAGAATTCTGTGGTTTAAATGGTGTCACCAGGGAAGGACTGGCGGACGCAGCCCTATCGCCTGCACCCTCACAGGGGTGAGCACACAAACAGCTCTGCTGAGCCTGCACAGTTTGTCTTTAAGTTTTTAATCTCTGGCCACTGCTCATAGGTAAACAGCATTAAAAAAAAACTATTATTTCAGAGGCCTGGATGATCCCATTTTGGGGGGAAAGGTTGGTTTTTTGTGTTGATGTAGCGAACAATTGCAGTTAAAGTGAGATTGGTGGTAGGTTCCTTTTAAGTACCAACAGAAGTTTAAAACAATAAACTTGCTCACCAGTCATTTCTCAGCAAGTGTTCCTAAAGCTGTTTTATATTTCACATTTGTAATGATAACATTCCAAATATCCCTTTTCATCAGCTTGTAGCCTGAACAAAATAAAAATACACTCTTCATCAGTTACAGTTATACATTTTTAATGTCTTTATTAATTATAACCCCAAATAAAATAGCTGTTTCTGTATTTGACATTTATTAAGTAAGAATTAATCTAGGATAAAAGCTGTTATGACATTCTTGCTTAAGAAAAAAATTCTTCCTGCGTACAACAACTGCCTAAATTTCCTCCCAAAAGAGAAGGTATCTAGATTGAAGAAGAAAATGATGTCCATGGAATAGTTTGAAATGAGCACTTTCCTGGACTGGGACAAAGGAAATTCAGTAATCATTTTTTTTTTTTTTTCTTCCAGAAATCTGCTCAGATTTCATCTCTGTATGATTTTCAGATGTCTTTACGTACACATCTGACTCCTTGTCTGTGTCTCTCCCTTACTCTCTTTCAGTTCGTTCTGTGAATCCGTGCGGAGCTCTCCGAACCCCGCGGAGCTGAGGTGAGTGCCGCGGCATCTCTGCAGCTTCCCGAGCACCCGAGGAGCCGGGCAGCTCTCCAAGCCGGTCGGTGAAGCCAGCAGATGGTGCTGTGCAGCATCTTATGGCTCCTGGCATCCACTGGAGTCGTTTTTGAACCAGAAAACTACTTAAAAGTTTCGAGTGCAAGTCCTGAGCTGAAACAAATGTTTGTGGAATTAAGTAGTGATTTCCTTTAAGTCTGGGGGACTATTTTAGTGGGTATGTTTTCAGTCATTAGATGTTAACATATGCCATATATTGTTTTGTTTTTTTCCTGATGGAATCAGGGGTACCCAGGCACACTTAAAGCAACTGTAACTGTTCATGTCACTTAGTAAAGGTTTGAATTTTCTGACAGAATAACTAATAAAACTTTAATATTAAGAGCTAAAATATTTTAGAAGAGAAAAATTCTGGAAACTGTAAGTAAAAACAGCAGCTAGCCTTTTATTTATGGAATACAGATGAGGGAAAGTTTGGGTTTGATTGTGTTTTTTTCCTTTCAACAATAACCCTTGCTGTGTGAATAGAATAAACCAGTTGAAATATTCAATTATGTACTGCATACTGAGGGGCTAAAAGCATATAGTAAGGTAATGCAACCTTGATGTATCTTTTAGATTGAAAACTATTTCTAACAGAAGAAATGATCTTGTATTTAGCTTCAAATTGCAGTGTAGCTGTGCCTTGCTCTAAGATTCAGCTATTTAACAAAAGGGTTAAGTGAAAATTCTGATGCAAGGATCAAATATGGAGCGCTTGAATAGTAAATAAGATTGTTCCAAGGTTTCAATTTGCTGTATTAGTCAGTGACAAGTACAACATTTTTAATGCATGCCATAAGATTAGTCTACCCAAAGTAAACAAGCAGTAGTCTGTGTGCATCTCCAGCCATTGGTTCGGGTTATATGTATGCAGCTTTGTTTCTGATAATGGATTCAAGTTCAACATAAATAAAAACAGTGTACATTAAGGAGGATAAATATCTAATTGCCATAATCTGCATCTAGAATTGAATGGATGTAAACATGCTAACCACAGAAGACAATTCCTCGGAACAGAAAGTAGCTAGTTGGGTGATTATTAGCAAGATAGCTGTACTTCTTTTGTCTGCTAAGCCTTTCCTCTTTAAAAATAGAAACTATAATTTCTGAAACACCTTCTAAAAATCATAGCATTTGAACCTTTTAAATATGAGATGAAATTATATTATGTGGTTTATATATATTTTCTGGCACTGCAGTAAAATGTGTCCTTTGTAGGTTGAAAGACTGTTACACTGCTAAAAGTTTTGATATAATTTAAAATACTTTTTTACACAGAACTCAAGCTCAGAAATTATATTTCTTATAACCTCAACGCTTAAAAGAATGAAGTAATTTTTTTTTTCAATATGCATGAACAAGATACAAATAGTATTTTATGCTTTTTGGTTATAAGTGATGTTTAGAAATGTGCTGTTGTTGCTTAGTTTGAAAAAGAATGCAGAGCATTTGCTTTCAAAATGCACAGTATAGGCCTAGCAGAATTGTGTTTCTAACAAGCATCCTGGTTATTTAACAAAATTCAAAACTATTCAAAACTATTAATGCTGGGGTGAGAAGTTTGAATATCTTGGCTTAGAAAACTACTGGGAAAATGTGACTGATTTGAATTACACATATTGCTTTCCCAAGAGCCAGGGTTTGTTATTTTTGACAACTGGACAATATACTTAAAGGAGCTGCATTCACCTGTTTACTTACTAAAAAGCAAAACAAACAAACAAACAAACACCACCCTCTTTAACAGTTTTTTTTCCCCTATTTTTCTGAATGTTTGTTTATGCTGAAGTATATTTGGATTTTGAGAAACATAATTAAATATATTTCTACCCTATAGAAATCTAATAGTCTCAGATTTATATTGCACATATAAGATATTGAAACTAAATGTCTTGTGCATTAAAAAAGATAAATGCGATAAGAAAAATATAATATTAATAAATTACAAAAGATGAGGGTGAATTTGAAAACAATTAACCACTGTGATAATGTTCAGACTTAGTACCTTCGTGTCAGGACTTTAATTGACTCTTATGAAGCTGATTATATTTTTAAAGACAATCTATTATCTAAACAGACATTTCAGAATTTGAAGCCTCTGAGAAATCACTCTAAAACTGTGATATTTATCACAAGTTTTACCAGTTTCAAAACTTCTAAAAGAAAATGCTGACAACTATTTGTAGCTAAATTACTTTTGTCAGCTATATCTTTGTATAATTTCTGTATAACTAATGATTTTTTAAAATTACCTGTAGGTTTACAGTATTATTGCTCTGGAATTGATGGGTGAAAAATTGTAGTTATGAGCTCAGAATCAGTATCATGTCTTCCAGATTGTAATAATTTATATGAAAATGTAGTAATATAGATCAAAATGTATTTCCAGTATACTAATATGGGCCTGCTGTTACTGGGTTGTGAAAATATACTTCCCACACAAAATTAAAATTGTCCATAGGCAGTGTTAGATCTTGTATAGATTCCATTACATTTGTAAATAAGATATATATTTCTAATGTTTCTTTTAGGGGAAATTAAGCTATTTTTTCCTTAAATGAGGCAAACTTTTTAGTATGATCTTTGAAACATTAAAGTTTCAAGAATATGAAATTCAAAGAAATATCATATTTGCTTGTAAATTATTAATTTTGAGGTAGAGTGCAATCTGGTTTCTTCAGGTATTTCTATTTAATATTTTGGAAATGAATATTGAAATGACTAAATTGCTTGTCCTTGAACTCGCTGCATTACTACACTTCATCTCACTTCATCATTTAATTTGTATGGTTTCCAAATCTACGTGATTATCATCTATTAGTACCCCTGGTGACAGAGGGCAGGACACTGTTGTATCAGAGTTAATAAAGCAGAAACACAAGCCTAATTACTATGGGAGGTAAGCCATGCTGGCAAGATTTACCTTTCACATAAGGCCTATATGTGGTTAATACTTACAAATAAAGATGGATAGATAGGCATCTATGTCTGTGTGTTTCTGCCCTGTGTTGACATAATTCAATTTTTGTATTACAATTTTTGATACATTCTCCTTTTTTTTCCTTCTCCTTCATATCCCTGAATATATTACTGTAATCGCTCTCAGATGCTTTATGATCGATTTTGAAAACTTAGCTGGACATGGAAGCTTTCATCTGAGTTAAAAGATTATGCAAATATGGTGTAGATGCTCACAGGCATTGCTTCTACCTCTGCAAATTTATATAAACAAGTGCATATTGTATATATTAATTTCAGATTTATTCAAAATGGTCTGTGCATAGCAAACTGAAAACACTTGTCATGGTAGTATTAAATATAATGAGTACAGAATATTAGACATGATTTTGTATGGATTTCTAATTCAGTGACCTGTATTTGTATATATTTGTATGCAAGTGTGTGCATGCATGTATACGTAGAGAAATCAGTGCCAAAAAATCTTATTTTGCTGCCACTGTATTATTACTCATCATAAAAATAGTTTTGCCCACAGTTCCTATAAATCAGAATGATTTTAAAGATGAAATGACTTAACTATACTTCAAATCCCTACCAATAATCCACATATTTTAAAAATACATAAATTTCACATTTACAAATATAAGTGTATTTAATTTTCTAAATTTTATGACAGTCTGGAAACTTTTAAGTCTTTGTCTGAGTGGTATTTATGATAATTTTGTTCTGAAATGATGCAACCTTTATTCAATAAAAATAAATATGCACAAGTTATTGCGCTATGAGATTGAAAAATGTTACAGTAGTTTATACAAGACTTTATATAAAATGTTTTATTGATTGACTCTATGTCAATTTTAATTTAAGCTTTATGATTCAATCTGTGTCTATTTTTAATTTAAGTGGATTACATTCCGTAAAGATCCTTTTACTGTATTGACTTGGATGTACCATATTATTAGGTACTATGAGTTCAGCTTCTACAAATCTGTTAATACATAAAACCATAAGAAGCCTCTTATGTTCAAACCAGGTTAGAGTGAAGACATCAGATTAATATTTGATCATGTAGAAGTGCCCTTAATCAGATTTACTTATTTCTCAGAGTGTTTCTGCAATTATCATAATTGTTGTGCTAAATATGTTTGTCTTTATATCTGGCTTTGGGCATAATCTTCTCTCTTGAAACCCTCTCAATGTGGGACTTGGATTCCTGCACAAAACCCAATTAATATTAAGATGACAGTCCCTGATGAGTTCCCAAGGAGCCAGCAGCTGAGCAGACTCTGTAACGTTCTTAAGTACAGACTACTTGAATGATCAAGAGCATCTGAGGGAGACACACAATTCAATAATCCCTTTCTCAGGAAAGTCAAGAGTCCTGTGAGATAAGAGTGAAATCAAAGGAACACATCAGAAAGAAAATGACTGGTATAGTCTTGTAGTGTCTCTATTAAAATGCAAAAGTTATGGATTTTTTTAGGGGTGATGGGAACCTTTTCTGTTTTATTGATTTCTTTTTATAGTTTGATGATTTCTCTAAGATTATCTTAAAAGCTTAAAGAAAAAAGAGACTTCATCAAAAGGTATTCTGTGTGACAGGCACATACATACTTTTTGTTTCCATTATATTAATTAATACAGCACATTTCAGTGGTTCTTAGTTTTGAGACTTAAACTTATGCACCTTTATGTATGTGGTACAATTGTCACAGTTGTTTTTCCTGATGGTGACCCACAATGATAAATAAACCACATGTGACTTATTCTGTAAGATTTGTTCCTTGAAAAAGTGGAGTCTCAGAAAAGCAACACTGTTGACTGGGTTTTGTGTGCATCAAAATGGCAACAGCTGCTCTTTTCTGATATCCCCTTCTATGATCTAATATCAACAACTGAATTTACTCTCTGATGATGGTGTGCTCACCTATTGATTTGTAATCAGAAATTGGTTTCCTGTCACTTTAAAAGGGAAGCACTAAGGGGCAGTAAAAACAAGCCTGTCTGTTCTGGGTGAAGCTCTGCTTCAGGCTCCATGAAGCTCTTATTTTTCTTATTTTAAAGAGCTCACTTTTGGTTGTTTTTTTTTTTTTTTTAAGAAGATACTTCAATTAATCAGAAAAGGCTTATTACTTTTTAGCTTATGATATTGTGCAGGGTTCACATGTCTGAGTTGTTCTTGAAGTCCTTATATCTGTACTCATATCCATAATTAACATTTTATTTTACTAATGATACTATGATCTAAGCTGATATTTCTAGAGGTTGAAAAAAACCACAAACCATACAAAACATCTCAGTGCTGGTAAGTGTTCTTCCACTACCCATTTACATCTTTAACAAAGTTTCATTATCTGAAACTTGTTAGACAGTAAGACAGTAAATGTTACTAAATGATCAAAAATGCTCTCCTATATCTTTGTTAGTGTTCCTGCATTGTCCCTCAGGTTTGTCTTGTGTGTTTCACTGAAAAGATTTACTTAAGTAGCTACACAAAGATTTGTTTCAAAACCAGTAGGACTGTAATGGAATGCAGCACAGGCACTTTCTAAATGCACATTTTTAAGTCTTACTCATCCTCTGTTTCTAGTTCCGTTTATTGTATATTATGGTAAACTTTGCAGCTGAGGACATCATCCTAAGAAATTCTCATGTTACATTAGAAGTATGACCTGCCAACATAAGCATTTTTGTTCATTTTCCCATGCCAAACCAGACCAAATTATGAAGGATGTGAAATAAAAAGTGCCTTCTAGTTTTCTCCTGCCTAACTAATATTCAAAAGAATCAAGAGGAAAAAAAATGAATACCTAAATCATACATATGTATATGCCTTTTAAGCTTTATAATAAAGGCAAAATAACCCCTTACTTGGTTAAAATCCAACTTAAGAGTCAACATACAAAGGTGACTGCTGTATAATATTAGACATATCTGTATTATGTGGGCATGTTACTGCTCCACCAGAATCTCTCAATAGTAATTATTATGCCAAGCACCCTGTTGGCACAATTACACTAAAGCTCTAATTAGTAGCAGTAAGATTAGAACCCCTACATGTTAAATCTGTAGAAGCAAAGCTGAGTGAAGGATTTAAAACAGTTTCAAAACATTGTATTGTCTTTATTACAGTCTTTATATTTCAGTAAAGAAGGGTTTTCTATAAAATGCACTTAAAATAATCTGGTTCTGTCACTAAAAATAGGAAAGATAAGGTAATTGCAGTCAAACCTCAGTACTTTGCTTCTATCTAGGTGCTTTATATCTCAAGTGTCAAATCCAGTGAACTCTAGTGGAAGTTACATCCTTCGAAGCTTTTCCTTCGATGAATTGATGGGGTTTGGATGGATAAAGGCTTTTCCTGCTGCCTTCAGTTCCTTCTTAGTGACTGCTGAGTGTTCCTTGCTGGAAGTGTCTGGCACGTGGCAAGTCTCATGTCACAACTTTATCTGTAGCTAGACGTGATCCTTGTTAATTCACGCCTTTCTCAATTCCACTCTTCACCGTTTGTTTCTGTAAAGTCATGAAAACACCAAGTGCATTGTCCAGCTGCAGCTTCACAGACAGCACACAAACACTGGGCACTGCCAGTCTGAAGCTGCTCCCTTAGAGGGGACAATCAGAAGGCAATGCAAACGATATCAAAGGATTGATTCCATTATTTGAAAAGTTGTGGTCTCACCACCTGTCCATTACAAGGAGATTTTAGCAGATTTGAAATGACTGATGATGCATCCTCATCTAGATTTGGTGCCTACTAAATCTTAATTTAAAATATCTGCTTCTGTATAACTCTGTATATACCGTAAGAGTTTTTTTCCCCTGATGTTGGATCATTAGATAAAGTATATTCAAGTTGATTCTTAGAATAAGTAGAGACTTGCATGCCTAAAGCATTCTGCTTCTGTTTCTTAGTATACTTCGTATGTGAGAGGAAGGAAAGCCTGTATTTTCTGGATTCTCTGTTTTAGGAACAATTTCTTTAGCTGTGCTGAATTGTGATAATGATTCCCCTCATCAATTTATTTGTTCTTATTTATAGCATATGCCAGTTTCTCACTGAGAAAATGATTGTATGATTGCTTTGTCTTAATGTTTATTGATTGTATAGTGCCACCATCATTAATGAAGGAAGCTGGATGCAAAGCTAACTGAACCTGGTGAATAAATTCCCACTGGCTCCAGTAAGATTTGAATTATGCCTACAGTAGAAACAGACTTTTTGAGCTCTCCTCAGGCTTCTCCTAAGGGGACGAGGACAGCTTTTGTGCTTCTTATCTAGTTTACTTTGGAGGTAGAGTTTTGAGCAAAACAGGAATTAATTTTGTGAGGGATTTTGCACTTCACCATTTTGTGTTTTAGGATACTGTTTAATACTACAGTACACCTCACTAACTTGGTCTGACAAAAGAAACAGAAGACAATATTGAGAATGAAGGCGTTGCCCACATTTAAAGGTTTCTCCTGCTGTGCTTTTCCCCAGTAGAAGAGGGAGTCTCACATGACAGTACTACTGTGTTTTGTCAGCCCAAGAAGAGGCATTAAGGTATTTTTCTGTATAGCTTCAGGCTGGTTCAGTGATTTGTGCTGCTGCAGAGAGAAGCACAGAGTACAGGCTCCATTACATTGCACTAACTCCACTCAGACAGCCTCGTATAATCAATCTAGTTAAATACCTTTCTTTGTAAATGCCTGGATGTTGAGGGCACAGGTGAAAATCATCAGTGCTCCAAAGGTATTGGGTATGATTCAGACCTAATTTATACACAGTCATTGGTATCTATATGTGGCAGACTCAAGAGCCTGCTGTCTTAGTTTCAATATTTACCTTTTTTTTTCTTTTTTAATATTTTTTTAATCTCAACTTCAGGGAAGAAGGCTTGTAATGCAAAAGAAAAGTTATTAATGAATAATAAAATAGCTGTTGTTAAATAACATTTCAGTATTTTAATGAATTAAAAAATTGTTAAAGTTCATGTTTCTCTCATTGTTCGTGCTATTAAATGCATATTAGCATGGTCATTTTTGTTTAATGGAAACAAATAACAGTTAATCTTATTGGGAGGTTAAGTGGGTTTACTCTGTAAAGGGCAAATCCCAGATGAATGTTTTCTTTTTTAAAGAATAGCTTTAGTCACTGACAGATGGTCTCTGTCTGAGTCTCCCTGTAGACGGATACAGTTTCTTTTTACACATTTATGAAAGTTGTAGATACAGATATTCAGTAATATGCTGTTGTGTAGGACAAAGAGCAAGTCTAGTGGATTGATAGGATTAGATTTCAAAACAGTGACATATGGTTGGTTTACCAAAGTGGACAAAATTTGAAAGGAAAAAGAAGCATCTACAGTAACAGCTACCCACATAATGGAAGAGTTTATATTTGGCCAATTGCTTCTTACAAAAGAGAGTATGGTAGCTCTTATTTAACTCTGCTTAGAGTTGGGTATATCATTATTAGGTTCTGATTGTGTGCATTTCTGGCTTTCAGATAACTCTGCAAACAAATTGCCATGCAATCTTAAGCGCAGAAAAGCAGCAATGCCTCAATTTAGAATATTGATAATTTGATCCCTGGCCCTAACCAATCAGATATAGATATCACTTACATGTCTATTTCAGATTTATTTTTTATAAATACAAATAAGAATCTCCATAAGGCTGCATGATAAACCTGCATTTTGCTTACCCTGTATACTATGTGTAAAGTTATAACATCATTATAACCTTAATCAAATAACTATACAGCATATTTAGTGGTAATTTGTCACAGTAAAATTATTCATAGGTGTCTTGAGTAAGTCCAGTTATATTTATATGTTATGCCATACCATGTTTTTTGGCAATGGAGTTTGCTAGATTTCATAGATTTACTGTGTCTGCTTTTTTTTATGACTGACATAGCAATAACCAGATTGCAAGGATATTTATGTTGTTTGTGGCTTAGCAAGATAATTAAAGGATATAAATTAATCAAGTGCAATTAATTAGAAACTTTATGTTCACAGCAGTCCTTCTTTGCATGTATAATTTATATGTATTGATTTCCCAGCTTTCATTAGCCTATGAGATAACAGCAAAAATGCATTAGAGAAGAAAATGTACAATTAGCGTGAGAGTGAACCCTGGCATAATTGATAGATCAGCACATGTTTGGGGCAAATATAAAGCTTTGTTAACTGTCATAAGCAGTTAGAATTGATAAGTGGTATTTCACTACATATCTCTCAGCTGATTAATGGTGTTTTTAAAGAGTCCTCTTAATGGGAAGCTGATAGGTTGGTTGAATTTACATTTTAATCAGAGTATTTATGATGGAGGCAGCCATAAGAAATTTATTGGCACAGTGGTAAGGACCTTCCCTGAGGGATTTGGGGAAAGAGAAAGCATTTTAATATGGCTACTCACCTTCCCCTTCTTTGTGTGACCTGGTCAGCACATAGGAAGGGCAAGCCTTTTGGCTATCAGCTAATAACTGTTAATAGGGGAAATTTCAGTTTCCACTGTGTTAATTAGTAAGGTGAAATAAGGATGAAAACCTACAGAATACTTGCAAACTTACTCATGAAAGGGTACCTCTGATAACAACAATTACCTGTGACAACTACTTGTGGATCCTTACTGTGTGAGATGCTGTGGTTTAGTTATAGTTTTGTTCAAACAACACATTTATTTTAGACCTATAGGCCCTTTTAATGAAGGAGAACTCTTGATCCAAACTAGTCTCTGGTGATCTGCTGAACAAAGATTTGGAGTTGGTAGGTATGTGGGAATACCCTGTCAATTTACAAGTGGGATTTGTGATTTATTGTCCTTTGTTAGAACAACTGCATATGTTGCTTAATAAAATCATATTTGCTACTTGCAGATACTTGCTTGAAACTAGAAGTTTTCACATAAAAATGGTTTTAAGTAGTACTTTCTATTTGAGATTATTTTCTGATTTATACATATATGTGTTCTGCTTTAATAAAAATACCTAGCTAATGCACATATTCTTATTCTCCCAAGCTTCTGCCTAGCAAATAAGCAGGTTTTTTTACCTAGTTAAACTAGTTGTTCAAATGGAGGAGAGCTAGACTCAAAGTATCTTGCTTTACTGTTTTTATTGACATGTCTCAGAAGTTAATAGCCTCATGCATCACTTTCTGTCTCGATGAATTCTGTTTGATTTTCTTTTGTATACCTATTCCACAGAAAAAGCAATCACTGGGTTTATTTTGTACGTAGTACATTAAATGAAGTTTTTTTAGTTTAGGTATTTCAGTTTTTTCATTTTGTTTTACATTGCTAAATTAGAGTAGCTGACCAGTAAAAGTAATTCATAGAATATTAAATATTTGATATAAGAAAGGAAATTACATCTACCTATGAAAGGAAATTAAGGACCCCATGCTCAAAAAGTATAGTTGTTTGTATGTCATTTTAGCCATATCAGATAAGAATCTTAGGCCATATATAGACACATTAGTTTTGTATTATAAATGTCTTAATTATTCAGAGTTCATTAGTTTCCTTTTTTCACAACTCAAAATAAATGAAAGTTGGGTGAGTTTTGCTATTCAGTAGCAGCAGCTATGCAGCATCACCAAGTGACAGTTTTATAGACAGCATGGTAATGGCTTATTCCTTTAGAAAGAAGGAGACAAAGTGATTATTATATCACTTATTATTTTAATGCAGAAATGAGGGTTTCCTACATTTGTAATTTAGATAGGTTGCCACCTTAATGCAAAGTTGTCTTTTGTGTTGTATCCTTACTTGCTCAATTTGCATTGTGCCTGTTGCTTTACACAGTATCTGTGGTTGGATTTGTTGGCATTTTGAAAGTGAGAACTATTGTTTCATCTGTCTGATGGCCCCAGGGAAGAAGAGTATTGAGTACTGTCTGCAAAACAATTCCCTTTTTTATTTATAGCTACTAGAAATATAAAGCTGCAACAAGTACACTGTGATATAATTTGGAATTAACAACATTTCTGAATTAAAGTGACTTGATTGTAAACCTGCAGGTTTCTTTGTCCACAATCAGGAAAATGAATGATAGAGATCTAAACAGTACATGTGTACCTATGCTGGGTCTCATTGAACCAGAGGGATTTCTTCTACTGGAGCAATCCTCCTGCCCTGACCTCTTAGCCAATTTCTGTGCTACATCCCATGCCTTGGTGCCCAGCAGTGACTGGTACCAGCCCGAAATGGCAGGTGCTTGCTCAGATTTTGGAATAATGCCCTTTTGTTTTGCTTTCTTACCAGTTGAGAGTCTGGGCAGCCCCACTGCCTTCCTTTGGCAGAGAAGGCCCTGCTGGAGGCTCTGTCTGGAAAACCCTAGATTGGAGGCTCTTGTTTCCCTTAATTCCTCTTGTGCATATGACATTCCTGCACCAGACTGTATCTATACCTTGAGTATATAATTTCATGCTTAACTGGCAACTCACTTCCAAATGAATGAGGTCTACATGTAAAAGTGACTATGGTAGCTGAAAAAACCTGTCAATTTTTTTCTATGTATCATTTTAAATGGAGTGAAATAGAAAAAACCCTACTTTGATATTTTAAAGGGAATAAAAGTTTCCTTGATTTTCAGTTTACTTGGAAGGTCAGACATAATACAGGTGTTTGTTTCATAGCAGATATGTTTGATAGATACATAATGATGTAATTTGCTTTACTATGCTATGTTTGTGCCATCTTGAGAATAAAAAAATGAACATTCTAAGATTTTTGTGCTAAACTGAGATGGCACATTTTGGAAATTTTTGATTGGATAGTTTCATCTAAAATGTTAGACAGGTATATCATGAGTGGACAACTCCAGATTATCTATTTGCAGATGCTGTGTTGTTAGCAGATTTAATAAGCAAAGGTGGGATAATAGCTTTATCTGAGCAAAATACAGAAAATACCACTAAGTTGTTGCACATGTACTTTAGCATTTTTTGACTGAATGATCAGGCCCTTTTATTATATAATGGTTCAGGTTCTCTCTGGTTTAATGCTAAGAACTCTCTGGGAGTGAAATGTGACAGTATTCCAATAGAAAAGATGAAGTGGCAGTGGTGTGATAAGGATGTGGTGTGTAGGATGTTGATGGGAATGTATTAAATTAGTTTATATGCACCAGGAGAAGAGCTACTTGAGCAAGGTTACTGCCTACTAACCACTATAAATTCTCCAGTGAATGGGAGCATGCCCAGGATTTTGCATGTGATTTTTTTTTTTGTGGTGGGAACCCCATCACTGGCTGACTTAATAGCAGCTTTATTCAGAGCCTTGTACTGTAAAAGCAGTTTGGGGGTGCCACACTGGGCAATTCACGACATGGGGAATATTTTAAACAGTACCTAAAGAAATCTCTGTGTGAATGCAATGATATTATGGTTGTTTTCTTTGCACAGATCAAAATTAGCTAAAATCTGTTTCCTATACAGTAAATATCATTTCTGAGAGGTAAGACATTGTATTGAGTGTTCCATGGGAATTTCACTGTAGAATATGTTTCTGCTGCGTCCTCTGCAAAAAAAACGCTTTTTGTACAGAATTAACAGTACAGTTTAATGGATGATATAGATGTTGGTTTCCTCAGTCTTTGTCTAAAGCCTCTGTACTTTTGTTTTAGGAAAAATAATGAAAACATTCTTCTGATCAAGCTGCTTCTGCAACTTTTATTTTTATGGGTTTTTTTTTATTTTTTTTATGATTTAAATTCATAGGTTAATGGGAGTAATGAGAAAAGAACAAGTCAATTTCTCAGGAAAACAGGCCATTTATTATGAAAGAAAGAGAGATACTCCATTATAAATATCTAATGTTTTTGTAATATAGAATATGGTGACAAAAAAATTCTAGTTGGTCTGACTGATTGATGGAGCCAAACTTCCTGAAGTTCTGGAGGAGAAAAGGAAAGGAATTGCAAGAAGAAACCCCAAAATTACCATGCAAAAATGGGTTTACATTTTGTCAGCTTACACTTTGTAATGGAAAGGGATGTGGTATTTCAGGAAAACAGAAAAATTAACATGTCCACTTGAAAATAAAAAAAGTCATAATTACAGATAGCTTTTTGTAAACAACCCTCTTCTGATGCTGGTTTGCTCCATAGATCTTGGTGAGACTTCTATCAGTGGGCTCATGCTTTTATTTCTTCTTACTAAGCTCTCTCTTTATTACTATTTTACCATCTTCTCCACACATGAGAACAATCAAACATTTTGTTTGAAAACTGTAAAATGAAATATAAAGCTTTTCTATTCCTCCAAATTCCTAGAAGTTTGGATGTGTGGCCATAAAACACATTGTCATGAGGCAAAACCAATGTTTTCTGTGTATATAAATCTTAGGTTTGTCTCTTTGTGGTTAGTCCTGGCTCACAATGGAAAGTAAGAAGTGAACAGTACTTATTTGAAATACTTAAGTGTGAACTTAATCCCATTAAGTTAGTTCTGTAATTCACCAGGGTGCCTGTGTGTGCTTCAGTATGTGACTATTACTTGAATGTGTGGGAGGAGGTTGTGAAACTTTTGGCTTCAGTGAACATTGCAGCATTGGAGTTCAAGGGTTGACTGCTTTATACAAAATAACATTTTTTTTAAAAAAAGTTAAATATTCTGCAATTTAAGACTGTATGTTTTGCCCTTTGATATGCATATCACTGTTTTAATATTTTATAGACTAAGTTGAACACAACTGTAAGAGAAGAGAACAGCAGTATCTGTGCAGATGGTGAACTCATATTTTCAGGAAATATCTGCAAAATGCTTGGCTGGCCTTAAGATAGATGGTAATTACATCTAAATTTCTTTTTTGCTGTGGTCATTCCTCTTTAATAAGAAGGGAATTTTTATTTAGCAACAGCTTTGTCTGGCTTCCTTTATTATGTTTCCATCTATTTTTGTTCCTGGATTGCACCTGCTCAGTAGTTATCTAATCTTTCTTAGAAGTTTACACTCTCAAGTAAAAGCTTTGAAGTTTACACTGATTACTGTTTTATGGCATAAGAGATATGTATAGTTCCTTCTTTTACAGTGTTAAAGCTATTATGCACCTGGTAAAAAGATAGACCTTGAAGTGCAGATGACAAACCCTTAAAATATTTAGTAGATTAAAGTACTGAATTACTCCCTACTTCTTGTTCAAGGTCCTTCATTTTATAAAAAAATTTGCCAGTTTGGGTTTTGAAGACAAGGAACTTTCGTGTGTGGTTGTACGCTGGCAGACATCAGGCATTTTGCAAAAAGGTAGTAGAGAGGTACAGAAATCCACTTTTTAACTGGAATGGTATTGAACTATTGCTGATTCCAGCACTCTACAGCAGCATTGCATTTTCTTGAAAATGTACATGACCATTTTTCATCCAGACACTCGGGGGGTTTTTTTTGTTTGCAGAAGTATTTGCACTGTATTTAACAAACATCCTTGGAAGGTGAAGCTTGTGTAATTTTGAATATAAAAGCCTCTGTAAGGGAGATGCTGTTTAAGCAGCTGTTTGCATGCCTGTGGACTGAGAAAATGTTGTACAGATTACCTGAAAAAAACTGATTTTTTCCTACTATTTTAAGTCATATATACATATATATTTATATTAGCAAACACCTTACTAGTACAAAATATGCATATTTTTAAGCCACTGGGTGGTAAAAAGTGAAATAATCATATGTTTCTCCAAAATATCCTAAAAGGAAAAGAGGCTGAGGGAAGTGGTTCCTGTGGAATGAGAATCCTTTTCTGATCCTGTGAATAAGAGATTTTGCCCTAGCTATAGGAATTCTGAAACGGTTCTGATGATCCCTTGAGTTGATTAGTGAAGATGCCCTTAAATTCAAATGCAGATTTGGTGTTCCTGAAAGGAGCCTGAACCCGAGGCCATGAATTCCTGTGGCCTTGAAGCCCTTGGTGCTGAGCTTGTGTAGCCCAAGTGCACAGACACCTGCTGACCTCTGCACTTTAGTTTTCCTTGTTTTTCACATAGGACTATAAGGAATGTTGCTTCTTTTAGAATTTCCTGTGGTTTCTTTTTAAAAAATGGACATCCATTTCAGTGTTTGGACTATTGTGGAAACAACAAGTAATACCAACGTGCCTGCTGGAATAAGCAGAGCAGGATTCTTTGAAACATTTGAATAGCATAAGTTTACACAAACTAGAAACTAAAGTGGATTTTTTGACTGTTTCCTGTTATTCTTGGAATATCTTTAGGGAATAAAAACATTTTGTTATTGAAAGTGTTGCTTGATGGCATTGCTATGAATTTTTTTTGGCGAAATCACAGGAAAATGTATTATTATAAGATAAGAAAAACCACAAAATCATGGATAGCTACTGGACAGCTACTTTAGAATACTACTAAAAACCAGTAAAATACTATTGTATATGCTAGTTCATTAAGTAATGGGTTTTCTCTTGGATTAGAACCCCTTCCCCTAAATATTGACAAATGAGAAAACAAACATTATTTGAAAAAGAATAGACTGGAGAAACTTGGCTTAGAGTTTTGGGGTGGGGCCATTTTGGTTTTGTTTGGGATTGATTTTTTTTTTTTTTAATATATGTCTGGTAGTGTTGACTGGAATCTGCAGTGAGGTGCACTCAGTGTGCTCAGAAGGATTGCAATTTGATCCAATCAGGGCTTGGCCTCAGAACGTAATAAATTGTCAATGCAGGACTTTTGCATTCATTTACACTAATATAGAGTGTCTCATTTCTGGGAAGTAAATCACAGTGGCTTTAGTACTTTATTTTCCATCTTGTATGTAAGTAAACTGCAGGATCAACTGGGAGGTTGAATCAGTCTGCTATTTATTACCTTGAAATGTGACACCCTATTTTAAGTGCCTTATTCCCTTATGATTTAGACAGAGTGCATTACGTTTAAACAGTCTAGAAACCAGCTTTACTCTTAGTGGGTTTTTCACTTGAGATGTGATGGATTTACATTTGTAAAAAAAACTTTCAGTGCATGGTTATTACGTAAAAAAGAGTTCCAAACAGACTGAAATGGAGAGAACAAGGAAAGAAATTCCAGTTTTTCTTGTCATCTAATAAGTGTTAATAAATATACAGTTTATTTCCATTGCACTATAATCAAATCAAATACTTGAATAATATGTTATTGATCAGCTATGGGTGTTTGTTTGTTTGTTTGTTTGTTTGTTTGTTTTTCTGGAACTGTTCAACATTTCTTAATAAATTATTTTCCAAGGAAACTATGATTTCTTGCAGAGCACAGGACATTTCAGACACTTTCCCAAAATGGGTTTTTGTGGTTTAATGCAACTTTTCTCCGCTAATTTATGGAAGTGAAAAGAGGAGGCTTTGGGTTTTGGTGTTGATTGTTTTGTTTTGCTTTGGGGTTTTTGTTTTGTTTTGTTTTGTTTTTTTCTTATGGAGGTCATGGAATCAGAATTAAAACCTAACTATTCTTCCAATATTGTATTCTGGGGCCATACACCACTGTGATCTCTAATAATGTTAACTTATATTGAGTTTTTCATCATACCCTTAAACAGAATTTTCATGTGTTTATCTACTTTTTAAGGAGGTAATTGGAAACATACAGGTAACTTAGCACTTTAAAAACCCTATAGATTTAGTTGAATAAAAAGGCAGCACCCATAATACTGGTTGTCTGAATAATTTTGACTTCTCGGTCACATTGCATATGACTTAGTTGCAATAAAAGTGCCTCTGATTATTTTTGTACCTCTGCTCTGCTTTTTCTACTAGAAACTTTCATTTAACTTCCATCAAGTTGTTTACAAAATCAGTGTTATAGTTTTGAAAATATTAAACTAATTATTTTAAGGGAAGGTTTTCTCACGCAAATGAAAACGTAACCCACTTTCTGAAGTTAAGCCTTTGGACCCCAAATCAGAAAAACACTTGAACATGTACTTTTTTTATTTTAGCATGTTAGTGTGAACTTTTAGTGAAGTTTTTTTCAAGTCACAGTGACTTCTTTGCTATGTACTACTTAAATGGAAAGCATATAAAAGCACTCAATTCTTGTAAACTTGAGAAAAGTTCTTTTGCTTGCACTGGTTGCAGCCATGATCTTGGACAGCCTCCGTGTTCTTGCAAGTAAATCTTACATTTGGAGCAGAGAATTTGATGCAAGGAGGAAATACACTCATACTGCCAACTTCTCTCATGCATTTAGCACTCAAGGAGTACCTGCTATATGGGAGCCGTGGCAAAGGGCTAACTATTTTATTCCACAAAAGAACACAGCTGATAAAAATTTTAGCATAGAAGTCAAATGAATAGATAAACTATATTC
The DNA here is from genome assembly GCA_016584745.2 of Phylloscopus trochilus trochilus. Lineage (NCBI taxonomy): Eukaryota > Metazoa > Chordata > Aves > Passeriformes > Phylloscopidae > Phylloscopus > Phylloscopus trochilus. The sequence continues at coordinate 11,906,588 of WQNJ02000028.1, forward strand.
AGGCACACAAAATTGTAAAGATATCTTGAATCATTACCTGGTACTTGAAACAGTTTGCTTTGACCAGCTTTTTCCCCTTCCTGTTTTATTACAGGCATACTGTATGCTCAATAGTAAAGAGAGGGGAAAGCATATGGCCTCCTGTTTGAACTTCTGTAATTAATCCTTCCAAATACTATTTCCTTGGAAAGTTATTTTTAATTTTATTACAGTCTGTTCTTGTATTCTCCCACACAATCACTTGGGCAACATTTGTATCGATGAAAACGACATAAAGCAGCTCTTAACTAAAAGGAGACTGCTGTTTTACACAACATGTAAATGATTAAGTGATAGATTTTTATTACTGTTTGTGTGTAGAGTGCACTACAGCATTTGAGCATTAGCTCGCCCCCCATCCTGCCCCAAATCTGTGCAGTCCTACAGAGGGTGTTTAAGATCTTTTTGCTGTTAAAAATCATATGGCTTATTTTTCAGAAAGTTTTACAAAGCACCAGTTATTCCCTTAGAGGTAAATTGATATTTCTGTATATGTTCTGTGGATTCTTGCATTCATGCAAAATAAGATTCTTCACCGTGGAGTTGCTTAAAAAGAAGCTAAAGGTTATAGCTGTAAGTGATGAAAAAAATACTGAGAAATAAATGATGATCAGGTTGGTCCCATTCCAGTCAGTATCTTGTATAAAAAAAAGACTAAAAGAAAAAAAAAATCTGTCCATTCCTAAAAACTTCCTTTGTTGTTTGCCTACGTAAGGAATTAGAGATGTGTGCACTGAGCATGGCTACTGGATGCTGCAACCCTGTAAGGCAGCGCAGGGGAAGGAACATTGCAAATGAAAGTGTGTGATGATGGAGAGCTGTAAGGATTTTATTTCTCAATACCTTAAAATATTTTCCAGGAGTCCATGCAAAGCAACTGAGTTGAATTGTATGATTATTTTTGTGTAACAGAACATATTAAATGATCTTGATTACAGTTGCCTATGAGGAATTGAAAGGTGACAAAGGATATATGGATTATTTTCTGAGGTTGTCTTGAAATGTAGGTTGAGAGAAAATCTTCCTATGATTTAATCTTGAAATGAACTAGAGCTATTCTAAATTTCATGTCTTTATATAGCTTATAGTAAAATCCACCCTTTTAAGATATTTCCCAGAGTGTTTCTTTTGTCTCATCCCCTCCTCATCCATATCAATTTTTCATCAGATTTAGTGAGGGAGCTTTGTACAGCTATATTAGCTTGAATGCTGTTGATTTTAAAGGTTGTAATTGGGAGCATAATTTCAGTTAAGAGGTCTACTGGCAAGAAATAAAACTGACTAGAAACAGTGGACATAAAATGTGGTTTTATTTAAATAAACTAAAGGGTGAAAGCAACGTGTAACAGATATCTCTCAGCAACTTAATTCCCATTCAAGGATCACAGTAAGTTCACATTTCCAGGAGTGTGCCCAAGGTCTGCCTGTTAGGAATGTTCACTTGTTGGTTTTGTTCCTTGAAACTGAAATTGCTGAATTGTACCAGAGAGGACAACACAGGCTTGATTTCCATAGGCACAGTCCTCATTAATTCAGGTGGAGTATTAGGTCAGCAGCTCTGCAGAACCAGGATTGGGTAGTGCCATGTCTGCAAATTCAGTTCCTGTTTTTCTTCAAAGATATGCTTTTCAGTTCTGTCACATATAAACATTGGGTTTAAATGGACCTCTTCTTTAGGGCTAAATGAAGTCATGTTTCTGTTGAATAGCAACACTTTTTCTTAGGCTACATATACGAATTATACATGTGAAATAGAGCTGTCTAAATGTCAACTTTAAACTCAGGTGCTTAAATAATATTAGTTATCATGCCTAGTTAATATAGTTTTAAGTAAAATTAATTGGACTGTATAAGAGTTTTAGGAAACTATTATAACTGCTTTTGGTTTTTTTATAAAATATGCATGTGAACTAGCAAAGAAATTTATGTTTGTTAATTATGGAAAAATCATACTTTTGGCTTTACTCTAGTTTTGTCTCTTTTTTCCAAAGATTGCATTATCCTTGCAGGAGACTCTTACATCTGTGTTGCACTAGAAAATCTTACAGCATTTCAAAGGAGTATTCCACTTATTTAGGATACACAGACCATCCTCACTGGGAGCCTTAACTTCTAATGCCATTCATGTCAAACACATGATGCTGTCATGCTCCATGCTCTAACTAGAAGATATCAGGTTTTCTTCTGGAATTGGCAGGCAATAGGGAGGCTTTGTTAATGTTCTCAACTGTCTAAAATGTCTTCATTTTCATTCTATTTTGTTAACATTACTTTAAAATGGGATTCATTACAGCTCTGAGTGCTGTAGATTTATGGTAAATTTAATTTCAAACAGCAAGCTAGAGCTTAACACCCAAACTGAAGTGATCTGAAAGGCATGGTGCAGAAATGAACTGGATCTTCTGAATTATCAACTACTTGATGCCTTAGCCAAATGAAGCTTTCTTATTTTTCTGCACTATTAAAAATAAGGGACAGTCTCAAACTTTTAGAGAATTTGAAGTGTAACTGAAGAGTTTATTACTGTGATGTTGGTGTGAATGCTTAAAAACCTCAAAAGGCAAACAAATAAATCTGCAGAGAAAAACAAACAAACAAACAAACACAACCAAAAAAACCCACCACAAACCAAAAAAACCCCAGTCCCTCAATAAGGAGTGCTGAATGAATAAAATTGATTTTGAAGGTTATTGGAGATTGAAAAATGTATCATTTTATGCTCTCCAAGGGACAAGCCTGTTTTCTGCTGGTTGCTGTTGCAGAGAGGATGGATCATTTTGGGGGGGCGATGGGGTCAGTTTCTATGCAGTAGTTGATTTGTTTGAATGGAAACAAATAAAACCTGCATCCTTTAGCTTATTTTGGATCAGGGCTTTTGAGTCACTTTTGTTTCACTGAAAGACAAGCAAGTATGTAGAGACAAGTTAAAAAGTGTTTCTTAGCAAAAGCATTCCCTCTGTGTTTGAACTGCAAATGGGTAAATATCCCTCAACTCTGAGGCCTGACCTCAAAACTCTAGTTTGATAAGTGACTGCTGCTTTAGTAGATTCTGTCACAGTGATCTCTCTGGCCTATGTCACAGAAGCAAGTCTAGTGTTTCTTTAATACCTATCCTTCAGGACACCTTTGTCATTGCTCTCCATGACACTTCTGTTTCTCAATTTTTATTCTTTTTTTTTTTTTTTCTCCTGTGCTTGGGTTCAGTTTAACTTGCACCTAATTTTCACACTTCAAGAATAAAAAATACTCTTATATACTCTTAAATACTCTTCATGAATTGGTTAGCTTTTGACATGCAGTTTGCTACAGAAATTATATCAAGGGAAATAGGTCTTTAGAGTCTATAGACACACTAAGAAACTCTTTGCCCCATTCCTAATGTTCAGCAAGGTTTTGTCTAACAGAGGATTAGAAAGAAGCTCTTCATAACTTTTCATGTATTCATGTTTTGCTTCTGCTCTCTCAAATTTAATCTGCCTGCAAAATAGATGATGAATCTGGCTCTAGTTGCAAGCAGCGGGAGGCTTTACCTTTAGTAGGTGGGTCATGGCATAACATTCCATTTTAGTGTTGTTATGAATGCCCTTTTTTGCTGTTTTCTTGTGATGTACGGTTTGTGCAGAATTTATGAAAGAAGCAATTAAGGGGGTTCCTGTGTATCAGGTTTATGTTTAAAATTATGCAGATTTACTGGAGCAGTACTGTAATTGAGCACTCCCACCTCTAAGACTTTAATTTATAGATAGATGTTCTCTTACTCTTTAATACTTCTTTCTCATTTCTGTCTGCTAGTAAACTGTGTTTTGCTTGTAATAAACTGGCATGAGTTAAACACTGAGTTCACCTGACTCCTGCAACCAGAGAGAATGTTGCAGGATGACACTTCTTTACCCCTCTTAATATTGATTCTTTAATATGATTAGGTTAAAGAGAACTGATTATAGGAAGCTGTGGGTGCTCATTGGTGAGATATTTTAGTAGTAAAACAGCTTCAGGGTCTGGTAAGCTAACAACCTTACAGGAGATAAGACATAAGTATATATTGAATGCAAAAATGTAATCCTGATTAAAGCTTTCTGGAGACAAAGTATTGAGACTGGGGGGGGTGGGGGGCAGTTGTTTTGCTTTTAAAAGGCTTCCTCAGCCCACCCAGTACAATTTGTGTTCTCCTGTTTTGGAAGACTGTAAATTGTGGGTTGTGCTATGCCAGTTCAAGATAAGCTGTCCACTGCATGATGTAGAAACTTGTTGCCATTCAGGAAATAGTGCTCAACTGCTTCAATAAATGACCATCATTTTTTGAAGAGCACAATACCTTTCTTAATTTATTCTAAAATGTGTAGTTATAATTTGTAGCTCTAGTCTTCAGTGCAGTTGGAAGATTCACATTAAGAAGTAAAATATTCCAGTTAAAATAATATTTGCTCATAAATGATTCATTTGGTAGTTATTAAATCACGTTCTAACTCTCACCTGCCATAAGGAGTTTATCAGGGTGCTTTAATGGCATGGCAAACAGCTGGCTGTCTATTAGCCCTTTAAAGTTGGAAAGCCACTGGCCAGTTTACTATGTTAGATTTGTTCTTTACAGGGAGTTCTTTTACAAGCTGGATGGTGTTGGAAGGCATTTTGTTTTTAGTTTATGAATACTTTATTTCTGTGGTAAAGAAAGCATAGAGGAGGTTTGCATACCAGGAGAAGTTTAATTACTGCATAGCTGGATCAAGTGGCAGTTAGATGGCCAAAGGACTTCAGAACTAATGTGCCATTGCTGTAAACAAAACCCAAATCTACTTGCCCTTCCAAAGCTAAAGAATGAGCTTTTCACCTGGGAGTTCAGCATAGAATGGGAAGGTGACTCTGAAGCCATCAGATGTGAATTCCCTCAGAAGTGTGCTTTGCCCCTTCCTTAGTGTGGAGCATGTGCTGCACAGTCCTGTCTGCACTACCAGTGGGTTGGTTCTTGGTTGGTTGGTTGGGTTTTTTTACATGTGTCTGTGTACAAAGAATGTCAGCAGCAGTTTTGAGAAGAGTGTGAAGCATGTGCTCCACTGTCTCTGTGTGCAGATGGTCCTGTGAAAAGACAACACTAACTGTGCCACTGAAATGAAGAGGAAGGTAATTGTCCTAAAAAGGAGTCAATAGCTGCCAGTAGCTACCTACACCAGTAGCTGGTGTAGGAGTTGTTCCTTGTCTAGATTAAAGACAGGAGCACATAATCTAAAGGTCAGGGTTCTCATTAGTACAAGGGTTGATTATATGGATAAATACAGCAAATATGTAAAGTATTTCATAAGGACTTCAGATCTTGCTTGGCTATCAGCTCAATTTTTTTTTTCACTTTGTTAGTAGCATCTGTTCTCATTACCCGAATTGCCAGAAAAATTGGTGGATATGTGAACCACCAAGGCAGTCCACAGAGCCCTGTGATTACAACTGTATTTCTTGTAATTTTGTAATGTTTAAGAAATGGAGTTTACTGCAGTGCAGTTTGCAGGTAACTTGTGTTGGCCTGCAATTCAGAATGTACTAGAAGTAAGAGGTGTAGTTTATATATTAATTTAATTCCTCAGATAGTATCTGTGCACGTGATTTGCATTGTTGGTGCCCTGGGCCCAGGCAGAGTCTCTAAATAAGTTGCTAGGGCTGTGCAGGGATGTGTGTACCACCTGCAGGGATCTTGGTTAAACAGTAGATTCCAAACAGACTGAACAAAACAGGTGCCTGATGTAGTTGAAGTAGTTCATAGGTAATGCAGATTTTCAAGTGCTGGAGAAATAGAGATATTTATATTTGCATTCCTGAGACTTCAATGCTACCCTGGACTGCAAGTTTTTTTCAAAACAACAGGAGTGCTGCATGTGACTAACCTTTAACTTTACTTCCTTGATGAAATTCTTTGGTATTGCCTGCTTCTTTCTCTGCCTGTGTACTGATGCTGTGCTTCATTCCATTCTGGATTGGGTTTTTTGGGGTTTTTTTGGGTTTGTTTTTTTTTTTTTTTTTTGTGCTCAGACAAGTTGTGATTTTTTTGGTTGGTATTTTTGTTTGTTTGTTTTGTTGATGGTGGTGGGTTTTTTGTTGTTGTTTGCTGTTGTTGTTTTTTGGGGGGGGTTGTTGGGTGGTTTTTTTGTCTTTTTGCCTTCTGAGTTCATTTAATCTTTGTTATATTCTTGAGGGGAACATGATCTGAGTTCCTTGGCACTGTTTATACAAGCATGCAGCATGCAGTCAGAACTACATACCTGCATTCCAAGGGTGTGGCTTTTAATTATATGCTGGGTATAAATAGCATGAATACAGTAAACAATTTGAGATAGATTATGAGATACTATCTTTTTAATCATGATCCTTGCCAGATGTAATCCTTAGATAAGATTCACACTTCCGTGACTTCAGCACTGATAAGATAATAAGGCGAATTACACTCAAAGGGCCTCCCAATGTCACTTAAATCAGTCATTTGTTTTTAGCATAAGCTCTGTGGAATCAGAAGCAGAAGGACTCTTACATAAGACTCATTGCTAAACATGGTATTTAGTTATATATGAGACACACTCAGGGAAAATCTCAGGTGACAAAGGAAGATGCCTCAGAGCATTAATCCCAATATAGTAACTTGCCATATACTGACAAATATATCCAAGCTTAAGTAATTAAATCTTTTTTTGAAGACACACTATGATAAGGAGTAAGTGTCCTGAGCAGATTAAATTTCTTTTTCCTCTTACATTCTGCAGTTCAGCAGTGATCAGTCTGAAGCCAGTCTCTCCTTTACCTTTTGTGTTCCTTTTTTTTTTCTTTTTTTTTTTTTTCTTTTTTTTTTTTTTTCTTTAAGACCTCTGAGGTTTGCTTGAACACTTAGAGTTGCCTGTGTATGAAAATAGATATTATGTTCTCTGGTCTCTTAAATGCAAATTTATCACCTCCCATTATGTGTGTACCACATTATCTTCATTATTTAATCTTGTTATCTTGTTTTACTTTTAGTATATCCAGCTTGTTCAGATTGACAGTCTAAATATATCTTTATTTAAAACAATGTTGTCCTGTGCCCTACATCCAAAATCTTTAGTTCAAAGAAATTATCACGGAAATTTCTGAAGGTCTCTGTCTTATTAGTGCATATAATTGCATCAATATTTGCATTTAAAAGATTACTGAGAGTAGTTTAACACCCAGGAACTTGTCTTTCATTCCACCTAATTCATTTTGGTTGACTCTTGAATAAGTCAAAAGATGGAGGCCAGATCAGTGTCAGTGCAGCTCTGATGTGTTGTGTCTGTCTGTGTTTGTGCATTTATTACAGGACAGACTTTCAGTTGAGCCAAGCAGCCTCTGGAAAATTCTTGTTGTGTTTACTGTGTGAGAGGGGGAGGGAGCCATGGGGCTGTGTGTTTTTGGGGTTTTTTCCCCTACTTCTCTGTAGTGACAACTTCTCTCTGCCTGAAAAAGTAGTTGCTTCCATTTTTAAGAGGTGCTTAAGTGTGAAACTCTGTAACGGATCACACATTCACATTTGTTTGGTGTTCCTTTGCTTCTGCAGCCTGCATGAGGCAGGTGAAGGAACATTGAAAGGCAGCAGTTCTGTACTGCTAAAAGAAATTTGATTTTTAACATAGTCACAGAGTGTGTGGTGAAACAGTCAAGAGTTAAAATGGCATTCCTGTTTTAAAGATTTGTGAAATGATTGCTGGAAGCACTGGTGCTTAAGTATTTGTAAATGTGTTCTTAGTCTTTGCAAAAATGGGAAATGACAATGTTTTAGGAACAACCTCCACTTAACCTGCAAGATGAAATGTAAGTTTAATGAAGAGCTGTAAATGGAGGACTGTTTTCCCTTTTCAGTGGTGTAACACATCCTCCCAGTTTCGTCTGCTTAAATTACTCCTTTTCAAGGTGGGCTCCAGGTGAAATAGAGTACAGTCTAAACTGGGGGGGAAGGACAGAGGGGTACTGTTACAAAATGTGTGTAAGAGGCTTTTTATGGAGGTGCAGAACCTGGTCCATAAAGTTTTCAGGGTCTTGTTATTTCTACAGATGAGTAAATGTTGAATGAGTTATGTGATACAAGTAACACAACACTAATTTGTACATTCAAGGTCACACTTCTTCCAGACCTTGAATGTATGATGGTAATTAATATATTGCAAATGGCCATATTCAATACAATGAATTAAACCCCTCTTCCACTTGTGTTGGGGGGTTTTATGTCAAAACTGTAATTCTAGCTTGTTTTTTCTGTATCTTTCTGAGAATGAAACCAGCTTCTAGAGACTGTGGAGTCTTCCTTGCTGGAGATATCCAAAGGCAGGCTGGACATGGTCCTCGACAAGCAGCTCTGCCTGAAGTTAGACCATTCAACTCCAGAGGCCCCTTCCCAACTCAGCCATTTGTGACTCTGTCATTTACCCTGAGAGTTGGTTAGATGGAGCCAGAGTGTAGAACTGTCAGCTCTATAAACTATAAGGTGCACAGCTTTTTACAGTATAGGTGTATCATTTCTGTGCATGGGGTGGAAGTTGTGTTCAGTGTCCTAAAGAAGCAAATAAAATGCAGTACTGCAGCAGATCCCCAGCACAACTGAGTGCTCTGAGGAGTTTGTCTTACTGAGAAGTGGGATAAAATACCACAGATCGAGCCACTGATTTTCTTAAGGATGGAATTACATGATTAGAGCTGTTACAGGTAGGAGATCAAAAATGGACCCTGTCAGAGATCTCCACTGGATGCATGAGATTGTTTTTCTTCGAGTTTAATGGTATGAAACCTAGATCACCAAAAAACAGCTCAATCCAAGCTAGACGCAATGTATTGTTATGTTTAGGAGCAGGATTATAGACAGGACCTCTCTCAAAAACAAGACCACAACAGTGGCCTTGTTTGGATACATCTAAAGGTACTTTCAAATGCCTTTTTTTGTTCTTTCTGCCCCTAAATAAGATCCTGTGTCTCCAAACAATTTGCCAATCTATACTCAGACAACAGATATCATCCAAAATAATAGCTAGCACAAATAATTTCTCAATTTGGAGCAAGTACATTTCTAGTGTGGAATAGAGAAATAAGGTGTCTAATTGAATTAATATGGGCATTGTGTCAATAATGCTGCCATTGTGATTAATGAAGATTAATTTCCTTCAGAATGAATGTTCTATGCAACAGCCTTCTCTTTTTGTCAAAGATGAAAAATATCAATTAATTCAGATTTAGTAGACTAATATAGAGTCTAAGTAGTTAAAAGTGCAAATAACTGTATTTTATTTGTATTTTTCAGCTTGGGTTAGGTTGTATCTTTAAATGCCCTTCTGCACAGCCTGCTGTGGTTCTAGGTATGCAAGAGGGAATCAAGCCACTGCTCATATTATGCCATTGCAATGGAGGGAAATGACTGATGAAAGGGGAGGGATGTTGGCTTCATCTCTTCCTGTTTGTGAACACAAATGTATGCTCCTTGTCAGAAAACTCTTCTTGCTTTTGGGAAGGCTGCCAACAGTGAGTTTCTTTAGCAAAATGAGCTATTCTACCAATATGGAATGATTTCAAAGTGTATTTACAGTTAGGCTGAGGTGCTGAAGAAGAAGTGAGGAGATTGATTTATGTTCTGTGTATAGCACAAATTATAGGAAATGGAATTGTTTGTACCAGTGTTCTATGAAGATATTTGAGCAAATTTTCCTATTAAATACATTTGTGATAAGTAAAAAGTAGCAAATTTTTATAAAAAGAATCTAGTAAACAGTTTCACTTTTATCTCTGTAGTTTCTCATATAATTATAAGATGCCTTCTGTGAGTGCCTTATAAATTTTTTGAGTCAATAGTATTAATCATTAATTGAGAAAAGCCAAAGGATTATTCGATTAAGTAGAAAATACTAAACATTTATTGTATATTTTTATAATCCCTTTTATTAACATTTTGAGATGTTTTTGAAGAGGAAGTTACTCTACCCAGTTTGGTACTTAAGGGATGCTTTTTAATTTATCCTTTATCATTAATTATAAGTGCAAAAGGAAGGTTATGTCTGATAAAGTGACCTATTCTTGCACAACAGTTCTTTATAGAATTTCACAACAAAAATCAGTCATTGTATTTCTGAGTTTGATATGCTACATTAAAGAAATCATAAACGTGTTAAGAAGCTTAAAGTTTTAGAACCTGTATCTTGAAATCCTTGGTTTTCCATGTACGATTTCTTAATCAAATATGAAGCTGCTATCTCCAGTTAATTAGATTTAGGTTGTCTCTGCTGAGGAGCTGGTGAGGAAAAACAACTTGGGTATCAATATAAATATCCTGGGTTTGGAAATGGTGATAAAGCAGTACCTGTTCTTCCCCCTAGTTTCAGGAAGTACAAACAATTATCCTTATGTGTATCCTTATACATCTTAATGTTTCGCTTTAAGAATATTGTTAAATCCATTGATCCTCTTAGTGAATCAATATCTGGATAATCATTTTAAATTTAATCTTCCATGTCATAAAGAGATGTCTAGGCTTTCCAGGTAATATCAGCATGCAAGTTTTTCCCTGATAAACTGAAAAGGGAGATTGATGTTGATCTTGTATAATCAAAGGATTATTTGGAAGAAGAAAAATTCACCTTGGAAAGTAAATAGGACTTACTGCTGAGTATTTGTCAGATTCTTTTTCTTTTCCTTTACCCCTCTTCCTATCATTCAGAAAACCTTTGCAAACTTAAAATAGAAAGAAAACAGTCAACAAAAGCTAAACTAATGCTCTGCTATACACTTCCACATGCAGTTTTAGTTATGGAGCTGAAATGAAAAACTAATTATCTTTTCCTAAATGCTGTCTTTTAAAGGTGCAAGTAGGATTTTTTTTTGATTTTTTTTTAATATTGAAATTCAAT